>OY720049.1:8176627-8301627 GCA_963082485.1 Eudonia mercurella | reverse complement strand
AAACGCTTAACATTTGTGCCGTTTACTTACCACCGCCAGTTACAAATAATAACTTAAAAGTATTTACAGATAAGGTTCATTTGATCATGCAATCGCGTTCTGATAGTGAATGTACATTAATTGCGGGGGATTTTAACATGAGTGGGATAGCCTGGCAAAGCTATCACAATAGTAACACTATGAGCTTGTCACCGGCGGGCTATGGTAATTGTGAATTGTTATGTAGACTCGTTGATTTTTTAATACTAAATGACCTAAAACAATTTAATAATGTAAGTAACAAAAACAAAAAAATCCTAGATTTAATTTTATGCAACAAAGAGTTAATAAATGTAAAGGAATGTGTACAACCTATTAGAAATATAGATAAATTTCATCCCGCACTCAAAATTGAACTAAAATTTCAAATAGAAGCATTTAAAAGATCGGTTCCAGTAAGGCGTAATAATTTTTACAAGGGTGACTATTTGGCAATAAATGATTATCTTGCATCAGTTCAATGGTCGAGGGAGCTGGGGTCCTGCGGGAATGTGAATGAGATGGTGACACGGTTCTATGAAATAATAGACGAGAGTATTGCTAACCATGTACCAATGACAAAAATTCGCCAGGGGTCTTATCCCGTCTGGTATTCACCACAGTTGATACGTTTACTGAAACAAAAGTTTAAATTTCATAGAAATTATAAAAAATTTGGCAATCCACTAGATAAATTAGAATTTGATTATTTGAGATACGATTGCAATAGAATGATGAAAGATTGTTATAATAGATATATATGCATAATGGAATCTGAAATTAAAAAAAACCCCAAGTACTTCTGGACTTATGTTAAAAATTTAAGAAGGAGTTGTTCGTCATATCCTAATAATATGATTTTAAACAGCAATATGACTTCTGACACACATCGCATATCTGACATGTTCGCGACCCATTTTTCTTCAGTTTATGAAAAAGATGACAACGTCAACAACTATGTTCATACCCCAGAATCAAATACAGATATAATTGATACACTCGATCCTATCCAATTGGATCCAGGTGAAGTTAAAAAAAGATTAAAGAAACTAGATATTACAAAAGGAGTTGGTCCGGATAATATTCATCCGGTTTTTCTTGTAAATTGTGCAAATACACTGGCCTTGCCATTATCTCTACTGTTTAATCATTCTTTACAAACGGGCACGTTCCCTGATGCATGGAAGCTGGCAAGGGTGGTACCCATTCACAAAAGTGGAAAAAAGGAGTGCATTGATAATTACCGACCCATATCCATTATCTCTACAATGTCGAAAGTCTTTGAATCGATGGTTCATTCAATTATCTACAGGCATATACAAAAACATATCATCACAGAACAGTGTGGCTTTATGGCAAAGCGATCCACAAACACGAACTTGGTGCTGTTTACGTCTGATTTGATGGAATCGGTTGATCAAGGGTCACAAGTGGATACGATCTACACGGATTTTACGAAGGCGTTCGACAAGGTTAACCACAGAATACTGTTAGACAAACTGTACATGTTTGGTGTAACAGGCAACATGCTGGATTGGTGTCGCTCATACGTCACAAAACGTCCGTTGAGGGTGGCTGTAGACGGTGAACAGTCGGAATCTTTCATTGCACTATCTGGTGTTCCCCAGGGCTCTGTTCTGGGACCCTTGTTTTTCAACGTATTCATTAACGATATAGCAAGAATTATTAAGCACTGCAACATTTATCTATTCGCTGATGATCTTAAGCTGACTAAGACGGTTTCATGCGTGGGGGACTCGCAGTACTTGCAGGAGGATATTGACAGCCTTGAGGAATGGTGCAGAAAAAATAAAATGTTTCTAAACACTTCGAAATGTCACCACATAAAGTTTACGAAAAAACGTAACAAGCTTCTTACTGAATATTCAATTGCTGGTAAAAAGCTGGATGAAGTTACTGCCACCAGAGACCTCGGAGTTATAATTGATAGTCAATTGCGGTTTTCTGATCACATTGACAGAATTATAAAGGAGGCAAATAAATCGCTAGGATTTATTCTTAGAAGCACAAAAGACTTTAAAAAACCCTCAACAGTCATATTGCTTTATAATAGTTATGTAAGAAGTAAACTCGAATACTGCAGCACTGTTTGGTGTCCAGGCTATAATGTTCATATTAATAGAATAGAAAGAGTACAGAAAAAATTAACCAGTAGCCTATCCTACCGCTTCAAGATTCCCAGAACGTTGAAGGCCTACACAGACAAAGTCAAATATTTTCGTTTAGATCCGCTTTCTGTGCGTCGTAGCTGTCTGGATATGTCTTTTCTGCATAAATTATTAAACAACAGCATTGACAGTCCCGTGCTGCTCAATCGTTTCGCTTATAGTGTTCCGTCAAGAATGCCGAGAAATCCATGTGGTTTGTTAAAAAAAAAATTCTGTAGAACAAGGATGGGTTGCAGTTCACCAGTTGTTCGTTTGGCTCGTCTGTACAACGATCTAACTAAAAAGTTGCCTGAACTAGATATACATTTTCAGAGCCTTCCAACGTTTTTGGAATGTCTTAAAACTAGTGAAGTACTTTAGGTTGCATTTAGTATTTATTAGTATTTGTTATTATTAAAAAAATATATATATATGTATTTAAAAATTATTGTATTCACTGAAATGTTTTAATGTTGTATTATAATTTAATTGTTTTTTTTTTTTATATAATTTAATTTAATTTCGTTTATAATTTAATTTAATTTTGTTTAAAATTTAATTGAATTTGTCGTTTTCTAAATTTTTAATATTAATTTTGTTTTAATGCATGCTGTGATTGCCCATAATTGTAAGAGCAGTTAACTAAAAGAACATTGTTTTTATTCTTAATCTTAAATACTGTTTCTTATGTCGGTAATCCAATAAATAAATAAATAAATAAATAAATAAATAAATAAATGTTTGAGTAACATCAATTTATTGCGATCAGCAACTTTTATATGAGGGACACGCCATTGAAGTTTTTGAATTTCTATTGCTATATTATCATTTTTATCTAAAATTACACAGTTTAAAACAGAACTACTTCTATGTAATATAAGTTCATGTCTACAATTTATAATTATTCTGTTATAATCTTCAGCAAATCCCAATATTTTACTTAATGGGATAACACCACTAAAATGACCATCTTTCAGTTTTGTACCGTTTAAATTCCATCCCCAAACTGCTGCTGCTTTATTTTCGCCTTCATTCATAGAGATAAAAGATTTAATCGTCGTAGTAATTCCAGCATTTTTGATGCGATCTATTTCAACACCGTTTAATTCATACCGTATATCTTGAAACAAATATGAGAGTGGGTTGTTGATAAAACTTATTTCTTTTTTCACTGCTGGGTCTTTAGAAATCACGTGCGCGAAGCCTTCTATGTAGATAGAACTGCCTGAAGGTAGTACATATGTATCTTGTTGGTGAATAGGTATTCTAATTTCATCATTGTCTTTAAAGCTGTTACTATATGGATTGTAACTATGAATTTCATAGCTCTCAATCGAATTATCATGATTTGGTAGATCTGTGATTTGCAACATTTTGTAATTTAAATCCAAGATCTTTTAAAAATATTTTATTTTCTTTAGTTATTTTTTTTGTTTTTACAACACTGAGACGTCTGACTCCTTTCAACATAGAATGCGAAATATCACGTTTGTCTTTTGTAGTGAGATTTTTATTAAAAATTATCATGATTTTTTATTTAATAAAAATATTAAGATACTATGTACCAATCATCGGTTTAGTATAAACAATTCTTATCTAGCTTCTAGCACAGACAGTTAAAGAATGTGCATATAGTACTGGTTGTTATCGTATTTATATGTATTATAACTTGAACAAAGTAAATACTAAATCATTACTTAATTCTAAATGTTTACATATTTCTGCTCCAAAAAGACTTTAAAAATTTTAAACATAAATGTCCACAGTTGTATAAATGATTTTTTTGTAAATTATCATAGTTATAATGTATATTTGGTCCTAAATATTTTATCAATTCTTTTGGTGGTTTTAAGTTACCGTAACTGTCAAAATATTCTACGTTATCATTTAATTTTCCATAGGCTACCCAATGAGTTCCAGAGTTTTTAGAAGTGTCGAGATTTATGACACCGCATTCTGCCGGGTAAGGTTTACGTGGTAATTGGTCTCTCATAAATACACCTCGAAAAAAGGGAATATTATATGAATGTTCCATAATATCAATATTCGTTAAAGCTCTTTTGGGCAGCCTAGAATTTAGTTTTTTTTCTTGGTAACGTAAATTCCTAGTCCCTCTTTGTAGGGCTTCAGATGTAATCCTTTGCCAATGCATACTGCTTCTATCTGCTTATTATGCCTTTCCATTTCTGTCAATTGTTTTTTGGCTGTTTTATATGCGTTTACGGCCTTTGCGATTCCGGCAACACCCCCCACCAAACTACCAGCAGCAGATAAGCCGGCAAAAATCGGTATTAACGGAAGAAATCCACCAGTTTTAGGTACAGGTATAATTCTCGGTAAGTTAATAGATGAGTCTGATGCTAATTCTTGCGCTGTTGCATATGCTAATTCCATTAAAGCCTTTTTACATTTAGGTTTAATGTTCTTTATATGTTTTTTGGTACGTGAAACAACGTTCTTAAAGGTTTTCTTCAAGCTTGTCCCTGAAGACGATACATCACGTTTATTGTTATTATTAGTATATGTATCTTTGTACTTTGTTTCTTTATCACAAAACTTACCAAATCGATTTTTTTTCATTTTATTAAAATTTAAAATGATAATATTTGTTTTGCAATGGTCTATATCGTTTTAAGAACTGATTACGAATGAAGAAAGAATAATGAGCAATGACTTAAATACATACATAATTTAGTGTTGGAAACTAAAAAATATATTTGATTTATAATATATTTGATTTGTTAATCCAACTGTTCTCGCTTGTCGGGAGACCTAGCCATTTAACATATACAAAGTTTCCTTTTCTTTTTAAAACTCTTTCAACTAAATAAACATCATGATGTTTGGTTTTTTGAAGTTCCTGTGGATAAAATGCTCCAAGTATCGGTCGACATTTAGAATCTTCTAATAAATAGGTTATAGGGTTAGTTTCTTGTACTTTATTAATCTTGAATATTTCTGTGGACCAATTAGGTGTATAACCCTTATCAAAACAAGCTTTGTGTTTGCTTATTCTCACATAATCGCCGACTTGAAACTTTTTTTTTTTTTTTTTTTTATTTTTTTATTTCTTTAGAATGAGCCAGTTTTATGTACCTTTTCATTACTCTTGCTTTATTATTATGACAAATCGTTGCCGGAGGCTGACCGACAGTTCTATGCATGGTGTTATTGTACTCATTTATTTTTTTATTGAGTACTCCATTATTCCATTTGTAATTCCCATTGATATAAAATTCTTTATACAATTTACTCTTTAAAGTTCTGATGAATCTTTCAACAATGGAAGCTTTTTTAGTGGAGTATGAAGAGTAATGATTAATATTAAACTTATTCATAATTTTTTTGAATTGGTCATTATAAAATTCTTTTCCAAGATCGGTTTGCAGATTTTTTGGAATACGTCCGGTTTTTAGTATTGTTTTGAAAGCTTGACATACATGATCTTTATTCTTTTGCTTTAGTCCAATAGCCCACGAAAATTTTGTGAAACAATCAATAACTGCCAATATGTATTTATTACCGTTATTAACTTTTGACATTGATTGCATATCTATTAAATCTGCTTGCCAAAGATCGTCTATATCTTTAAGTAGTACACTTCTTCTTGGATAATTAGTTCTAGCATTTTTACAGATTTCATTTACAACATCTGCTTTGCTCATAATGCTTATTTAATTTTCCTGCGAGATCTTTGATATCAACACTTTTTTCAAGTTTTTGTATTCTGTTTGTTAAAGTTACAATTAACTTATTAACATTCACAATTTCTTTTAAAATATTAACTTTAAATTGATCTATGTAGTCTTTGTCGAAGCTAGAGCAGGATATGAATTCACTCGACGATGCCACAATCTTATCCTCTAGATTTATGTGTTTAATTTGCTTTTGAGTAGCTTTAAACTCACTATTGAGTTTATCAACATTCATGATCTATGTTCCTTATGTTACTAATCACTAATAAGCGGTGCTAAGCTTTTTATTCTTTTATAATGCCAGCTTCTGTTAGTTCTTCAATTATAGATAAAATTTCGTTATCATGATTAGTATTACCAGCATTTTTTGACGCAATCAATAGTTTAAGCCTTTCTATCAGTTCGTTGGGATCGTCCCAGAAAATATAATCTGTATTACTTTTATATTTCTTATATTTTGGTATGTGACTACCACCACTCTTTGTTTTATTCGAATTTTTGTTTTCAACCATATTTTGCTGAGAAAACAATGGTTTGATGATTTGTCGATATTTTAAACCTTTGTCACCCTTCATTTGACCGTTCGGATCAAAGTTTCTTTTATGAGCATTTGTGTAATGAAGTATATCTTTATAGGTTATTTTATCTTTTTCATTAACAATTTTGAGATTAGGTTTGTTGCGCATAAGAAGTTCCTTTAAGCCCGGTGTTAATTTATAATGTTTATTACCAACGCTCACAACATAATTTCTATTTGTCAGCGAAGCATTACTGGTAGAAGAAAATGATACTTTAGAGTTGCCTATCATCAATTTTTTGTTTTCACTGCGTACCCCAAACGGTACATTTATATTATTATCATGAATGCCAATTACTTCATCCCTTTCTAGCGACTTGAGCGTATTGTTTAAATTTTTATAAGGACTTCTGTCATCGTCAGTATAATCGTAGTATTCAGAGCTTTCATTTGAATCTACCCGTGCGTTCTTACTAAAGTCTTCATAATCTAAAGAAGAGTTTTGATCATCATCTTTATCACGATTACTCATATCAATAGACACATTTAGGGAGGGCTTATATTTGTCATTAGCTTTTATCATTGTCTCCAAATTATCTGTGATTGGTTTAAATACCTTTCTAAATTTCAAATTAGCAGCATCTTCATCATTTTGAATTTCCTTTATTTTATTTTTTATATTATCTACAGATTTTATCAGTTGTTTTTTAATTTCCGTGTCCATTATTTGAAACTATACCCAACCGCTTTTTGCTAATTTTCAAACACTAATAACTTATTTTCAAGAATATATATTATTATATACGTAGTTATTCTATAAATAAATGTAGGTATCAAGGCCTTGTCTATATCTTCCTTTATTAAGAGCACAATCTTTATTTATGGTTAAAAAGCTAAATCGATCTTGCCATATCATCATGCAAAGCTTTTTAAATTCCAGCCAGCCAAAATCTGTAGTTACATGTTCATTATAGATGTGTTTTAAATTAATATCATCTTGTTTGAATATAATCAGGAGATTGACATTATCACGTATTAATTGTTTAGGTATTTTGGTATAGGTTTGTGACAGATAAAAACAATCGATCTGTCTATGCCTGCCCATAGCAAAATAATTACGAATATTTATCTGATTTTCACATGCGACATCATCAAAAATCATTATTGAATTTTTCAAAGCATCTTTAGGCGAAATCACATCTTTGTTTTCATTAAAAACAAATAACTTCGCGTGAGGAACGTGTTTTATAACTTGGCGTAAGAAACAATATTTCGGTTGAAAAGCTGTATTTGAGTACAGATAAATGTGTTTAAATTTAAGACCGTTTTCATGTAACAGTAAATTTAGCATTACATTAGTTTTCCCGCAATTCGAAGGACCACATATTACACATCGGATCGTGTCAGGCAAGAGTATACTATGTTTAGCTTTGTGTGCAATATTTTCTATTTTTATGTTGTTCACTTCTAAAGTGTCAGATTGTTTAATGAACTTCATTGTAAATGAGACTAAAATATGCTACATGCCTTTATATAGGTGGGCATGGGCAGGTAGTTCAGCATTGGTATATAAAAAATTAACAACTTATGCATCATTATATAATTTATTAAAATTAGAGTACAATATTTTATTAACAACTTATAAATAAGGAATAATACATATAATATTTAGGGTTATGGTTTCACAAAAAAAATAAACATAGTGTAATATTATTGATCTTCACAATTTCATGGTACTTACTTATATTACTATTTAATGATATCGTAATACAAATTTACTTAGACACTATAACTATGTGTATATTAAGAAATTAAACTTTTAAAACAATGTTTTACAGTGACCCCAAGGTAACGTTTCTGTTTGGTTTGGAAGTATCTGTCTCTTATCATCACTTTTATTCAATGCTACTTTCCGAATTTCTTGAGAGTATAGTACATGTTTGCTGGATTTAATTATGTTCATTTTACATTTAAAATTTGTTTCACTTGTTAAAGCTTTGTTGTAATGAGATAACTTTAAACGACTAGTTACAGCTTTAGATATTCCTTTTGCTTTTGTAATGTGAGTTTTTAAACTGTTTATACAATAAAGCTTCGCTCTCAGACCTACAAATTCACATATAACATCACCTCCAAGTTCATCTTTAAACAGACCTGGAATTTTAGCATTTACTCTCGTGATGTTATAGCAATTGTTATCCTCGAAATTACTGGTATCGAATTTTGCAACGTCACTTTTTATGTCTTCATAAAAATCCTCAGTGTTTATGAAATACAAAAGGCTATCTGTGTCTGTATAACATAATCTTGCCCGATTTTTATATTTATTTTTAATGAAATTGTAATGAAACTTGTATAAATGTGTTTTTGCATATTCTAGAACTGTAAATCCTATATAGATAGGTCTGTCTAAGACAATTTTTTCAGGACTCAATTGCAGAGCAACAGAGTTTTCAGAAAAAATAGCAATACTTTTTAGATTTGGCTTGGCAATCAACTTTTCCGCGCCGAGGTGCTTGTTTGTTGTGTTATTAACATCGTCCCACATAGTCACTAATTTAACATTGACTTGTTTGCGTCTATTTTCAATCGTTTTTCCAAATATAGCATTATTAAGAAGTTTAAAAAAATCTTTTTCAAATGCAGACGTTGAAGCTTGCCGTAACCTTGTATTCAAGTCAATATATTTTTGTAAAAAAAATTCTTGTCTAAAAGTTAGGACACGGTGAATTTTTTTTAATATAAGTCCATTTTGTAAACATTCTTTCAAGTGGACGTAGTGAATAACATAGTTGAATTTGTCATATAAATTAGCAATTAATTTAGATGTTTTTCCACCAGGAGGTATGAACTTCTCCGCAGCAAATGGTAAATCACTATGCATATTATGTAAATTCTCGGGATAAGCCAAATCTACTTCTAAAATGTATCCATATTCAGAATCATCAGATATCGTAACTATATTTATGGTGTTAATTTCATCGATTGTCAGAAAGCGGAATTCTGAAATTGGCATTTTCATTGTCATCGCATAACCGTATAAATTATTACAGTCAAGGTAAACTAAATAAGTTGATTTTTGTGAAGCATCATAGTCCGGTAAATATTTATTATTGGCTTTAGCGCGACGTAGAGAACATTGTGCCAAGCCCCCACGAATTCCTTTTTCCAATAATTCATACATTTGTAAATCATTTATTAATTCTAATTTAACGTCTGTATACAGTAACATCGCATCCCAGCTTAAGCTAGGTGCTGTAATATAGTAGGCTGGATCGAGTTGATAATGATGCAAACAAGTCTGTCTAAATTTTTCAAATACATCAGAAAGAAGTAACACGTCGGTCTTTAAATATAAATCTGTATATTCTCCAAGCGTTTTAATATTAAATGAGTGCCAAATATTTTGAGCATGGGTATACTCATCATTGCTAATATGTTCGCATTTCAAACTATTGTAAAAACAATGTTTAGGTGGAAGTCGAGTCTCATTATATTTTGAGTTCGCATTAATATAATCATAGGGATAAATTCCTTTTTGTCTTAGTAGCTTCAACTGATTATAATTAATATATGGAAATTCTTTTGATAAGTTAACAAAGTCAATTTCAGTCAAATTCTCGGCTAATACATTTAAACTTGAATTAAGGAATTGAAAAGAATCTATAAACTTAACTTGAATAGGCCTTGGAGTATTCCTTGTTTGAAATATTTTCGTGAAAGACATATATTTTTCTTTGGTTTTTGGTATTATTTTAAAAGCTCCTTTATACTTCGCTAATTCTTTAATAAATAGGTGAGAGTCATAACCAGCTAAGTTATGAAAAATAACGGGGACACACGGACATACTCGATACATTAAATTACAATGAGAGTGAGCTGCGCCTCGGTACTGAGATGTAATATGATCGTGATCCATTACTTTGTCATCAAAGAGCAAATGGTTACAGATGTGACATTTTGTAGCATTTTTGTAATCATTTTCTTGTTCTATTGTTAAAGACGTCATTGGCATTTTATTTGATAACATACTGTAAATGTTTTCTAAATCATCAATCAATTTTTTTATAAATACTTCTACACAATCAGGTCCTCTATATGTAACATACTTATTTAAGTCCTGATCATGCGAACAGCAAATATAGTAACCAAAACATGAAGGTTCGTGAACCTTATATGTTCGAGTGTTTTCAGTTTTACTTACGCTGCAATCTAGCAAAATACTTTCGAAGTCTGCATAAATAACGAAATTAATTTTTTGTTTTCTTTCAAAGTTTTTAAACTGAAGAATACTATTTTTTTCAGGCAACACTGTCAATACATTAGGACACGTAGTATGCTCACAAAATTTTTTTTCACTCGTGAATACTTGTAAGCATGTCTCACACAGATACATTTTACCTTTATGTTTACTTATTTGACGTCTGACTAATCTCAATAGATTTTTTATTAAGCAATAATGACCACAACCTTTTCGTTCAAAGTATAGTAAATTCACATGGTGTTTTTTTCTTAAACTTGTCACGTATAAAGGACCAGTGATCATGTTTTTATCATCTAGTCCATATATGTTAACACTTATATTAGGATTAATCTTTTCGAACATTTTAATATCATAATTCGATGGTGGAAACGATAGACCATCTATATTAAACAGTGTTGTAAAATATGGGTATGAATCTGTTCTGCAAACATTAGATTTTGCTGGATATAATGCTGCTGCAATACTCCATAAAAAGCAATAGTTATCATTGTTTTGTACATTTAAGCAACTCCTCGTTTTTTTTATATCATATGGTAAATCAATGTAAGAACCCCCTTTCAAAGGGGAATATTTATTAATATTAACTTCTAGGTGGCTTATAGAAAAACAAGACCAGCCAGATTCACGGTGCTGGAATTCCGACAGTTTTCTCTCAAATATATTTATTGTTTTCAAATATAATTCATTTATATCAGTACTATTATATATGATTTCGTATTTTGTGTTGAAAGACTTAAGCTCTTGCTCACCAGATCGTGATAGAATAAAGTAAGCAAAGAGCTCAAAGTTTAACTTAACACAATTATGTTTAATCAGACAATCATTAATTAACTTTAATACTTGATGCTGATTATCCATTAGGAAATCCTCAGGTGTAAGGTATTCCATCGATGGATTCAGTTTGTAAGTTATTATTCTGTTTTTAAAAGCCGTAGCTATAATATCAATATTTTCATAATCAGTTTTTAATATGCAATTAGATTTGTGTAAATTCGTTCTCAAATGATACAGATATTCATTTTTTGGTATTTCAGTGTGACAATTTTCACAAATAATTATATCATTGTAATTTGTTCTTTCTGGTATCGGTGAAACTGTAAGAAAAGAAAAATAAGAAATATGAAATTGTTATAAAACTTCTTTAATATATAAGTAAAATTATATCAATGATAACATGATTTATTTAAATGTCTAGCGTAAGTTTAACCTATGTTACTTTTGTCTTCTAATCTGTAAGTATCGGTATTGATTGAATACAATAGGTAAGATAGTTTTCAATAAGTAAGGTAAATTATAATTAAGTAGTAAGTTTGAATATATCATTGTAATAGTGATTAAATATCCTAGTAGTAACGTATATTGAAATAGAATAATAAAGTATGTTATTAAGTGTATCGTTATATTTTTATAATATGTAGTTATAGTATAGTTATATTATAGTAATACCTATCTATCTATTTATTTTTTACCATAAAGCACTATTATAGTTACTAACAAATGTCTGGGGGCAATTCATAAATTCTTTTCTGGTTGCCATAATAAAATTAGCTAGGTGTTGCCATGCATCCGTGTTATCATACGTTTGATTTTTGACGGTCACTATAGCTTGCCGCCACCTATGTATCGGCTGAACTTTATCAATTTCATCGCACCGGTATATTTTCAAATCTATATAGTGCGATCCGGGCTTACGATCGAATGTTTGACGTGACTGACCGTTTGCAAGGCGTCGTGTTAGATAAGAAGTTAACGGGGCTGGTGCTTTACCGGTAATAGGGATATCTCCCTTCCCCTCGTCTTCACTGTCAGTTCCGAAGAGATCGTACGCCGTCGTGGGCTTCTTTGGAGGAATCGGCTTGAAATATGGTTTCTTCGAAGCTGATGACCGCGACGGTAGCAGCGGCGCCGGACTCGCTCTCGACGACGAACAAGATGCCCGAGCCGGCGCCGGCTCTGTGCGTGGAGATGGCGCCTGCTTGTTTTTCTTGGCTTTTTTCAGAGGTGGTGGTGGTTGAACCTCGTCGTCGGATGGAAAGAGGGTCTCTGCGTTTTCTTGAGACCTAAAAAGAAACAATAATTAAGTTGGCATTGTAACTTTAACAATAAAATATTCTTAATATAATATTAAGCCTCCATTATTTTTTATTGATAACGTGAACATTGTAGATAATTCATTGTTATATAATGATATGTTCTAATAATTACATTTCATAATCTGTCGCCTACAATTGTCATAAAGAGGCCCTTCAATACCATTTAATGAAAAATCCTTAGATATGAATACGATCTTATATAATTATGAATGATATACTACTTACATGTTTCCTTAGTGGTGAACAGAGGTTAATATTTTGTTGTTGATGTTTATTCCGTGCTCCTGGAAGCTGAATTAAGGTCCCTGATTTTCTCTCGCGTTTAAATAGCATGAAATCCACGTGAGTTTTTCCATATAAGTAACGTACGCGTGATCCTAAAATCCTGAATCAGGACTTATCCATAAAAGAATGCCTAGCAATAGTAAACAAAAACTTCAAATCTCAACCTTAAATACTCATAACTAAATCATATATTTATTTAGGCAGTGATCAAATAGCACCCGTTCCGGCATACTACTAAAATACTACGGCTTTACACATATAATTATTGTTCAGTAAACATATCAAAGAAATTGTAACAAACAGAAAATATATGTAAATTATTTTATTAGTAGATTATAATGTACAATCGACACCACCTCAAATGCAACACCAAACAATACTAACTATCCTTACTAATATTATAAATGCGAAAGTCCGTTTGTTTGTTTGTTACGACATGAAGCGATCATCGTGAAATTTGCATGTGAACGCAGGCAAGGATCTTTCATCCGAAAAAAAAAAAAAAAAAAAAAAATTTTTTCCCAAGGGATAGCAAAAAAAACTTTCCACGTAGACGAAGTCGCGGGCGGTTGCTAGTTGATAATAATACCAGAAAAAGTTAAACCATGCTATAAAGCAAACTTCATACACAGTGAGACCTACTTAAATTGGTACTTAAACTTTGTCCCGATATTCGTGGCTTTTACGGTTCTAAGTATAAGTTGCGTTCTATCTCACGGAATCCATCGTCGACACTCTTATCTCCTTGCTATACAGTTGAAACTCGTTTAATTCATCGGTCTTCGTAAGATAAAACAACATCCAACATCATTGCGGCAGCCGGCGCGCGGCGGCGGCGCCGCGCCGCTACCTACCGCATTCAATAATAGTGTCATATGAGTCGCGTTTACTTTTATGGTATTGATATAAACACATAATAATTGCATCAATTTTGAACTCTATGATCGAATATTAATTTAATATATAAAGGGATTTTCAAAAGAAAATAATATTAGTTATTTTTTATAAGCGACGCTGTTCATAATATTTCTAAATGTCGGTGAGTGATTTTAATTTATAATAACAAAAATAATAATATAAAAATTAAATACTTGTTTATATTTAAATATATATATATATATATATAGTTTACTTACCATTAAATAAAACTGTAATTTTGATAAAATATATAGAAGTATTTCAGTTTCAATCAATATATCTTACGAAAACTACTCGTAGATACTATTTAAATTAACTTCCTTATTACAGTGTTAATATACTATTAAGTACCTACCTATTTATTTTTCAGGACTCCGAAAACGAGCTGTTTAACTTTGTTCCTATGAACACCGTGCACCAGCCGAGAACTGAAAAACGATTAAATCTCGAGCCTCCCAGCAAGAAGCTGAAAAATAACTCTTCCGTCTTTACCTATGCAAAAAAACGAACGTGTGGTGGTGGAAAAGTAATAAGAATAGAAATATATGATGTTGATCATTTTTCTAATAGCACAGATTCACTGTGCAAATGTGATGCAGAAATTTGTGTCCAACATATAGTGAAAAATGTATACGTGGACGATATTTATAAATCGATTAAGGAACTTATTACTAAAGTTACAGACAATGTAAATATTTCTTAATAAATGTTATACTATAATATGGTACATATTCTTTTATTTACTCACACAAACATCGGCACCTCTAAGTATTGGAATAAAATAAATATTAGGCTCTACTAATTAGGGATTTATGAAATTGTATGAATGCATTTAACAAACAGAACATTAGTTCTGAAACGTTTATGCACAAATGTCTTAACACTACATGTGATAAGTGAAAAAAAATATCGGCTAAGTTACAACGAATTAAGTGGTCATTTCTACTGATAAAAAGCAACCTAATAAAAACGTGTTAAAAGAACCTAGATTTAGTCGCATTTTTATTTATTCTCTTAAACAACGTTGTTATTTTTATATGGAAAGATTAGTAGGAATAATTATATTGAATTCCAAAACAATGACGTAATCTCATCTTTCTAAGTACCTATATTAAGCGTCATTTGATAGTGAGTATCATTCCGCCTTCGGCGACACTGCAACAACATGCTGAATGACATAGTATTCGATTGCAAACATTTGCATCCGTCGAATCGACGAATATGTAGGGACCTACCTATTACATTGTAAATTGTAACTATGTCAGCAGTTTTAACCGACCACGCGGCCGGGATTAGCCACGACGCCAGTCGCTTCCCCGCGTTCAACCTGTACCGTTGTAAATTGTGTAAATCAATAATTCAGTCAATATACCCGAACATTCGTGAACTGTATACCTGAGTTTACTTTCCTTACCTTCTACAACAAGTGATGCAATCGTTGCAATAATATACGTAACCCGCGTATACGCACAAATATAACAGTGGTTTATTAAAAATGAATATATCGAAAGATCAACAATTCGGTACCATACGAGTGTATTATAAGGTACTTTTTAAAGTTCATATTCGGTTATTGATTAGATGAATAGTGAAACATTATAAAAATATAAAAAATGGTGAAAATTGGAGGTTTCCAGATCTCTGATCTGGAAACCCCAATTTTCACCTACTTCGATACAATTATCAAAGGCTGAAAGTATCGACGGCCACGGCGGCGTCGGCATGTTTGAATTAGAACAAAGACTTAAAGAACCAAGTTTCACCTTACATAGTTGTTTATTCTAACATATAAACATGGAACCCATAAGCTTTAGTGAGCTACGTAGACTCTCATTTGGTTTTCAACGATGTCTTGGTAAGTACTGACATATTTTTCATAAAGTAAATTAACTAATTAAAATATTTAAACATAACTAAGGTTTACATAAATTTATAAATGAAACAACTTTTTTACGGATCTACTCGCATTTTAATTGATTTGTGTTATTTAGTTTTTTTTTTTTTTTTTTTTTTTTTTTTTGTTGACCCAGGGGAAAAATCTGCACACAGATTCCAGTGGATCTGGGGCTGGCCTTCTCCTCTCACAAGGAGGAAGACCGACCCAGTAAACGACCCCTGGGGGTTGCCTTTGGTCTTGCGGACCGCGAAGGCTATCGGAACGCGCGCCTCCATGGCGTGGCCTAGGAGGCGCGGTACTAAAAATGGCGTTACTTATAAGTAACTAACCGGACTGCCTGCAGTGAAGCTGCTTATGTCGGCTGACTTAACTAACGGACGCGGCGGTTTGGCTGCAGTAAAGCTGCCTATGTCGAAATGACTTAACTAAACTACCGGACGGACTGGCTGCAGTGAAGCTGCCTTTGTCGAAGTGACTTAACTGACTGCGTCGTGGGCTTCAAACGAGAAAGTAAAGCTTCTGATCAATCCCGCGATTGGATTGATCCGAGCGGCTTCATAATGAGAGAGTGCACAACGGGCGTGAGTTGACATAGCGAACGGATAGGGAAGACGGAAAAACATGAGAATAGAGCGTGCTACATAGCTAGGCTACGTACTAACCGGCCGTCGGATCGTCGTCGGCTCAGCCACGCACTCACTCACAAAACTGACTGTGGATGCGCAATGATCCACTGAAGCAAGTGCGCGCCGAACGTTCGAACAATCAAACACGGCGGGACTAGTTACTTTATGAGTCGGTTAGACCGCGACAGCGAGTGCTGACAACGGTGAAAGCACTAATAGAAAAAGTAGGTACGCGACGAGCGCGCTAGAATAACGGCGGCGAGGCGCGTTAAACGAACGGATAGCCGGCGGCGGATCGAATTCACGTTCCCCACCCGCAGCGGCGAGCTGGGCCCCCCTAAACCCAGAAGCGGCGTACGGGGCTGGGGCAGAGTACGAACAAGGCGCGGCGGATTTAACGCGGGCGCGACTGGGCACGCGGGCGCTTTGATCGGAAGGGCCGGGCGGTGAGCGCGACGAGCGCGCGGGCGCTAGGCGGTACGGCACATGGCGGGCACGGAAACGGCACATGGCGCGCACGGAAAGGAAAAGATAGGAAAGCACGAAACGCGGCGAGCACGAGACGCGAAGGGAGTGCGCGGCAGGGCGCGCTACTCGAACTGACACCGGCGACGTAGTTAAACGAAGCGGGGGCGCGGGCGCGACTGGGCGCGCGGGCGCTTTAACGGATAAGGGCGCGCGCACAGGCACGACGGCGTGCTGGCGCGCGCGGTGCGGCGCGACGGCGCACGCGGAAACGAAAAGAAAGCGATAGCGCGGGACGCGACGCGACGAGCACGAAACGAACCGCGGAAGTATCGAACACGGAGGGGAGGTCCCCCCCAGGAGGGGAAGGCAGCACCACGACGACGACTTGACCCGACGGACGAACGGACGCGAATGTCAAATGAACCGCTGATTTAGTTTTATTCTGGCGTTTCCTTTATAGAGTCCGTAGTCACAGGGAGACTGAGTTGTTAGGCGTCTCATAATTAATTAAACAATAAAATTTTTTCGTATAATAAAGTATAATAAAGTTGTTTCGTAAACTTTCTGTCCTAAAACAACATGTTTCCTTATGCCTAACTGAAATTCAATAGTCCCTATTTTTCAATAGGTAGTCTCTTATTATTTATTAACACACTTTCACTATTGCAGGTTATTGTGTTGTATCAAGAAGACAGAAACGCCGCAGATATAGACGCCGCTGCCGCAGACGTCATCGTCGTCTGCCGCGTCCTCATGGGCGGTGGATGAAGAACCGCCACCAGCGCCTCCTCCTTCGCCGGTCAGTCCCTGGCTGGCCCACGTTCGGCCATTAATAGTGATGGCCTCCTCCACTTCCTCCTCCTCTGTGGAGTCATGGGCGGTGGAGGAAGATCCGCCACCAGCGACGCCGCCTTCGCCAGCCAGTCTCCGGCGGGATGACACCATCAGATGCCAGTGTAACGCCTGTGAGACAGGTCATATTGTTAAATTTTTTACATAGAAATAAATTTATATTATTTTCTATTATTGTATATTAATATACTAAAAGTAGTAGTCCTATAAGTAAACAGTCTCTCCCACTCATTTTTATCAACGAGCTCGAAAGTTTTATAATGGATTATAAATTTTCGCAGTAACAATGCTTATTTCTTTTAATAAATGGGTAATCATGTTCGTAGATAATAACATTAAATTTAAAAAGACAGGAAAATTTGAGAAATTTTGACCCCGGTTAAGGTAGTCCTTTTCTTCAAACTATACTATTAATGAAGAGGCTGGCGCAGTGGTTAATGCGCCCGGTTTGCGAATGCTGAGGTTAAGCAACATTCTCAAAGGCCAGTCATCGCCTCCTAGGCCACGCCATGGAGGCGCGCGTTCCGATAGCCTTCGCGGTCCGCAAGACCAAAGGCAAACCCCAGGGGTCGTTTACTGGGTCGGTCTTCCTCCTTGTGAGAGGAGAAGGCCATCCCCAGATCCACGGAATCTGTGTGCAGATTTTTCCCCTGGGTTAACAAAAAAAAAAAAAAAAGGCCAGTCATCGGATGGGTGACCAAAACTTTATCATCTCGAGCTCCTCTGGGCTTCGGAAAGCACGTTAAGCCGTTGGTCCCGGCTGCATTAGCAGTCGTTAACAACTGCCAATCCGCACTGGGCCCGCGTGGTGGTCTATGGCCCGTTCTCCCTATCCATCCATAGGGAAGGCTCGTACCCCAGCAGTGGGGACATAAAATGAGCTG
This sequence comes from Eudonia mercurella, assembly GCA_963082485.1. NCBI lineage: Eukaryota > Metazoa > Arthropoda > Insecta > Lepidoptera > Crambidae > Eudonia > Eudonia mercurella. The sequence continues at coordinate 8,282,942 of OY720049.1, read as the reverse complement.
ATGATGATGAACGTTTGAGACTTTGTTTGTTTATCGGGGCTAATCTGTGAAACTACTAATACATTTCCAAAAATTATTTCATTGGTAGAATGCTGCATTCCTTGCGGGTTACATGCCTATATTTTATTTAAAAAAAGAGTTTCTTTTTTAACCTCAAATCCACGGACGAAGTCGCGTGTATAAGTGCAAGTGTTTAATATTTTGAGATCTTCATCTGACTAATTATGCATTGTCGTCACACTGTTATTGGACATAAATTATTTCTTTGCCAATTTTGACGCTATATAACTCACTTTATTTTACAATTTAACTTACACTTTACTGCTCACCTTCTGTGCCCTAATTACATTGTGGGCACTCGTCCGGAGTGTAATGGTCGTACACGGCCATGTTGCACTCCGTACACCAAAATTCTTCTGCACTTATTTATTACTGCTAATATATTGTCAATAAAACTAAAATTTATAATAAGATGTCCTATTAAATTATTATTTACAGGCAATTGGCACTGCGCACAGATGTCTCGTAAACAAAAATGGGCCACGGCCACTGTTGTTCGTTTATAAACATTTCTACGTAATCACTTAATGTTAAATACCTATCTACGTCTATAAAAATATCTTCTTCCTTGTTATGCGGCGAGAAGCAAAACTCTGTTTTTAAAAATTAACTTTATTACTAACACTAAACTTATATTAGCACGGAACGGTGGTTGGAATCGAACTGCCTTGAGGCTTTTTTTTTTTTGAGAGAGTTTGCTGATTGCCTCAGACGGCATTTTCAGCTTCACCGGGCTTTTTTGGGGGCGGCGAGGAACGTAAAGGGTCCCTCAAGCCGTGTGAAACGAATCACCTTTGGAGGTTTTCTAGAGGGAACGGCATCGCGCACTAGTGCGCGTCCCCGTGCCCTACTAGATTCTCCGAAGGGTTCGGATCGGATCGGGGGGCGGAACCACCCGAGGGCGCCTCTAAAGGCTCGGACCTCGGCTCGGGTAGACCGGGCCGTGGAGGAGGAGAGAAGCGCCCAGGTACATGTCTGTACCTGGTATAGAGCGCGTGTGAACCGGTTCTTCGTACCCTTGTTCTACGAGTACGGTGTCTTGGACCTAAGCTAGTGTGCATGTTTGGTGTATTCTGTAAATGTGTAGTGACATTTAGAGGATCGGGCGGGGACTGCCTTGAGGCGAGCGCGGGACAAGGTTATATTATTATGAGGTTCGTAGGAAGGGTACAATAATCATAAAAATTAATGGTCTTAAGACTACGGCTCGGGAACATCTGGTGTAGCTTAAACAAAGCGCTGCGTGCGCGCGGTGTGGAAAACATCTTTAGTTATTAGAAAAAATACAATTCATGATATTTATTGCAACCTCGTGGTGTAACGCCTGGTGTTTCTAGGAAAGGTACAGTTCGTGTTATTTACTGCAACACGTGGTGTTTAATTAGGAGAAAGCGTCCTTTAAGAACAATAGATTAAAATATTACTTAAAACTAACAATAATAATAATGTACTGGATTCTAGGGTCATATCATAACATCCTCCATTACACTAAATTACACTAATTAAAAAATACTAAATAATTACACAATACACACTTTTACTTTTAAAAATCCTACTAACTAAACTAGAGCGTAGTTGCACCCTGAGGCATTGTTACGTTATGGGGCCCAAACAAATATTTTGGTCCTTTAAAAGTCAATAATATACCAAATTTATTATTCGTCATTTAACAAATGCCAAGTTGATATGAACCCTGACGCTGTAAGGACCTCCTTATCAAGTGAGTTACGGTAACACTTAAAATCCAATGAAAAAACTACTTTTTTCGTGGAAATGATCTGCCTTTAGCACAACATTCTAATATAGTACCAAAAAATTTTACACATTCGATTTGAAACTCTTACCTTGCGTTGACGCAGTCAATATTTAATATTTTTTTTTTATTTATGATTAGACAGTTTGCTTTAAAAAAAAATACAGTTTTAGTAAATTATTTTTGTTGCGCGGTAATCATTAACTAAATTGACCCGACAGGGAATCTAACCCGGATCCTTACGTTATAGATCCGATGCCATTGCACCAACGTCGCAATAATAATCGAAAAGAATTTGAGAAATTTAATTTACTTACCTTAATTTAATCTCATGCGTTGCATGGGCACTCCTCTTCTTTGTAAACATGATAAATCACAACTTCCTTGCAATCTATGCACCACATATTCTTGTTATTTAAAATTGATTACTGTACAGACAATCAGTACTCGTACCAAAAAATTTGGCAAGTCGTTCCTCTGTAAGACCATTCGGCTTTGGAATTCTTTGCCGGCGCATGTGTTTCCCAGCTCCTGTAGTCCCGGGTCTTTTAAGCGGGGCGTGAAACGGCATTTATGCAGGCCGTCATGAGTGGGTGCGCTTGTCACCGTGCTTGTTCCACGGTGAGGAGCGCTCTCATTATTTTGGACTGCATCGGCTGCTTACCATCAGGCAGGATGTGGTCACTATGACGTGCCAATATATATAAAAAAAAAAATTAACACTGTGGGATTTGAAAGATCCACCACCTTGTGTTCTTCCTGCCCTGGGATACGCAGCACATGATTGCCACATATGCACCTATCAGCTAAAACTAAGTGAGTTGCGTTCCAGAGCCAAACTACTTCCTTATTTAAAAGAAGTGTAAGGTGATATTTTTTTTAAATATCAACATCCAAAACGACTACCATGGTTGTGGTTGCGGTTAAAACTGATGACAAACCAACTCAATCCGTGAAATAAATAGAGTTTATAATGTAAACAATTTTACTCGTATTCGATTCTATAATTATTAGATGAAATATAGACCCACTTCAGAATTAAAGAATGAGTGATGAATGAAGAGTGGAGAACCACTTTAGTAAAATACAATCTTTCTTTTTAATGAACAGAGGTTCATAAGAGCATGGCACCGCATTTTGTTGACATAAAAGCCATGCTAACCCAAAATAACAATCGAACGAGAAATGTTTTACTCAGGGATGTCAAATTCAAATTCAAATTCAAAATTCAAAATCATTTTATTCAGTTTAGGCTACAAGTAGCTCTTGTGAATGTCACTATGCCATCGGTTCGTAAGTCTACTCTGGGCGGGAGATCTTGTACTGAGAAGAACCGGCAAGAAACTCAGCAAGTGTCCAGCTCTTTTCTCCCTTACAGCGTCAAAAATATTGGAAAATGCCCGATCATAGCAGGACAATTTCCATTACAAATAAACACAAAACATACTTATAGAAGATAACCACAACATGTAAAAAAAAAAACAAAAAAAAATTTCTAGGTTAACAAATTTACATCAGGCCAAAAGTTTCAATTTCCACATTGTAACGGGCGAACAGATGTTAAAAGTTTTCACGATATTTGTAAGAACAATGCATTGAACGGGATTGGATAATAAAAGTGTGCTGTTAGTTATGTTTGGGTTAAATATATTGTTTTTAAATTGCTGAAGCGATTTCATTCGTTTGAAAGTAATTGTGATAAAAAAGAGTTTTTATAACGGCTTTACAACAGATGTGAACAGTGAAACGAACCACATGACATCTAAAGGTGTCAACCCTTTTGAGTTTAAGGCACTGTGTGAAGAAGACTTTATAGCTAGGCCGCCAGAGTTGATTGAAATGAATTTACAGCCACTTATCACTAACACTAATTATCGCACTCAGGAAGTCATTTTTAGATTGATGAAGTAAAGAAGCATTTTGAAAAATATAATTTATTTTAAAAATAATAGCATTTAACATTAAATGTAAACTGGCAAAAGGAGCGCCAAAAGTCCTAATTAAATTTGCATTATGGTTAACATTTGAAACTTATTTTATAGCATTAAGGTTACACTAAAATAACGGAATAAAGTAATAGAAATATTAAAGTTAATTTAATTATGTTTTTGCAACACAGATAAACACATATAAATACTACTAACCAATATAAAATACTAAAAACACAAAATAATTCCAGTAAACCTAACAATTTTGACTCTACTATATAAAAAAAATACTTTAACATTAAATAAATGCTAAATATAGAAAGACGTTGAAAAAAGTGTTGAAAAAATGTGTTGTTTCATAAAAACTAAGAATGTGAAATAATACTATTTGTTATAAGTTACAGTCAAACACTGAGATTCGAACCTAGGTCCTTGCGCTTACCAAGCCTAAACTTATATCAAATAAATACTAAACACCGTTAGCAAAAGTTACATGTCTATATTATTTTGGATTATCAACACTATTACAAAAAAATATATTTAACTTAATAGTAACTTAATATCTAGTAAGAGCCCCGCCTGCATCTATGACGGCATCACACCTGCTGCGCATAGAGTGCTTCTTTTGTTCTCTCGGACCTGGAATCCCATCGTTGGACCATTATGGCCCAAAAATTTTCGATGGGATTTAGGTCTGGAGAACGTGAAGGCCAAGGCACTGCTCTAAAATTAGGCTGTTGTTCCATCCATTGCCGCACTATTCGACAAGTGAGTATAGGGCAGTTGTCTTGCACAAAAAAAAATTCCCGCACTTCAACCTCCGGATAGTACTCTCTCACAGTAGGCAGCATGGTGTCTTGCAACAGCTCCAAATATGTGGCCCCCGTCGCTCTCTCGGGAACATACACCAATTCCCCGGGACCTGCCGCACTCATCCAAGCCCACATGTTGACCACTATCCGTCCAGATTAATTGTTCGGTATGACGTTTCGAGTCTCGTATCTGGTGTTATTCACACGACGGCCGATCTGGCTCGATTTAAAACTTTTCTCGTCTGAAAATATGACGTGTGAAAAATCGAAGTCCCTGTAATCTCTTGCGAATCGCAAACGAGCCGCTTTATGAGCTTAACTTAAAATAATTTTTTTTGCCGGTTTCCTATACCTTTACGTAAGCCATTTCGAATGGTTTGAGTTGTGCAATCAAACTCTTCAGCAAATACGCGAGTCGAGGTGAAGGGATGCTCCTGAAATGTCGCAGCCATGCACCCATTATGACGCAAGAGCGTATACAGCATACGCTCTTGCGTCATAATGGGTGGCCGCGGCACTCGCCGCCTTGTCTCCAAGGCCCCTTCACTGTCATATCGTCGAGTCCATCGCCGAACGGTATTTCCCTGTGAAAGTAGAAATTAGATAATGTTACTTCTTACGAGTGTTGTAATTATATAAATTTACTCTCTTTTTAGTTATTTATTTAAACTATTTACAAAAGTAAATATTAGAAAGATTTAATTAAAAAATTTACCGTCTCTGTGGTCTAGTGGCTAAGACCACCGGTATAGACCCAGAGGTCCCGGGTTCGATTCCCAGTGGGCATGTTTGTGCGATTTGCTACACCACATTATTTATCGAAGGTGGTAGGGCTTGTTAGTTCGCCTGGCTGCTACAACCATCTTATCTAAATGTGTCGCCATAACATCAATGTTTGTAGCATTGTTGTGTTCCGGCAGCTATAGAGATAAGATAGCCAGTGCCTCAGTAGTTGAGAATTCCGCGTGAAGTGCGCTTCCACCTTCGGCCTTAATCTATACTTAATATTATAAAGCTGAAGAGTTTGTTTGTTTGTTTGTTTGAACGCGCTAATCTCAGGAACTACTGGTTCGAATTGAAAAATTCTTTTTGTGTTGAATAGTCCATTTATTGAGGAAGGCTATAGGCTATATTACATCACGCTATGACTAATAAGAGTGGAACAGTCGCTAATTAACGCGGGTGAAACCGCAGGGCACAGCTAGTAATATAATAATAGCCTTTATTTGCCAACACATTTCCAATACAGTGAAATTACATTAAATTGAATTATATTATAACATTCCATTACAACAATTACATTATAAATTCAAATAAAATAATAAATAGTTATAAACAATACTAAGTTAATTATATGTGGCCGTCCAATAATGAACAAAGGCCTCCTCCATCCTGCTCCATTGCTCCCTGTCCTGCGCAGTCCTCGCCCAGGCGGGCCCGGCGGCCTGGGTGATGTCGTCCCGCCAGCGGCGGCGCGGGCGGCCCGGCGGCCGGCGCTCACCGCGCGGGTACCAGTGCAGCACCCTTTCACTCCACCTGCCGTCGTTAGCTCTCGCTATATGTCCTGCCCAACTCCATTTCAAACGACATGCCATTTTTGCGGCGTCTATAATTTTTGTGTGTTTTCTAATTTGAGTATTTTTTACCTTGTATTTGAGAGTCAAACCCAACATACTTCTTTCTATGGCACGTTGAAATATTTGTATTTTATAGAAAGTCTCTCTTGTTATGGGCCACGTTTGACATCCGTATAGAAGTGTTGGGGTCACTATCGAGTCTATGGCTTTCTTTTTTATTTTTATATCTATTTGTGATTTAAAGATATGTTTTTGAGCCCAATAAGCATTCCAGGCCTTTTTTATTCTTCTTTCGACTTCCAGAATATAGTGCTCTTTAAAGGAAACGTTTTGACCCAGGTAAGTATACACATCAACGTAATTAATTTTGTTGTTGTTAATAGATATAAATTTTTGTTCCCCATTGGTCATACATAATACATGTTTTTTCGGCCTTATCATCACTTAACATCAGGTGTAATGAAGGCCAAGTGATCACAACTATTTAAAAAAATCTTAAATAAAGACTGTTTCGTAACTAGTTCGTTAATAAATTTTGACTATTAGTAGAAGATAAAATTTTTAAAAATAGAAAATATAAAAAAAGAAAAAAAAATAATAAAAATAATAATTTATAAACTAGAAAATATCAACCAGTCTCAAGAAGCTCGAGTGGGAACCGAACCCACGACCTTTGGATAACCGCTCCAATTTATCTTGTAACTATAGCATTGTGAATGCAAAATTCAAAATAATAAAAATATTAGTAGATACTTTACTTACAGACATATTCAATTCTTCCGCTATCTGGCTAATATTGTAGCCGCAATCTCTCAAATGAATAATGTTGCTTCGCTCGTGCACAGACAGATTCCTATTTGCGCTCATTTTTTATTTTCACTGACACTCAAAGACGACGTTTACGTGTAAGGCTTGCAAGTTGCAACTGAACTTTCCAAACGATGCAACATCCTTTTTAACTCAAAAATCATAAAATTGTGAAGACAGTAAAGATGTTGAAAAAAGGGACGTTTTGTTTGTCCATGATCAATGAAAACAACAGACAGGATGAGGTATGGCCATCACATGCAAACAATTTCTTTCTTTTAAATAATCGTTTCGTCGTCATTAGTCAATTCAATCAAAACAAGGGGCGGGACGAACTATGGTCATCTCGTGCAAGCAAAATTTTTTGAAAATGGTCCAGCTTTGATTTTGTTGATAGTACTGTAGATTTACGAAAATTCTTCCGGGATCTTAAAACTATTGCATTATCAATTTGTGAAATACACAAATTACATATTTACTCTTTCCCTACTTAGCTATGTGGCGGCGCCACCTACCGCATCCGCCGCACATTGACACGAAGCAAACACCTTCTCAACTGTGTCAACAGATGGCGCCACAGACGCATACCAACGACGTCGCCATACTACGACGTTGAAATAGTATGGGAAGCCTGCATCGCGGTAGCGAAGTTTCACCGTCTCATTCGCTATATATAGCACCTCCAACTATCACCCGTTGGTACCAAGGCAGTACCGGCATTTCGCGACCCATCCCATTCTCGGCCGAAACGCCGCCCCCCGTATATTTACGGGACAAGGCGCGCAATGGCCTAGGGTGGTGACCTATATGTCGTGCGACCAAGTTGCGCGAAGCGCGTAACGGCCAAGGAGCGGCTTGCCTTATTGCGAGCACAGCGCTCTAATTAAGGCACTTGAATAAAGGTTTTCAATCAATTAATTTTTGATTAAATACTTTTAAACTTTTATTTTATCTTTTTTGTTGACGTGAGTGCCCCTATAGCCTATGGCGAATAGTGGTACAAGCGACAACACAATTACAATAGCTCCGCTGCCTTTACACGCCGGTCGTACGAGAGATCACCTTTTCGGAAATAACCTAATCATTAACCAACAGTTCGGGTTTAGGCGAGAGCACTCTTGTCCCCAACAAGTTTACCGCATAATCGAGTTTATCTTGAGCGGTTTTCACACCCGTCATAAAAAGAAGACAGTAGCTGTCTTCTTTGATGTAGCCAAGGCCTCCGATAAGGTCTGGCACGACGGCCTCGTGTATAAGCTTTATCAGTTAGATATGCCAGATAGACTAGTCCGTCTGATTAGATCCTATCTTTCCAATCGCACCTTTCGTTTTAGACACGAAGGTACGCTTTCCTCCCCGCGTCCGATAAGGGCTGGCGTGCCGCAAGGCAGCGCCTTATCGCCCTTGCTGTACACGGCGTACACTAACGACATTCCGATCCCCAAACACGGCATAGAACTTTCGCTCTTTGCCGATGACACAGCGCTCTACCGTAGCGGTCTTAAACCGAGCGCTATCATTTCCAAATTACAAATCGCGGTTAACGTACTAAGCGCGTGGTTTAGAAAGTGGCGCATCGAAGTGAACCCAGACAAGAGTGTCGCAGTTCTCTTCGATGTAAAGCGTAGAACCCGCATACGGAACCCCATCGTTACGCATGCTAGGGACCGCGATCCCTTGGCAACGGAATGCCAAATATTTAGGCGTAACGTTAGATAAACAACTCTCGTTCCGATCTGACATCACCGATAGCCTTCACAGCCCATCAGGCTAAAGGTATCCCCAGGGGTCGTTACCGGGTCGGTCTTCTTATAAAAGACCAGCCCCGGATCCACGTGGCATTAAATGCATTACTTCAATGCAGCGACGTGCGAATTTGTTTGCATAGTTTCCCCTGGGTAAACAAAAAAAAAAAAAAAACGATCTCACATCAATATAGTAGGTAGAAACGCTAGGTTCTACCTAAACCGGCTTAACCCTATGTTAGGCCGTTATAGTAAAATGTCTCTCAGAAACAAGCGAACCCTTTACAAGGTTTGTGTTAGACCGACGATGACGTACTCGTCACCTGTTTTTAGCCACATAGCGCCTTCAGCGCTTAACAAGTTGCAAGTAATCCAAAATAAGTTCACCCGTAGGGCCACTGGTGCCCCTTGGTACGTACGGAATGCTGACCTGCATAGAGATCTGGAACTACCGACGTTGCAACAGCATCTCCGTACAATCGCGGAGCGATTCTTCGAATCATCGGAGAATCACTCAAACCCGCTTATTAGAAAGGCAGCGGACTATAGTTCGGTCCCACCCCATATCCCACAGCGGCGTAGGCCTAAACACGCCTTATCCGATCCCCCTAACAAGCTGTCAAGTGACCTGGATTGCCTACTGGCGGCGCAGGCCACTGTGACAAATAGTTAAGTCAGTTGACATAGGCAGCCTAACTGCAGCAGAGCGCGCCCCACTGGGGGCGCGCCACTCCCTACATAGCGGCGTGTACTCGTAGTGAGTAACGCACTCTCAATATGAAGCCGCTCGGATCAATCCATTCGCGGGACTGATTTGAAGCTTCACTCTTTCGTTCAAGCAGCTTCACTGCAGGCAGTCCGGCTAGTTACTTATGAGTAACGCCATTTATAGTACCGCGCCACCCCACCACCTTAGGGAGGCGCGCGTTCAGATAGCCTTCGCGGTCCAAGAGACCAAAGGCAACCCCCAGGGGTCGTTTACTGGGTCGGTCTTCCTCCTTGAGAGAGGAGAAGGCCAGCCCCAGATCCATTGGAATCAGTGTGCAGATTTTTCCCCTGGGTTAACTAACAAAAAAAAAATGAAGGGATGCTCCTGAAATGTCGCAGCCTTGCGCTGTATACGCTCTTGCGTCATAATGGGTGGCCGCGGCACTCGCCGCCTTGTCTCCAAGGCCCCTTCACTGTCATATCGTCGAGTCCATCGCCGAACGGTATTTCTCTGTGAAAGTAGAAATTAGATAATGTTACTTCTTACGAGTATGTTGTAATTATATAAATTTACTCTCTTTTTAGTTATTTATTTAAACTATTTACAAGAGTAAATATTAGAAAGATTTAATTAAAAAATTTACCGCCTCTGTGGTCTAGTGGCTAAGACCACCGGTATAGACCCAGAGGTCCCGGGTTCGATTCCCAGTGGGCATGTTTGTTCGATTTGCTACATCACATTATTTATCGAAGGTGGTAGGGCTTGTTAGTTCGCCTGGCTGCTACAACCATCTTATCTAAATGTGTCGCCATAACATCAATGTTTGTAGCATTGTTGTGTTCCGGCAGCCAGAGATAAGATAGCCAGTGCCTCAGTAGTTGAGAATTCCGCGTGAAGTGCGCTTCCACCTTCGGCCTTATCATCACTTAACATCAGGTGTAATGAAGGCCAACTGATCACAACTATTTTAAAAAAAATCTTACATAAAGACTGTTTCGTAACTAGTTCGTTAATAAATTTTGACTATTAGTAGAAGATAAAATTTTAAAAAATATAAAAAAAGAAAAAAAAATAATAAAAAATAATTTTCATCCCCCCATCTCGGAAAGAGTATTTTTGCTCTTCGATATCTGAGTGCAAAAGCCGTTTTTATCCCCTAGAGGATAAAGTAAATTGAATTTAGAACATCGTGTGCACTAAGTTTGTGAATTCAAAACATCATTAAACCTATTTGCTTCTACCTCCATGGTGCTCAATTTATCAGTACTGTAGCAACCGAGACTCCTTGCTCGGGCATACTTACTGGCAGCCACCGTGGCCTGCATTAAAATATAGTAGAAGAGAAAAAAGAAGAACATCGCGGACTCGGTGACGGGTCTAAACGTTGTGTTAAATTCTCTCTGGACGGGTCGCGACGACGAATTGATTGTTATTATTTCATGTTGAAAGTAATATAAATATTTAAAGCTATAAAGCATTATTATTCGATATAACCCCCCGTTCCTTAAGTAACGACCCAGCGAGGTGTTACAGTACACAAGTTACTAACACCAACATTACAGTACCTAACAAAAATATTACACTTAGTAACTGTAGCAACGTTACTTTCAATTTTTCTTAATTATACCTAAGTATTGTTTGTTATAATTTAAAGATTATTCTGTAATACTTACCTTTCATAATGTAGTAGTTAATACCTTAACTGAAATAAAAGTATCTTGTGATTGTAAATGTTATTTTTGCATTTAGTCATTTCCTCGCTGAGGTGGGATGAAAAGTTAGGTGTTGCACTCGAGTGCAAAGATTTTTCACCTGGTGCTCTTTTGATTCCCTCGCTAACGCTCAGGATTCTAATTTTTGAATCACTCGCTGCGCTCGTGATTCAATTTTAGAATCCTTCGCTTGCTCGGTCATCAAAATTGAGCACGCGGTTAAAAAACAACTTTGCACTCTTGTATAACAAATAACTATTATAAACTAGAAAATATCAACCAAGCTCGAGTGGGAATCGAACCCACGACCTTTGAATAACCGCTCCAATTTATCTTGTAACTATAGCATTGTGAATGCAAAATTCAAAATAATAAAAATATTAGTAGATACTTTACTTACAGACATTTAATTCTTCCGCTATCTGGCTAATATTGTAACCGCAATCTCTCAAATGAATAATGTCGCTTCGCTCGTGCACAGACAGATTCCTATTTGCGTTAATTTTTTATTTTCACTGACACTCAAAGACGACGTTTACGTGTAAGGCTTGCAAGTTGCAACTGAACTTTCCAAACGATGCAACATCCTTTTTAACTCAAAAATCATAAAATTGTGAAGACAGTAAAGATGTTGAAAAAAGGGACGTTTTGTTTGTCCATGATCAATGAAAACAACAGACAGGATGAGGTATGGCCATCACATGCAAACAATTTCTTTCTTTTAAATAATCGTTTCGTCATTAGTCAATTCAATCAAAACAAGGGGCGGGACGAACTATGGTCATCTCGTGCAAGCAAAATTTTTTCTTGCACGAGATGACCATAGTTCGTCCCGCCCCTTAAAACTATTGCATTATCATTTTGTGAAATACACAAATTACATATTTACTCTTTCCCTAGTTAGCTATGTGGCGGCGCCACCTACCGCATCCGCCGCACATTGACACGAAGCAAACACCTTCTCAACTGTGTCAACAGATGGCGCCACAGACGCATACCAACGACGTCGCCATACTACGACGTTGAAATAGTATGGGAAGCCTGCATCGCGGTAGCGAAGTTTCACCGTCTCATTCGCTATATATAGCACCTCCAACTATCACCCGTTGGTACCAAGGCAGTACCGGCATTTCGCGACCCATCCCATTCTCGGCCGAAACGCCGCCCCCCGTATATTTACGGGACAAGGCGCGCAATGGCCTAGGGTAGGTGACCTATATGTCGTGCGACCAAGTTGCGCGAAGCGCGTAACGGCCAAGGAGCGGCTTGCCTTATTGCGAGCACAGCGCTCTAATTAAGGCACTTGAATAAAGGTTTTCAATCAATTAATTTTTGATTAAATACTTTTAAACTTTTATTTTATCTTTTTTGTTGACGTGAGTGCCCCTATAGCCTATGGCGAATAGTGGTACAAGCGACAACACAATTACAATAGCTCCGCTGCCTTTACACGCCGGTCGTACCAAACCGAAAGGACTGTCGCTTGTTTCGTTTAACTGTCGTAGTCTACGCCCTAACATCGAAATTAGGGAATTCGTAAAAAATAGGGAACTCGATTTTCTACTCCTCCAGGAGACGTGGTTAAAACCCACTAACTTGAAGGGGTTGTCGATCCCTAAGTACTCTCTTATCCGCAACGACCGCCCTATTGGCCCTTCAGGTCATCCTAGTGGCGGCACTGCAATATATTTTAGGAAGAGTTTGCATTGCTCTCCCCTACCCACCCCTCCTCTCGCCAATATGGAAGCTACTGTATGCCGGGTTGCCATGACGGGACATTGTTCCCTAATCGTGGCATCCGTCTACATAGCATCCGGCACGCCCTCTCTGCGCAGTGATTTCGATGCGCTCCTCTCTTTGGGGCCCTCCGTAATCCTGTTCGGAGACTTCAATTCTAAGCACACGGACTGGACGTGTCTGAACTCCAACCCAAATGGGCTTAAGTTATTACGGATAACTGAGAGGTTAGGTTTAGACGTACTTTGTCCTTACTCACCCACTCATTATCCGGATATCGTTGACCATAGGCCCGACGTCTTAGATTTCGCTTTAGTGAAAGACGTCGCGGTGAACCTAGGTGCCATCGAAACACTAGATGACCTAGGTTCCGATCACCGTCCGGTCTCGTTAGTGCTGGGGCCTCAGCCCCCGCCCACCTCTCGTAACATTACTACGACTAAAACCTTTACCAACTGGGAAGGTTTTAAGTCGGCTCTCGCCTCTACCATAGACGCACCCGATTCACCGTTCGCTCGGTACTCCCCGGATTATATCGATAGTGCGGAGAAGATCGATAGTGCGGTGGACTCTCTAACTAGTCTGGTGCAATCAACCGTGAAAGATAAGTCGCGGGTGGTCGACGTACCTGTGCGTCGGTTACCGGCGGATATCCGTAACTTGATTGCAACCAAAAATGCCACTCTACGGAGAGCGGCTCGCTTTCCCACCCCCGTTCTTAGGCTCGCCGCTAATCGCACTCAGCGCGAACTTAGGTCCCGCCTTTGCGAGTGGAGAAACGAAGTGTGGAGTAAACTCATGGGGGAAATATCACCTTCCCACGTCGCGTACTACAAAGTGGCGAGAGCCCTTCGTAAAGACGCGATGCAGCACACACCTCCTCTCTCCCGCCCCGATGGCTCAGTAGCCTTCGAGGATGAGGAAAAGGCCGAATGTTTCGCTGACAGCATTGCTTCCCAATGTTCAGTCAGTACCCAAAAGTGCGAACCGGCGCACATCCGCGCGGTGGAGAAGGACCTCCTTGACAGGAGCTCCCGCCCTCCTACCGACCCCGACCCCCCAACCCCTCCGATCTCTACCGATGAGATCCAATCAATTATAAAGGGCTTAAAGCCGCGTAAGGCTCCGGGCGCTGACGGAATATCTAATAAAGCGCTCAAGTACTTTCCGATCCAAGTACTTACTTTGTTAGCCCTTATCTTTAACGCCTGTTTCGATCAATGCCACTTTCCGGCCGGCTGGAAAGAAGCAATCGTTATAGGGATTCCCAAACCGGGTAAACCTTTAAACTTACCTAGCAGTCACCGCCCTATCAGCCTCCTAAAGGCGATGGGGAAACTTTTCGAAAGGGTCATACTCGCTCGTATGAGAGATCACCTTTTCGGAAATAACCTTATAATTAACCAACAGTTCGGGTTTAGGCGAGAGCATTCTTGTCCCCAACAGGTTCACCGCATAATCGAGTTTATCTTGAGCGGTTTTCACACCCGTCATAAAAAGAAGACAGTAGCTGTCTTCTTTGATGTAGCCAAGGCCTTTGATAAGGTCTGGCATGACGGACTCGTGTATAAACTTTACCAGTTAGATATGCCAGATAGACTAGTCCGTCTGATTAGGTCTTATCTTTCCAATCGCACCTTTCGTTTTAGACACGAAGGTACGCTTTCCTCCTCGCGTCCGATAAGGGCTGGCGTGCCGCAAGGCAGCGCATTATCGCCCTTGCTGTACACGGCGTATACTAACGACATTCCGATCCCCAAACACGGCATAGAACTTTCGCTCTTTGCCGATGACACAGCGCTGTACCGTAGCGGTCTTAAACCGAGCGCTATCATTTCTAAATTACAAATCGCGGTTAACATACTAAGCGCGTGGTTTAGGAAGTGGCGCATCGAAGTGAACCCAGACAAGAGTGTCGCAGTTCTCTTCGATGTAAAGCGTAGAACCCGCGTAGTCCCATACGGAACCCCATCGTTACGCATGCTAGGGACCGCGATCCCTTGGCAACGGAATGCCAAATATTTAGGCGTAACGTTAGACAAACAACTCTCGTTCCGACCTCACATTAATATAGTAGGTAGAAACGCTAGGTTCTACCTAAACCGGCTTAACCCTATGTTAGGCCGTTATAGTAAAATGTCACTCCGAAACAAGCGAACCCTTTACAAGGTTTGTGTTAGACCGACGATGACGTACTCGTCACCTGTTTTTAGCCACATAGCGCCTTCAGCGCTTAACAAGTTGCAAGTAATCCAAAATAAGTTCACCCGTAGGGCCACTGGTGCCCCTTGGTACGTACGGAATGCTGACCTGCATAGAGATCTGGAACTTCCGACGTTGCAACAGCATCTCCGTACAATCGCGGAGCGATTCTTCGAATCTTCGGAGAATCACTCAAACCCGCTTATTAGAAAGGCAGCGGACTATAGTTCGGTCCCAACTCACATCCCACACCGGCGTAGGCCTAAACACGCGTTATCCGATCCCCCTAACAAGCTGTCAAGTGACCTGGATTGCCTACTAGCGGCACAGGCCACTGTGACAAATAGTTAAGTCAGTTGACATAGGCAGCCTAACTGCAGCAGAGCGCGCCCCACTGGGGGCGCGCCACCCCGTACATAGCGGCGTGTACTCGTAGTGAGTAACGCCACACTAGCCTCCCCATCCGGGAGGCCATGTCAACTCACGCCCGTTGCACTCTCAATATGAAGCCGCTCGGATCAATCCAATCGCGGGACTGATCAGAAGCTTTACTCTCTCGTTTAAGCAGCTTCACTGCAGACAGTCCGGTTAGTTACTTATAAGTAACGCCATTTATAGTACCGCGCCTCCTAGGCCACGCCATGGAGGCGCGCGTTCCGATAGCCTTCGCGGTCCGCAAGACCAAAGGCAAACCCCAGGGGTCGTTTACTGGGTCGGTCTTCCTCCTTGTGAGAGGAGAAGGCCATCCCCAGATCCACGGAATCTGTGTGCAGATTTTTCCCCTGGGTTAACAAAAAAAAAAAAAAAAAAAAGCGTAAGGCTCCGGGCGCTGACGGAATCTCTAATAAAGCGCTCAAGTACTTTCCGATCCAAGTACTTACCTTGCTAGCCCTTATCTTTAACGCCTGTTTCGATCAATGCCACTTTCCGGCCGGCTGGAAAGAAGCAATCGTCATAGGGATTCCCAAACCGGGTAAACCTTTGAATTTGCCTAGCAGTCACCGCCCTATCAGCCTCCTAAAGGCGATGGGGAAACTTTTCGAAAGGGTCATACTCGCTCGTATGAGAGATCACCTTTTCGGAAATAACCTAATCATTAACCAACAGTTCGGGTTTAGGCGAGAGCACTCTTGTCCCCAACAAGTTTACCGCATAATCGAGTTTATCTTGAGCGGTTTTCACACCCGTCATAAAAAGAAGACAGTAGCTGTCTTCTTTGATGTAGCCAAGGCCTCCGATAAGGTCTGGCACGACGGCCTCGTGTATAAGCTTTATCAGTTAGATATGCCAGATAGACTAGTCCGTCTGATTAGATCCTATCTTTCCAATCGCACCTTTCGTTTTAGACACGAAGGTACGCTTTCCTCCCCGCGTCCGATAAGGGCTGGCGTGCCGCAAGGCAGCGCCTTATCGCCCTTGCTGTACACGGCGTACACTAACGACATTCCGATCCCCAAACACGGCATAGAACTTTCGCTCTTTGCCGATGACACAGCGCTCTACCGTAGCGGTCTTAAACCGAGCGCTATCATTTCCAAATTACAAATCGCGGTTAACGTACTAAGCGCGTGGTTTAGAAAGTGGCGCATCGAAGTGAACCCAGACAAGAGTGTTGCAGTTCTCTTCGATGTAAAGCGTAGAACCCGCATACGGAACCCCATCGTTACGCATGCTAGGGACCGCGATCCCTTGGCAACGGAATGCCAAATATTTAGGCGTAACGTTAGATAAACAACTCTCGTTCCGATCTGACATCACCGATAGCCTTCACAGCCCATCAGGCTAAAGGTATCCCCAGGGGTCGTTACCGGGTCGGTCTTCTTATAAAAGACCAGCCCCGGATCCACGTGGCATTAAATGCATTACTTCAATGCAGCGACGTGCGAATTTGTTTGCATAGTTTCCCCTGGGTAAACAAAAAAAAAAAAAAAACGATCTCACATCAATATAGTAGGTAGAAACGCTAGGTTCTACCTAAACCGGCTTAACCCTATGTTAGGCCGTTATAGTAAAATGTCTCTCAGAAACAAGCGAACCCTTTACAAGGTTTGTGTTAGACCGACGATGACGTACTCGTCACCTGTTTTTAGCCACATAGCGCCTTCAGCGCTTAACAAGTTGCAAGTAATCCAAAATAAGTTCACCCGTAGGGCCACTGGTGCCCCTTGGTACGTACGGAATGCTGACCTGCATAGAGATCTGGAACTACCGACGTTGCAACAGCATCTCCGTACAATCGCGGAGCGATTCTTCGAATCATCGGAGAATCACTCAAACCCGCTTATTAGAAAGGCAGCGGACTATAGTTCGGTCCCACCCCATATCCCACAGCGGCGTAGGCCTAAACACGCCTTATCCGATCCCCCTAACAAGCTGTCAAGTGACCTGGATTGCCTACTGGCGGCGCAGGCCACTGTGACAAATAGTTAAGTCAGTTGACATAGGCAGCCTAACTGCAGCAGAGCGCGCCCCACTGGGGGCGCGCCACTCCCTACATAGCGGCGTGTACTCGTAGTGAGTAACGCACTCTCAATATGAAGCCGCTCGGATCAATCCATTCGCGGGACTGATTTGAAGCTTCACTCTTTCGTTCAAGCAGCTTCACTGCAGGCAGTCCGGCTAGTTACTTATGAGTAACGCCATTTATAGTACCGCGCCACCCCACCACCTTAGGGAGGCGCGCGTTCAGATAGCCTTCGCGGTCCAAGAGACCAAAGGCAACCCCCAGGGGTCGTTTACTGGGTCGGTCTTCCTCCTTGAGAGAGGAGAAGGCCAGCCCCAGATCCATTGGAATCAGTGTGCAGATTTTTCCCCTGGGTTAACTAACAAAAAAAAAATGAAGGGATGCTCCTGAAATGTCGCAGCCTTGCGCTGTATACGCTCTTGCGTCATAATGGGTGGCCGCGGCACTCGCCGCCTTGTCTCCAAGGCCCCTTCACTGTCATATCGTCGAGTCCATCGCCGAACGGTATTTCTCTGTGAAAGTAGAAATTAGATAATGTTACTTCTTACGAGTATGTTGTAATTATATAAATTTACTCTCTTTTTAGTTATTTATTTAAACTATTTACAAGAGTAAATATTAGAAAGATTTAATTAAAAAATTTACCGCCTCTGTGGTCTAGTGGCTAAGACCACCGGTATAGACCCAGAGGTCCCGGGTTCGATTCCCAGTGGGCATGTTTGTTCGATTTGCTACATCACATTATTTATCGAAGGTGGTAGGGCTTGTTAGTTCGCCTGGCTGCTACAACCATCTTATCTAAATGTGTCGCCATAACATCAATGTTTGTAGCATTGTTGTGTTCCGGCAGCCAGAGATAAGATAGCCAGTGCCTCAGTAGTTGAGAATTCCGCGTGAAGTGCGCTTCCACCTTCGGCCTTATCATCACTTAACATCAGGTGTAATGAAGGCCAACTGATCACAACTATTTTAAAAAAAATCTTACATAAAGACTGTTTCGTAACTAGTTCGTTAATAAATTTTGACTATTAGTAGAAGATAAAATTTTAAAAAATATAAAAAAAGAAAAAAAAATAATAAAAAATAATTTTCATCCCCCCATCTCGGAAAGAGTATTTTTGCTCTTCGATATCTGAGTGCAAAAGCCGTTTTTATCCCCTAGAGGATAAAGTAAATTGAATTTAGAACATCGTGTGCACTAAGTTTGTGAATTCAAAACATCATTAAACCTATTTGCTTCTACCTCCATGGTGCTCAATTTATCAGTACTGTAGCAACCGAGACTCCTTGCTCGGGCATACTTACTGGCAGCCACCGTGGCCTGCATTAAAATATAGTAGAAGAGAAAAAAGAAGAACATCGCGGACTCGGTGACGGGTCTAAACGTTGTGTTAAATTCTCTCTGGACGGGTCGCGACGACGAATTGATTGTTATTATTTCATGTTGAAAGTAATATAAATATTTAAAGCTATAAAGCATTATTATTCGATATAACCCCCCGTTCCTTAAGTAACGACCCAGCGAGGTGTTACAGTACACAAGTTACTAACACCAACATTACAGTACCTAACAAAAATATTACACTTAGTAACTGTAGCAACGTTACTTTCAATTTTTCTTAATTATACCTAAGTATTGTTTGTTATAATTTAAAGATTATTCTGTAATACTTACCTTTCATAATGTAGTAGTTAATACCTTAACTGAAATAAAAGTATCTTGTGATTGTAAATGTTATTTTTGCATTTAGTCATTTCCTCGCTGAGGTGGGATGAAAAGTTAGGTGTTGCACTCGAGTGCAAAGATTTTTCACCTGGTGCTCTTTTGATTCCCTCGCTAACGCTCAGGATTCTAATTTTTGAATCACTCGCTGCGCTCGTGATTCAATTTTAGAATCCTTCGCTTGCTCGGTCATCAAAATTGAGCACGCGGTTAAAAAACAACTTTGCACTCTTGTATAACAAATAACTATTATAAACTAGAAAATATCAACCAAGCTCGAGTGGGAATCGAACCCACGACCTTTGAATAACCGCTCCAATTTATCTTGTAACTATAGCATTGTGAATGCAAAATTCAAAATAATAAAAATATTAGTAGATACTTTACTTACAGACATTTAATTCTTCCGCTATCTGGCTAATATTGTAACCGCAATCTCTCAAATGAATAATGTCGCTTCGCTCGTGCACAGACAGATTCCTATTTGCGTTAATTTTTTATTTTCACTGACACTCAAAGACGACGTTTACGTGTAAGGCTTGCAAGTTGCAACTGAACTTTCCAAACGATGCAACATCCTTTTTAACTCAAAAATCATAAAATTGTGAAGACAGTAAAGATGTTGAAAAAAGGGACGTTTTGTTTGTCCATGATCAATGAAAACAACAGACAGGATGAGGTATGGCCATCACATGCAAACAATTTCTTTCTTTTAAATAATCGTTTCGTCATTAGTCAATTCAATCAAAACAAGGGGCGGGACGAACTATGGTCATCTCGTGCAAGCAAAATTTTTTCTTGCACGAGATGACCATAGTTCGTCCCGCCCCTTAAAACTATTGCATTATCATTTTGTGAAATACACAAATTACATATTTACTCTTTCCCTAGTTAGCTATGTGGCGGCGCCACCTACCGCATCCGCCGCACATTGACACGAAGCAAACACCTTCTCAACTGTGTCAACAGATGGCGCCACAGACGCATACCAACGACGTCGCCATACTACGACGTTGAAATAGTATGGGAAGCCTGCATCGCGGTAGCGAAGTTTCACCGTCTCATTCGCTATATATAGCACCTCCAACTATCACCCGTTGGTACCAAGGCAGTACCGGCATTTCGCGACCCATCCCATTCTCGGCCGAAACGCCGCCCCCCGTATATTTACGGGACAAGGCGCGCAATGGCCTAGGGTAGGTGACCTATATGTCGTGCGACCAAGTTGCGCGAAGCGCGTAACGGCCAAGGAGCGGCTTGCCTTATTGCGAGCACAGCGCTCTAATTAAGGCACTTGAATAAAGGTTTTCAATCAATTAATTTTTGATTAAATACTTTTAAACTTTTATTTTATCTTTTTTGTTGACGTGAGTGCCCCTATAGCCTATGGCGAATAGTGGTACAAGCGACAACACAATTACAATAGCTCCGCTGCCTTTACACGCCGGTCGTACCAAACCGAAAGGACTGTCGCTTGTTTCGTTTAACTGTCGTAGTCTACGCCCTAACATCGAAATTAGGGAATTCGTAAAAAATAGGGAACTCGATTTTCTACTCCTCCAGGAGACGTGGTTAAAACCCACTAACTTGAAGGGGTTGTCGATCCCTAAGTACTCTCTTATCCGCAACGACCGCCCTATTGGCCCTTCAGGTCATCCTAGTGGCGGCACTGCAATATATTTTAGGAAGAGTTTGCATTGCTCTCCCCTACCCACCCCTCCTCTCGCCAATATGGAAGCTACTGTATGCCGGGTTGCCATGACGGGACATTGTTCCCTAATCGTGGCATCCGTCTACATAGCATCCGGCACGCCCTCTCTGCGCAGTGATTTCGATGCGCTCCTCTCTTTGGGGCCCTCCGTAATCCTGTTCGGAGACTTCAATTCTAAGCACACGGACTGGACGTGTCTGAACTCCAACCCAAATGGGCTTAAGTTATTACGGATAACTGAGAGGTTAGGTTTAGACGTACTTTGTCCTTACTCACCCACTCATTATCCGGATATCGTTGACCATAGGCCCGACGTCTTAGATTTCGCTTTAGTGAAAGACGTCGCGGTGAACCTAGGTGCCATCGAAACACTAGATGACCTAGGTTCCGATCACCGTCCGGTCTCGTTAGTGCTGGGGCCTCAGCCCCCGCCCACCTCTCGTAACATTACTACGACTAAAACCTTTACCAACTGGGAAGGTTTTAAGTCGGCTCTCGCCTCTACCATAGACGCACCCGATTCACCGTTCGCTCGGTACTCCCCGGATTATATCGATAGTGCGGAGAAGATCGATAGTGCGGTGGACTCTCTAACTAGTCTGGTGCAATCAACCGTGAAAGATAAGTCGCGGGTGGTCGACGTACCTGTGCGTCGGTTACCGGCGGATATCCGTAACTTGATTGCAACCAAAAATGCCACTCTACGGAGAGCGGCTCGCTTTCCCACCCCCGTTCTTAGGCTCGCCGCTAATCGCACTCAGCGCGAACTTAGGTCCCGCCTTTGCGAGTGGAGAAACGAAGTGTGGAGTAAACTCATGGGGGAAATATCACCTTCCCACGTCGCGTACTACAAAGTGGCGAGAGCCCTTCGTAAAGACGCGATGCAGCACACACCTCCTCTCTCCCGCCCCGATGGCTCAGTAGCCTTCGATGATGAGGAAAAGGCCGAATGTTTCGCTGACAGCATTGCTTCCCAATGTTCAGTCAGTACCCAAAAGTGCGAACCGGCGCACATCCGCGCGGTGGAGAAGGACCTCTTTGACAGGAGCTCCCGCCCTCCTACCGACCCCGACCCCCCACCCCCTCCGATCTCTACCGATGAGATCCAATCAATTATAAAGGGCTTAAAGCCGCGTAAGGCTCTCAATTCCAGTTCCGACGCTCGCCGCGCACCCCCGTGTGCAGCGCGCCACTTTCGCTCCGCTCGATCGCCGTTGCTAAGGTACCTTTTCACGGTGATATAAGTTGATTATCACCCGTTTGCGGCCACGAAGGCTGGTGCCTACTACACGTTAAGTGAAGTAGGTAGCAACTGTAGTTCCCGCCCGCGTTTTCGGCTGGTTGATACCTACCGGTGCCAACGAAGCCAGTCGCGTCAAGCGCTGACCCGGTGTGCACCTAAGGCCCTTCTGGTCTTAGGGAAACCGGAGGACCCGATCCCATAGCACCTAGGTCTGCCTAGGGGTGACGGTTTTATCGGTTATCGATAGGAAACCGATATAATCGATAAACTTTCTTCCGTCGCCGCGTACCTCCCTGCCTTAAGCAGGGAGGGTTCCACCGTCGCGATGACGTCCATGACGTCGTCGGAGGCCACTATGGCCGTAATATCCCAAATCCGTGAGGCACTTTGTCGCACGGACTTAGACGCGCAGCTCATCGTAAACGAGCTGCGTCAAATGTTCAGCTTAGCGCTAGCTCCGTCCGGTGCGGAGGCTTCGCCCCCTCAGGGCGAAGAGTCCCCTCGCGCCGCGTCCCGTTCGCCGTCGCCTCCAGTCCGCCGCCCGCGAGCGGAGGCTTCGCCCCTTCAGGGCGATGTAGCTTCGACAGCCGTAGCTGTCTACGTTCATCCGCGGCCCGAACGCCGCCCGCGCGCCGCCGCCGTTGTCGCCGTCGCCGCGATCACCGCCGACGCTATTGCCGTCGCCGCCGCCGCCACCGCCGCCGCCGCCGCGTCCCGTTCCCATGCTCGTCCCCGTTCGCGCTCACCGATAGGGACGCCCTCAGGCACACCTGCCCTAGGCGACTCCGTAGGAGTCAACAGGGAATCGCCGCGCCCTGCCGCCGCGTTTAAAAGGCCGCCTGTACGATCCTCAGCACCGTCGTCGGTAGACGGTGACGATGAGGACCGCTTCAGCGATGCGACCTCGTCGATGGACACCGACTCCGAGTCGGTGTCCACAAAGAGGACCGCGTCCGAGAGGTCCTCTTCCGGCTCTTCGCCTTCTTCTTCTTCCGAGGCCGACTCGGATCGGACCATTCGCGGTGCCGATGCGGACGGTTTCGAGACCGTAGGCCGTAAGAAGAAGGCGTTAAAATCTAACAAACGCGCTAAAAATAGCGCGTCCCCCCCCCGCCTCACCGGCCCCTCAGGCCACGCCCCCAGCGGCAGTACCGGCTCTTTCGAGCGGTGCCCCCGCGCCCCCGTCCCCTCTTCCGCGTAATTCGGGTAAAAAGCCCAATATTACGCGACCCATCCCGTTTTCGGCCAAACCGCCGCCCCCTGTACATTTACGGGACAAGGCGCTATGGCCCTTGGTCAGTGACCTATGTCGCCAGGCTAAGATTACGTGGACGTCTGCCCGTAATTTGCCCGAGAGCCTAATGATAAAGGTCACTGACAATAAAATGTATAGGGCTCTCGTTCAGCTCCTTAGGAGCCGTGGCATACCTTGCCACTGCTACACTTTGGAGGAGGAACGCAAAGTTAGGTGCGTACTCCGCGGAGTACCGGCTGAGTGTGATAACGACACACTATTCAAGTCCCTGGTGGAACAGGGCTTCCCCGTGGGGGCGTTGCACAAGATGCACAGCTACAACGGGAAGGCTCTTCCACTCGTCTATGCCATTCTATCGCCTACCGAGGCTGGCAAAGCCATCCTTGAGAGCCGACCCCATTATATGGGGTTGGATCTTAGGGTTGAGCCTCCCAACAAGCCAGACGGGCCCGGGCAATGTCACCGGTGCCAGATGTATGGCCACTCGGCCTACAACTGCACGGCGCCACCCCGGTGCGTCAAATGCTTAGTCCCGCACTTCACTAGTGAGTGCACCCGCACCCGGGATTCCTCGGTACCACCCGCGTGTGTGCTGTGTGGCCAGTCGGGCCATACAGCCAACTATAAGGGTTGCCCGCGCGCGCCAAGCTGCTTCAAAATAAACCGCGCGCGACGTCTAAAAAACAATAAAAATCGTGTCCGTAAGCCCCCTTCAGGGCAAACAAAGGGCAAAACACAAGCCCAAAACACGTCCCCAATCGCACCGGCGATTAACGCAATGGACGAGTTCCCTACCATAAAGTATGGTAAGGAAACAGTCCCCGCGAAACCGGTCGAGAATTGGAGAACTGGCAATAAGCCGGACTCCAAACCTCGACCCCCGGCCCCGGTTCCCGGCACTAAGCCACGCCCACCAAAAGTCGCTCCGGCGACTGAGGATGATGACTTTGGCACCATTTTCGGTGTGCTAAAAGACATCAACCTCTCAGAGGTCAGCATCCTTGCGACCAAGTTACGCGAGGCACGAAACGGCCAGGAGCGCTTGCGAGCCTTATGCGAGCACAGCGCTTTAATTAAGGCTCTTGAATAAAGGTTTTTAATCAATTAATTTTTTGATTAAACACTTTTAAACTTTTATTTTATCTCTTTTTGTTGACGTAAGTGCCCCTATAGCCTATGGCGAATAGTGGTACAAGCGACAACACATTTACAATAGCTCCGCTGCCTTTAAACGCCGGTCGTACTAAACCGAAAGGACTGTCGCTTGTTTCGTTTAACTGTCGTAGTCTACGCCCTAACATCAGCGAAATTAGGGAATTCGTAAAAAATAGGGAACTCGATTTTCTACTCCTCCAGGAGACGTGGTTGAAACCCACCAACTTGAAGGGGTTGTCGATCCCTAAGTACTCTCTTATCCGCAACGACCGCCCTATTGGCCCTTCAGGCCATTCTAGTGGCGGCACTGCAATATATTTTAGGAAGAGTTTGCATTGCTCCCCCCTACCCACCCCTCCTCTCGCCAATATGGAAGCTACTGTATGCCGGGTCGCCATGACGGGACATTGTTCCCTAATCGTGGCATCCGTCTACATAGCAGCCGGCACGCCCCCTCTGCGCAGTGATTTCGAGGCGCTCCTCTCTTTGGGGCCCTCTGTGATCCTGTTCGGAGACTTCAATTCAAAGCACACGGACTGGACGTGTGTAAATACCAACCCAAATGGGCTTAAGTTATTACGGATAACGGAGAGGTTAGGTTTAGACGTTATATGTCCTTACTCACCCACTCATTATCCGGATATCGTTGACCATAGGCCCGACGTCTTAGATTTCGCTTTAGTGAAAGACGTCGCGTTGAACCTAGGTGCCATCGAAACACTAGATGACCTAGGTTCCGATCACCGTCCGGTCTCGTTAGTGCTGGGGCCTCAGGCCCCGCCCACATCCCGTAACACTAGTACGACTAAAACTTTCACCAATTGGGAAGGTTTTAAGTCAGCTCTCGCCTCCACCATAGACGCACCCGATTCACCGTTCGCTCGGTACTCCCCGGACTATTTCGATAGTGCGGAGAAGATCGATAGTGCGGTGGATTCTCTCACTAGCTTGGTGCAATCAACCGTGAAAGATAAGTCGCGGGTGGTCGACGTACCTGTGCGTCGGTTACCGGCGGATATCCGTAACTTGATTGCTTCCAAAAATGCCACTCTCCGGAGAGCGGCTCAATATCCCACCCCAGAGCTTAGGCTTGCCGCAAACCGTGCTCAACGCGCGCTTAGGTCCCGCCTTTCCGAGTGGAGAAACGAAGTGTGGAGTGACCTTATGAGGGAAATAAAACCTTCCCACGTCGCGTACTACAGAGTGGCGAGAGCCCTCCGTACCGACGCGGCGCAACACACACCTCCTCTCTCCCGCCCCGATGGCTCAGTAGCCTTCGAGGATGAGGAAAAGGCCGAATGTTTCGCTGACAGCATTGCTTCCCAATGTTCAGTCAGTACCCAAAAGTGCGAACCGGCGCACATCCGCGCGGTGGAGAAGGACCTCCTTGACAGGAGCTCCCGCCCTCCTACCGACCCCGACCCCCCAACCCCTCCGATCTCTACCGATGAGATCCAATCAATTATAAAGGGCTTAAAGCCGCGTAAGGCTCCGGGCGCTGACGGAATATCTAATAAAGCGCTCAAGTACTTTCCGATCCAAGTACTTACTTTGTTAGCCCTTATCTTTAACGCCTGTTTCGATCAATGCCACTTTCCGGCCGGCTGGAAAGAAGCAATCGTTATAGGGATTCCCAAACCGGGTAAACCTTTAAACTTACCTAGCAGTCACCGCCCTATCAGCCTCCTAAAGGCGATGGGGAAACTTTTCGAAAGGGTCATACTCGCTCGTATGAGAGATCACCTTTTCGGAAATAACCTTATAATTAACCAACAGTTCGGGTTTAGGCGAGAGCATTCTTGTCCCCAACAGGTTCACCGCATAATCGAGTTTATCTTGAGCGGTTTTCACACCCGTCATAAAAAGAAGACAGTAGCTGTCTTCTTTGATGTAGCCAAGGCCTTTGATAAGGTCTGGCATGACGGACTCGTGTATAAACTTTACCAGTTAGATATGCCAGATAGACTAGTCCGTCTGATTAGGTCTTATCTTTCCAA
Organism: Eudonia mercurella; assembly: GCA_963082485.1. NCBI lineage: Eukaryota > Metazoa > Arthropoda > Insecta > Lepidoptera > Crambidae > Eudonia > Eudonia mercurella. Next base: position 8,256,352 of record OY720049.1, on the reverse strand, counting down.
TCGCACCTTTCGTTTTAGACACGAAGGTACGCTTTCCTCCTCGCGTCCGATAAGGGCTGGCGTGCCGCAAGGCAGCGCATTATCGCCCTTGCTGTACACGGCGTATACTAACGACATTCCGATCCCCAAACACGGCATAGAACTTTCGCTCTTTGCCGATGACACAGCGCTGTACCGTAGCGGTCTTAAACCGAGCGCTATCATTTCTAAATTACAAATCGCGGTTAACATACTAAGCGCGTGGTTTAGGAAGTGGCGCATCGAAGTGAACCCAGACAAGAGTGTCGCAGTTCTCTTCGATGTAAAGCGTAGAACCCGCGTAGTCCCATACGGAACCCCATCGTTACGCATGCTAGGGACCGCGATCCCTTGGCAACGGAATGCCAAATATTTAGGCGTAACGTTAGACAAACAACTCTCGTTCCGACCTCACATTAATATAGTAGGTAGAAACGCTAGGTTCTACCTAAACCGGCTTAACCCTATGTTAGGCCGTTATAGTAAAATGTCACTCCGAAACAAGCGAACCCTTTACAAGGTTTGTGTTAGACCGACGATGACGTACTCGTCACCTGTTTTTAGCCACATAGCGCCTTCAGCGCTTAACAAGTTGCAAGTAATCCAAAATAAGTTCACCCGTAGGGCCACTGGTGCCCCTTGGTACGTACGGAATGCTGACCTGCATAGAGATCTGGAACTTCCGACGTTGCAACAGCATCTCCGTACAATCGCGGAGCGATTCTTCGAATCTTCGGAGAATCACTCAAACCCGCTTATTAGAAAGGCAGCGGACTATAGTTCGGTCCCAACTCACATCCCACACCGGCGTAGGCCTAAACACGCGTTATCCGATCCCCCTAACAAGCTGTCAAGTGACCTGGATTGCCTACTAGCGGCACAGGCCACTGTGACAAATAGTTAAGTCAGTTGACATAGGCAGCCTAACTGCAGCAGAGCGCGCCCCACTGGGGGCGCGCCACCCCGTACATAGCGGCGTGTACTCGTAGTGAGTAACGCCACACTAGCCTCCCCATCCGGGAGGCCATGTCAACTCACGCCCGTTGCACTCTCAATATGAAGCCGCTCGGATCAATCCAATCGCGGGACTGATCAGAAGCTTTACTCTCTCGTTTAAGCAGCTTCACTGCAGACAGTCCGGTTAGTTACTTATAAGTAACGCCATTTATAGTACCGCGCCTCCTAGGCCACGCCATGGAGGCGCGCGTTCCGATAGCCTTCGCGGTCCGCAAGACCAAAGGCAAACCCCAGGGGTCGTTTACTGGGTCGGTCTTCCTCCTTGTGAGAGGAGAAGGCCATCCCCAGATCCACGGAATCTGTGTGCAGATTTTTCCCCTGGGTTAACAAAAAAAAAAAAAAAAAAAAGCGTAAGGCTCCGGGCGCTGACGGAATCTCTAATAAAGCGCTCAAGTACTTTCCGATCCAAGTACTTACCTTGCTAGCCCTTATCTTTAACGCCTGTTTCGATCAATGCCACTTTCCGGCCGGCTGGAAAGAAGCAATCGTCATAGGGATTCCCAAACCGGGTAAACCTTTGAATTTGCCTAGCAGTCACCGCCCTATCAGCCTCCTAAAGGCGATGGGGAAACTTTTCGAAAGGGTCATACTCGCTCGTATGAGAGATCACCTTTTCGGAAATAACCTAATCATTAACCAACAGTTCGGGTTTAGGCGAGAGCACTCTTGTCCCCAACAAGTTTACCGCATAATCGAGTTTATCTTGAGCGGTTTTCACACCCGTCATAAAAAGAAGACAGTAGCTGTCTTCTTTGATGTAGCCAAGGCCTCCGATAAGGTCTGGCACGACGGCCTCGTGTATAAGCTTTATCAGTTAGATATGCCAGATAGACTAGTCCGTCTGATTAGATCCTATCTTTCCAATCGCACCTTTCGTTTTAGACACGAAGGTACGCTTTCCTCCCCGCGTCCGATAAGGGCTGGCGTGCCGCAAGGCAGCGCCTTATCGCCCTTGCTGTACACGGCGTACACTAACGACATTCCGATCCCCAAACACGGCATAGAACTTTCGCTCTTTGCCGATGACACAGCGCTCTACCGTAGCGGTCTTAAACCGAGCGCTATCATTTCCAAATTACAAATCGCGGTTAACGTACTAAGCGCGTGGTTTAGAAAGTGGCGCATCGAAGTGAACCCAGACAAGAGTGTTGCAGTTCTCTTCGATGTAAAGCGTAGAACCCGCATACGGAACCCCATCGTTACGCATGCTAGGGACCGCGATCCCTTGGCAACGGAATGCCAAATATTTAGGCGTAACGTTAGATAAACAACTCTCGTTCCGATCTGACATCACCGATAGCCTTCACAGCCCATCAGGCTAAAGGTATCCCCAGGGGTCGTTACCGGGTCGGTCTTCTTATAAAAGACCAGCCCCGGATCCACGTGGCATTAAATGCATTACTTCAATGCAGCGACGTGCGAATTTGTTTGCATAGTTTCCCCTGGGTAAACAAAAAAAAAAAAAAAACGATCTCACATCAATATAGTAGGTAGAAACGCTAGGTTCTACCTAAACCGGCTTAACCCTATGTTAGGCCGTTATAGTAAAATGTCTCTCAGAAACAAGCGAACCCTTTACAAGGTTTGTGTTAGACCGACGATGACGTACTCGTCACCTGTTTTTAGCCACATAGCGCCTTCAGCGCTTAACAAGTTGCAAGTAATCCAAAATAAGTTCACCCGTAGGGCCACTGGTGCCCCTTGGTACGTACGGAATGCTGACCTGCATAGAGATCTGGAACTACCGACGTTGCAACAGCATCTCCGTACAATCGCGGAGCGATTCTTCGAATCATCGGAGAATCACTCAAACCCGCTTATTAGAAAGGCAGCGGACTATAGTTCGGTCCCACCCCATATCCCACAGCGGCGTAGGCCTAAACACGCCTTATCCGATCCCCCTAACAAGCTGTCAAGTGACCTGGATTGCCTACTGGCGGCGCAGGCCACTGTGACAAATAGTTAAGTCAGTTGACATAGGCAGCCTAACTGCAGCAGAGCGCGCCCCACTGGGGGCGCGCCACTCCCTACATAGCGGCGTGTACTCGTAGTGAGTAACGCACTCTCAATATGAAGCCGCTCGGATCAATCCATTCGCGGGACTGATTTGAAGCTTCACTCTTTCGTTCAAGCAGCTTCACTGCAGGCAGTCCGGCTAGTTACTTATGAGTAACGCCATTTATAGTACCGCGCCACCCCACCACCTTAGGGAGGCGCGCGTTCAGATAGCCTTCGCGGTCCAAGAGACCAAAGGCAACCCCCAGGGGTCGTTTACTGGGTCGGTCTTCCTCCTTGAGAGAGGAGAAGGCCAGCCCCAGATCCATTGGAATCAGTGTGCAGATTTTTCCCCTGGGTTAACTAACAAAAAAAAAATGAAGGGATGCTCCTGAAATGTCGCAGCCTTGCGCTGTATACGCTCTTGCGTCATAATGGGTGGCCGCGGCACTCGCCGCCTTGTCTCCAAGGCCCCTTCACTGTCATATCGTCGAGTCCATCGCCGAACGGTATTTCTCTGTGAAAGTAGAAATTAGATAATGTTACTTCTTACGAGTATGTTGTAATTATATAAATTTACTCTCTTTTTAGTTATTTATTTAAACTATTTACAAGAGTAAATATTAGAAAGATTTAATTAAAAAATTTACCGCCTCTGTGGTCTAGTGGCTAAGACCACCGGTATAGACCCAGAGGTCCCGGGTTCGATTCCCAGTGGGCATGTTTGTTCGATTTGCTACATCACATTATTTATCGAAGGTGGTAGGGCTTGTTAGTTCGCCTGGCTGCTACAACCATCTTATCTAAATGTGTCGCCATAACATCAATGTTTGTAGCATTGTTGTGTTCCGGCAGCCAGAGATAAGATAGCCAGTGCCTCAGTAGTTGAGAATTCCGCGTGAAGTGCGCTTCCACCTTCGGCCTTATCATCACTTAACATCAGGTGTAATGAAGGCCAACTGATCACAACTATTTTAAAAAAAATCTTACATAAAGACTGTTTCGTAACTAGTTCGTTAATAAATTTTGACTATTAGTAGAAGATAAAATTTTAAAAAATATAAAAAAAGAAAAAAAAATAATAAAAAATAATTTTCATCCCCCCATCTCGGAAAGAGTATTTTTGCTCTTCGATATCTGAGTGCAAAAGCCGTTTTTATCCCCTAGAGGATAAAGTAAATTGAATTTAGAACATCGTGTGCACTAAGTTTGTGAATTCAAAACATCATTAAACCTATTTGCTTCTACCTCCATGGTGCTCAATTTATCAGTACTGTAGCAACCGAGACTCCTTGCTCGGGCATACTTACTGGCAGCCACCGTGGCCTGCATTAAAATATAGTAGAAGAGAAAAAAGAAGAACATCGCGGACTCGGTGACGGGTCTAAACGTTGTGTTAAATTCTCTCTGGACGGGTCGCGACGACGAATTGATTGTTATTATTTCATGTTGAAAGTAATATAAATATTTAAAGCTATAAAGCATTATTATTCGATATAACCCCCCGTTCCTTAAGTAACGACCCAGCGAGGTGTTACAGTACACAAGTTACTAACACCAACATTACAGTACCTAACAAAAATATTACACTTAGTAACTGTAGCAACGTTACTTTCAATTTTTCTTAATTATACCTAAGTATTGTTTGTTATAATTTAAAGATTATTCTGTAATACTTACCTTTCATAATGTAGTAGTTAATACCTTAACTGAAATAAAAGTATCTTGTGATTGTAAATGTTATTTTTGCATTTAGTCATTTCCTCGCTGAGGTGGGATGAAAAGTTAGGTGTTGCACTCGAGTGCAAAGATTTTTCACCTGGTGCTCTTTTGATTCCCTCGCTAACGCTCAGGATTCTAATTTTTGAATCACTCGCTGCGCTCGTGATTCAATTTTAGAATCCTTCGCTTGCTCGGTCATCAAAATTGAGCACGCGGTTAAAAAACAACTTTGCACTCTTGTATAACAAATAACTATTATAAACTAGAAAATATCAACCAAGCTCGAGTGGGAATCGAACCCACGACCTTTGAATAACCGCTCCAATTTATCTTGTAACTATAGCATTGTGAATGCAAAATTCAAAATAATAAAAATATTAGTAGATACTTTACTTACAGACATTTAATTCTTCCGCTATCTGGCTAATATTGTAACCGCAATCTCTCAAATGAATAATGTCGCTTCGCTCGTGCACAGACAGATTCCTATTTGCGTTAATTTTTTATTTTCACTGACACTCAAAGACGACGTTTACGTGTAAGGCTTGCAAGTTGCAACTGAACTTTCCAAACGATGCAACATCCTTTTTAACTCAAAAATCATAAAATTGTGAAGACAGTAAAGATGTTGAAAAAAGGGACGTTTTGTTTGTCCATGATCAATGAAAACAACAGACAGGATGAGGTATGGCCATCACATGCAAACAATTTCTTTCTTTTAAATAATCGTTTCGTCATTAGTCAATTCAATCAAAACAAGGGGCGGGACGAACTATGGTCATCTCGTGCAAGCAAAATTTTTTCTTGCACGAGATGACCATAGTTCGTCCCGCCCCTTAAAACTATTGCATTATCATTTTGTGAAATACACAAATTACATATTTACTCTTTCCCTAGTTAGCTATGTGGCGGCGCCACCTACCGCATCCGCCGCACATTGACACGAAGCAAACACCTTCTCAACTGTGTCAACAGATGGCGCCACAGACGCATACCAACGACGTCGCCATACTACGACGTTGAAATAGTATGGGAAGCCTGCATCGCGGTAGCGAAGTTTCACCGTCTCATTCGCTATATATAGCACCTCCAACTATCACCCGTTGGTACCAAGGCAGTACCGGCATTTCGCGACCCATCCCATTCTCGGCCGAAACGCCGCCCCCCGTATATTTACGGGACAAGGCGCGCAATGGCCTAGGGTAGGTGACCTATATGTCGTGCGACCAAGTTGCGCGAAGCGCGTAACGGCCAAGGAGCGGCTTGCCTTATTGCGAGCACAGCGCTCTAATTAAGGCACTTGAATAAAGGTTTTCAATCAATTAATTTTTGATTAAATACTTTTAAACTTTTATTTTATCTTTTTTGTTGACGTGAGTGCCCCTATAGCCTATGGCGAATAGTGGTACAAGCGACAACACAATTACAATAGCTCCGCTGCCTTTACACGCCGGTCGTACCAAACCGAAAGGACTGTCGCTTGTTTCGTTTAACTGTCGTAGTCTACGCCCTAACATCGAAATTAGGGAATTCGTAAAAAATAGGGAACTCGATTTTCTACTCCTCCAGGAGACGTGGTTAAAACCCACTAACTTGAAGGGGTTGTCGATCCCTAAGTACTCTCTTATCCGCAACGACCGCCCTATTGGCCCTTCAGGTCATCCTAGTGGCGGCACTGCAATATATTTTAGGAAGAGTTTGCATTGCTCTCCCCTACCCACCCCTCCTCTCGCCAATATGGAAGCTATTGTATGCCGGGTTGCCATGACGGGACATTGTTCCCTAATCGTGGCATCCGTCTACATAGCATCCGGCACGCCCTCTCTGCGCAGTGATTTCGATGCGCTCCTCTCTTTGGGGCCCTCCGTAATCCTGTTCGGAGACTTCAATTCTAAGCACACGGACTGGACGTGTCTGAACTCCAACCCAAATGGGCTTAAGTTATTACGGATAACTGAGAGGTTAGGTTTAGACGTACTTTGTCCTTACTCACCCACTCATTATCCGGATATCGTTGACCATAGGCCCGACGTCTTAGATTTCGCTTTAGTGAAAGACGTCGCGGTGAACCTAGGTGCCATCGAAACACTAGATGACCTAGGTTCCGATCACCGTCCGGTCTCGTTAGTGCTGGGGCCTCAGCCCCCGCCCACCTCTCGTAACATTACTACGACTAAAACCTTTACCAACTGGGAAGGTTTTAAGTCGGCTCTCGCCTCTACCATAGACGCACCCGATTCACCGTTCGCTCGGTACTCCCCGGATTATATCGATAGTGCGGAGAAGATCGATAGTGCGGTGGACTCTCTAACTAGTCTGGTGCAATCAACCGTGAAAGATAAGTCGCGGGTGGTCGACGTACCTGTGCGTCGGTTACCGGCGGATATCCGTAACTTGATTGCAACCAAAAATGCCACTCTACGGAGAGCGGCTCGCTTTCCCACCCCCGTTCTTAGGCTCGCCGCTAATCGCACTCAGCGCGAACTTAGGTCCCGCCTTTGCGAGTGGAGAAACGAAGTGTGGAGTAAACTCATGGGGGAAATATCACCTTCCCACGTCGCGTACTACAAAGTGGCGAGAGCCCTTCGTATAGACGCGATGCAGCACACACCTCCTCTCTCCCGCCCCGATGGCTCAGTAGCCTTCGATGATGAGGAAAAGGCCGAATGTTTCGCTGACAGCATTGCTTCCCAATGTTCAGTCAGTACCCAAAAGTGCGAACCGGCGCACATCCGCGCGGTGGAGAAGGACCTCTTTGACAGGAGCTCCCGCCCTCCTACCGACCCCGACCCCCCACCCCCTCCGATCTCTACCGATGAGATCCAATCAATTATAAAGGGCTTAAAGCCGCGTAAGGCTCTCAATTCCAGTTCCGACGCTCGCCGCGCACCCCCGTGTGCAGCGCGCCACTTTCGCTCCGCTCGATCGCCGTTGCTAAGGTACCTTTTCACGGTGATATAAGTTGATTATCACCCGTTTGCGGCCACGAAGGCTGGTGCCTACTACACGTTAAGTGAAGTAGGTAGCAACTGTAGTTCCCGCCCGCGTTTTCGGCTGGTTGATACCTACCGGTGCCAACGAAGCCAGTCGCGTCAAGCGCTGACCCGGTGTGCACCTAAGGCCCTTCTGGTCTTAGGGAAACCGGAGGACCCGATCCCATAGCACCTAGGTCTGCCTAGGGGTGACGGTTTTATCGGTTATCGATAGGAAACCGATATAATCGATAAACTTTCTTCCGTCGCCGCGTACCTCCCTGCCTTAAGCAGGGAGGGTTCCACCGTCGCGATGACGTCCATGACGTCGTCGGAGGCCACTATGGCCGTAATATCCCAAATCCGTGAGGCACTTTGTCGCACGGACTTAGACGCGCAGCTCATCGTAAACGAGCTGCGTCAAATGTTCAGCTTAGCGCTAGCTCCGTCCGGTGCGGAGGCTTCGCCCCCTCAGGGCGAAGAGTCCCCTCGCGCCGCGTCCCGTTCGCCGTCGCCTCCAGTCCGCCGCCCGCGAGCGGAGGCTTCGCCCCTTCAGGGCGATGTAGCTTCGACAGCCGTAGCTGTCTACGTTCATCCGCGGCCCGAACGCCGCCCGCGCGCCGCCGCCGTTGTCGCCGTCGCCGCGATCACCGCCGACGCTATTGCCGTCGCCGCCGCCGCCACCGCCGCCGCCGCCGCGTCCCGTTCCCATGCTCGTCCCCGTTCGCGCTCACCGATAGGGACGCCCTCAGGCACACCTGCCCTAGGCGACTCCGTAGGAGTCAACAGGGAATCGCCGCGCCCTGCCGCCGCGTTTAAAAGGCCGCCTGTACGATCCTCAGCACCGTCGTCGGTAGACGGTGACGATGAGGACCGCTTCAGCGATGCGACCTCGTCGATGGACACCGACTCCGAGTCGGTGTCCACAAAGAGGACCGCGTCCGAGAGGTCCTCTTCCGGCTCTTCGCCTTCTTCTTCTTCCGAGGCCGACTCGGATCGGACCATTCGCGGTGCCGATGCGGACGGTTTCGAGACCGTAGGCCGTAAGAAGAAGGCGTTAAAATCTAACAAACGCGCTAAAAATAGCGCGTCCCCCCCCGCCTCACCGGCCCCTCAGGCCACGCCCCCAGCGGCAGTACCGGCTCTTTCGAGCGGTGCCCCCGCGCCCCCGTCCCCTCTTCCGCGTAATTCGGGTAAAAAGCCCAATATTACGCGACCCATCCCGTTTTCGGCCAAACCGCCGCCCCCTGTACATTTACGGGACAAGGCGCTATGGCCCTTGGTCAGTGACCTATGTCGCCAGGCTAAGATTACGTGGACGTCTGCCCGTAATTTGCCCGAGAGCCTAATGATAAAGGTCACTGACAATAAAATGTATAGGGCTCTCGTTCAGCTCCTTAGGAGCCGTGGCATACCTTGCCACTGCTACACTTTGGAGGAGGAACGCAAAGTTAGGTGCGTACTCCGCGGAGTACCGGCTGAGTGTGATAACGACACACTATTCAAGTCCCTGGTGGAACAGGGCTTCCCCGTGGAGGCGTTGCACAAGATGCACAGCTACAACGGGAAGGCTCTTCCACTCGTCTATGCCATTCTATCGCCTACCGAGGCTGGCAAAGCCATCCTTGAGAGCCGACCCCATTATATGGGGTTGGATCTTAGGGTTGAGCCTCCCAACAAGCCAGACGGGCCCGGGCAATGTCACCGGTGCCAGATGTATGGCCACTCGGCCTACAACTGCACGGCGCCACCCCGGTGCGTCAAATGCTTAGTCCCGCACTTCACTAGTGAGTGCACCCGCACCCGGGATTCCTCGGTACCACCCGCGTGTGTGCTGTGTGGCCAGTCGGGCCATACAGCCAACTATAAGGGTTGCCCGCGCGCGCCAAGCTGCTTCAAAATAAACCGCGCGCGACGTCTAAAAAACAATAAAAATCGTGTCCGTAAGCCCCCTTCAGGGCAAACAAAGGGCAAAACACAAGCCCAAAACACGTCCCCAATCGCACCGGCGATTAACGCAATGGACGAGTTCCCTACCATAAAGTATGGTAAGGAAACAGTCCCCGCGAAACCGGTCGAGAATTGGAGAACTGGCAATAAGCCGGACTCCAAACCTCGACCCCCGGCCCCGGTTCCCGGCACTAAGCCACGCCCACCAAAAGTCGCTCCGGCGACTGAGGATGATGACTTTGGCACCATTTTCGGTGTGCTAAAAGACATCAACCTCTCAGAGGTCAGCATCCTTGCGACCAAGTTACGCGAGGCACGAAACGGCCAGGAGCGCTTGCGAGCCTTATGCGAGCACAGCGCTTTAATTAAGGCTCTTGAATAAAGGTTTTTAATCAATTAATTTTTTGATTAAACACTTTTAAACTTTTATTTTATCTCTTTTTGTTGACGTAAGTGCCCCTATAGCCTATGGCGAATAGTGGTACAAGCGACAACACATTTACAATAGCTCCGCTGCCTTTAAACGCCGGTCGTACTAAACCGAAAGGACTGTCGCTTGTTTCGTTTAACTGTCGTAGTCTACGCCCTAACATCAGCGAAATTAGGGAATTCGTAAAAAATAGGGAACTCGATTTTCTACTCCTCCAGGAGACGTGGTTGAAACCCACCAACTTGAAGGGGTTGTCGATCCCTAAGTACTCTCTTATCCGCAACGACCGCCCTATTGGCCCTTCAGGCCATTCTAGTGGCGGCACTGCAATATATTTTAGGAAGAGTTTGCATTGCTCCCCCCTACCCACCCCTCCTCTCGCCAATATGGAAGCTACTGTATGCCGGGTCGCCATGACGGGACATTGTTCCCTAATCGTGGCATCCGTCTACATAGCAGCCGGCACGCCCCCTCTGCGCAGTGATTTCGAGGCGCTCCTCTCTTTGGGGCCCTCTGTGATCCTGTTCGGAGACTTCAATTCAAAGCACACGGACTGGACGTGTGTAAATACCAACCCAAATGGGCTTAAGTTATTACGGATAACGGAGAGGTTAGGTTTAGACGTTATATGTCCTTACTCACCCACTCATTATCCGGATATCGTTGACCATAGGCCCGACGTCTTAGATTTCGCTTTAGTGAAAGACGTCGCGTTGAACCTAGGTGCCATCGAAACACTAGATGACCTAGGTTCCGATCACCGTCCGGTCTCGTTAGTGCTGGGGCCTCAGGCCCCGCCCACATCCCGTAACACTAGTACGACTAAAACTTTCACCAATTGGGAAGGTTTTAAGTCAGCTCTCGCCTCCACCATAGACGCACCCGATTCACCGTTCGCTCGGTACTCCCCGGACTATTTCGATAGTGCGGAGAAGATCGATAGTGCGGTGGATTCTCTCACTAGCTTGGTGCAATCAACCGTGAAAGATAAGTCGCGGGTGGTCGACGTACCTGTGCGTCGGTTACCGGCGGATATCCGTAACTTGATTGCTTCCAAAAATGCCACTCTCCGGAGAGCGGCTCAATATCCCACCCCAGAGCTTAGGCTTGCCGCAAACCGTGCTCAACGCGCGCTTAGGTCCCGCCTTTCCGAGTGGAGAAACGAAGTGTGGAGTGACCTTATGAGGGAAATAAAACCTTCCCACGTCGCGTACTACAGAGTGGCGAGAGCCCTCCGTACCGACGCGGCGCAACACACACCTCCTCTCTCCCGCCCCGATGGCTCAGTAGCCTTCGAGGATGAGGAAAAGGCCGAATGTTTCGCTGACAGCATTGCTTCCCAATGTTCAGTCAGTACCCAAAAGTGCGAACCGGCGCACATCCGCGCGGTGGAGAAGGACCTCCTTGACAGGAGCTCCCGCCCTCCTACCGACCCCGACCCCCCAACCCCTCCGATCTCTACCGATGAGATCCAATCAATTATAAAGGGCTTAAAGCCGCGTAAGGCTCCGGGCGCTGACGGAATATCTAATAAAGCGCTCAAGTACTTTCCGATCCAAGTACTTACTTTGTTAGCCCTTATCTTTAACGCCTGTTTCGATCAATGCCACTTTCCGGCCGGCTGGAAAGAAGCAATCGTTATAGGGATTCCCAAACCGGGTAAACCTTTAAACTTACCTAGCAGTCACCGCCCTATCAGCCTCCTAAAGGCGATGGGGAAACTTTTCGAAAGGGTCATACTCGCTCGTATGAGAGATCACCTTTTCGGAAATAACCTTATAATTAACCAACAGTTCGGGTTTAGGCGAGAGCATTCTTGTCCCCAACAGGTTCACCGCATAATCGAGTTTATCTTGAGCGGTTTTCACACCCGTCATAAAAAGAAGACAGTAGCTGTCTTCTTTGATGTAGCCAAGGCCTTTGATAAGGTCTGGCATGACGGACTCGTGTATAAACTTTACCAGTTAGATATGCCAGATAGACTAGTCCGTCTGATTAGGTCTTATCTTTCCAATCGCACCTTTCGTTTTAGACACGAAGGTACGCTTTCCTCCTCGCGTCCGATAAGGGCTGGCGTGCCGCAAGGCAGCGCATTATCGCCCTTGCTGTACACGGCGTATACTAACGACATTCCGATCCCCAAACACGGCATAGAACTTTCGCTCTTTGCCGATGACACAGCGCTGTACCGTAGCGGTCTTAAACCGAGCGCTATCATTTCTAAATTACAAATCGCGGTTAACATACTAAGCGCGTGGTTTAGGAAGTGGCGCATCGAAGTGAACCCAGACAAGAGTGTCGCAGTTCTCTTCGATGTAAAGCGTAGAACCCGCGTAGTCCCATACGGAACCCCATCGTTACGCATGCTAGGGACCGCGATCCCTTGGCAACGGAATGCCAAATATTTAGGCGTAACGTTAGACAAACAACTCTCGTTCCGACCTCACATTAATATAGTAGGTAGAAACGCTAGGTTCTACCTAAACCGGCTTAACCCTATGTTAGGCCGTTATAGTAAAATGTCACTCCGAAACAAGCGAACCCTTTACAAGGTTTGTGTTAGACCGACGATGACGTACTCGTCACCTGTTTTTAGCCACATAGCGCCTTCAGCGCTTAACAAGTTGCAAGTAATCCAAAATAAGTTCACCCGTAGGGCCACTGGTGCCCCTTGGTACGTACGGAATGCTGACCTGCATAGAGATCTGGAACTTCCGACGTTGCAACAGCATCTCCGTACAATCGCGGAGCGATTCTTCGAATCTTCGGAGAATCACTCAAACCCGCTTATTAGAAAGGCAGCGGACTATAGTTCGGTCCCAACTCACATCCCACACCGGCGTAGGCCTAAACACGCGTTATCCGATCCCCCTAACAAGCTGTCAAGTGACCTGGATTGCCTACTAGCGGCACAGGCCACTGTGACAAATAGTTAAGTCAGTTGACATAGGCAGCCTAACTGCAGCAGAGCGCGCCCCACTGGGGGCGCGCCACCCCGTACATAGCGGCGTGTACTCGTAGTGAGTAACGCCACACTAGCCTCCCCATCCGGGAGGCCATGTCAACTCACGCCCGTTGCACTCTCAATATGAAGCCGCTCGGATCAATCCAATCGCGGGACTGATCAGAAGCTTTACTCTCTCGTTTAAGCAGCTTCACTGCAGACAGTCCGGTTAGTTACTTATAAGTAACGCCATTTATAGTACCGCGCCTCCTAGGCCACGCCATGGAGGCGCGCGTTCCGATAGCCTTCGCGGTCCGCAAGACCAAAGGCAAACCCCAGGGGTCGTTTACTGGGTCGGTCTTCCTCCTTGTGAGAGGAGAAGGCCATCCCCAGATCCACGGAATCTGTGTGCAGATTTTTCCCCTGGGTTAACAAAAAAAAAAAAAAAAAAAAGCGTAAGGCTCCGGGCGCTGACGGAATCTCTAATAAAGCGCTCAAGTACTTTCCGATCCAAGTACTTACCTTGCTAGCCCTTATCTTTAACGCCTGTTTCGATCAATGCCACTTTCCGGCCGGCTGGAAAGAAGCAATCGTCATAGGGATTCCCAAACCGGGTAAACCTTTGAATTTGCCTAGCAGTCACCGCCCTATCAGCCTCCTAAAGGCGATGGGGAAACTTTTCGAAAGGGTCATACTCGCTCGTATGAGAGATCACCTTTTCGGAAATAACCTAATCATTAACCAACAGTTCGGGTTTAGGCGAGAGCACTCTTGTCCCCAACAAGTTTACCGCATAATCGAGTTTATCTTGAGCGGTTTTCACACCCGTCATAAAAAGAAGACAGTAGCTGTCTTCTTTGATGTAGCCAAGGCCTCCGATAAGGTCTGGCACGACGGCCTCGTGTATAAGCTTTATCAGTTAGATATGCCAGATAGACTAGTCCGTCTGATTAGATCCTATCTTTCCAATCGCACCTTTCGTTTTAGACACGAAGGTACGCTTTCCTCCCCGCGTCCGATAAGGGCTGGCGTGCCGCAAGGCAGCGCCTTATCGCCCTTGCTGTACACGGCGTACACTAACGACATTCCGATCCCCAAACACGGCATAGAACTTTCGCTCTTTGCCGATGACACAGCGCTCTACCGTAGCGGTCTTAAACCGAGCGCTATCATTTCCAAATTACAAATCGCGGTTAACGTACTAAGCGCGTGGTTTAGAAAGTGGCGCATCGAAGTGAACCCAGACAAGAGTGTTGCAGTTCTCTTCGATGTAAAGCGTAGAACCCGCATACGGAACCCCATCGTTACGCATGCTAGGGACCGCGATCCCTTGGCAACGGAATGCCAAATATTTAGGCGTAACGTTAGATAAACAACTCTCGTTCCGATCTGACATCACCGATAGCCTTCACAGCCCATCAGGCTAAAGGTATCCCCAGGGGTCGTTACCGGGTCGGTCTTCTTATAAAAGACCAGCCCCGGATCCACGTGGCATTAAATGCATTACTTCAATGCAGCGACGTGCGAATTTGTTTGCATAGTTTCCCCTGGGTAAACAAAAAAAAAAAAAAAACGATCTCACATCAATATAGTAGGTAGAAACGCTAGGTTCTACCTAAACCGGCTTAACCCTATGTTAGGCCGTTATAGTAAAATGTCTCTCAGAAACAAGCGAACCCTTTACAAGGTTTGTGTTAGACCGACGATGACGTACTCGTCACCTGTTTTTAGCCACATAGCGCCTTCAGCGCTTAACAAGTTGCAAGTAATCCAAAATAAGTTCACCCGTAGGGCCACTGGTGCCCCTTGGTACGTACGGAATGCTGACCTGCATAGAGATCTGGAACTACCGACGTTGCAACAGCATCTCCGTACAATCGCGGAGCGATTCTTCGAATCATCGGAGAATCACTCAAACCCGCTTATTAGAAAGGCAGCGGACTATAGTTCGGTCCCACCCCATATCCCACAGCGGCGTAGGCCTAAACACGCCTTATCCGATCCCCCTAACAAGCTGTCAAGTGACCTGGATTGCCTACTGGCGGCGCAGGCCACTGTGACAAATAGTTAAGTCAGTTGACATAGGCAGCCTAACTGCAGCAGAGCGCGCCCCACTGGGGGCGCGCCACTCCCTACATAGCGGCGTGTACTCGTAGTGTTACGTTGTAAATTTGAAACCCAGCCTGCCTCTGTTATATTACAGATAGGTTGGCACTAGTTAGATAATATAAGAATTACCTGTAAACATTAGTTTTCCTAGATCAATGGATCAATGTAGTTTGTTGAATGAAATTCGTTATATCTCCATAATTTGGACTCTTAGCTTCGACTGACATATAATACACATCACTCCACCATTTGTTTAGCACTTACAATTAATAAAACGGCTTTTAATACACTCTTGAGCTAAATAATCAATTTAATAGAAAAGGAAAATAGCTGAGAGGTTGTTTGTTTACATGTAAACTTTGACAGTTGCCAAAGACAATTTTACGCAGCCTACCGTGGCGGCCCCTGGTGGTGGCAACACGAAGAATGTAACGAACTATAAAATAATTTGATGATAAAACTTTATTCTTTTTAGTTACAAAAGCAATTTGAACTACAAACTACTTGATGAGTAAACATTTAATATTTTTACCTTACTAATTTAATGAAATTCAGTAGAAACCGGAAACGGAAGTGTATGTATTGTTCGAGAAGCTTCGATATTGATCTATCGATCGATATGGTGAACATTCTCTGCGGGAGTGGTGTGGCAATCGAAGAAAAGAATTCCGCCTAAATAAATAATGGGGTAATTAACCACTGGAATTGAATTGGAGTAATATTGGGATTGTCTAGCGTTCATACAGATAATTATGATTGGTTACTATAAATTCGTTGTTGAGTTTGCCAGCATCTATGTTGTTGTAGGTACTTGAAAGTTGCCGTTTTTCAGTGGCTGAACGTTGGGTTCAGGCGGTTATTGTCGTTGGATTAGTCGCCTTTTATTTCAGCTTCGGACCGAGTTGTGAAAACGTCATATTTGACATAAGGTTGTAGTGTGATCGCTGAAAGGTCAATGGTCGCGAGGTTATTGTTATTCATAATTCTTCCAATATAATGGGTAAATTTCTAGCCTGATACAGAAAACGGCACCAGGCGAGTTGTAAGGTTTTGCGATCATTCTTATACGGGAGCACGCTCCAGGCAGTTGGAAACTTTATACTTCGGTAAGAACTTGTGATAATTTGGTGGTGATTTAGAAGGCCTCGTCGGCAGGGAGGTTTCGTGAATGTGATGAACAGTGGTCGTTTCGTTGCAGGATTTCGTGAACGCAATTGTAACAGGCGTTCCCGGTCGTCGCTGTCTGCCGCTGCTTGTCGACACGTGCTGGCCCCCTTACCACACCACGTAAGTTCCTACTTGATAATAGATTACCTTCGGGACGTTGTCATCCATTCGTCACAGTTATCTTTTTACTATGAATGACCCATGAGTTACATTGATTTTGAGGTTGCTACTTGCGACGGCGGCGCCCACGCCTAGTTTTGGTAAACCGCATGGTTATTAAAAACACCACTGGATCATGGGCCAGTTAATGCTGTTCGTGGTACGACCCCAGTAACAAAACTCATTGTTGGGTGAGGATCTAGTAGCATTGTTGAGCCTTTTATTATAGTTAATGTGGTTAGCGATAGATTGTAAAATGTTGATTAATATTGCTGGACCCGTGTGAGTGTATAAGTGAATCGCAGCGCTAGGATGCGTTTGTCAACCACGTTGAATAGCCAACTCCTAATTCAGACTGGTTGCCGCTCGGGATTTGAGACAGAGTAGACTGCGGGACCGGTTCCAATGATCGTTACTGAGTGTATAGTGCTAAGGCCCCGTAATGTCAATTACAGGAGAGGTACGAGCTGATTCGTCTCGCCGCCAGGATCCAGAACTGGTTTCGAGCCTGTAGCCTGTAGCCTGGACGCGAGACCCGTCTCCTCGGCCGGCCCCGGCAAGCTCCTCCTGTGTGGGTCGACGGCAGTGACACGGCTGACTCCGCTTAGCGGACGGGCAGGCGTGGACGGTTTTTTTTTATTCCCCATTTTAAAGTTTGTTTAAAACCTTTTTAAGTTTTTTTATCTTTGAACTTACAACCCAACTCCCGTCGGGTGAGTTGGATTGCACTACTTTGAGGATCTTCGAGTTCGACCAATAACGGCTTACATCGTCATCGTCGTCTCCAGATTCGGGTCGGTTCTACGACCCTGGCGCCCATTAATATTTAATTTAATTACCTAAAACCCCCCACGGTTTCTCGGATTTAATAATTACTCAAAATCATTTATTTACCTCCTCGGTAAAGGTTAGTTAGGTCATTAGTGGAATCATCCGGACGGTACTGGCTTTATCCCTACCCCCCACGACCATAGCTCACACCGCTGAAATATTAGCTGGCTGGTTAGGTTGTTTGTAGAACTTATTAAATAAAATGTTAGTCTCATTAACCTGCTGGATCACTTTGACCCCTAGGGTGTTTTATTGTTAAAACGGTTTAGATTAGTTATAAATTAATTGTGTAAGAACTTAATATTAAAACCCAATTTATTTAAAAGTATTGTAAAAATTAACCTGTCAAGTTTTGTGAAAATTAACCTGTAACCAAAGTCTCATTTATGGTATTGAAGAAATTTAAGTGATCATATAAAATATATTACCTAGCCGTGAAACATTCTATAGTTTTATTTTACAACACCCACTGGAGTTTGCATTTGGGATTTTCTTCCTTTTCCCAAAGCGGAACAAAATCGCAAGTGTAACAGTAGTGAGTAACGCACTCTCAATATGAAGCCGCTCGGATCAATCCATTCGCGGGACTGATTTGAAGCTTCACTCTTTCGTTCAAGCAGCTTCACTGCAGGCAGTCCGGCTAGTTACTTATGAGTAACGCCATTTATAGTACCGCGCCACCCCACCACCTTAGGGAGGCGCGCGTTCAGATAGCCTTCGCGGTCCAAGAGACCAAAGGCAACCCCCAGGGGTCGTTTACTGGGTCGGTCTTCCTCCTTGAGAGAGGAGAAGGCCAGCCCCAGATCCATTGGAATCAGTGTGCAGATTTTTCCCCTGGGTTAACTAACAAAAAAAAAATGAAGGGATGCTCCTGAAATGTCGCAGCCTTGCGCTGTATACGCTCTTGCGTCATAATGGGTGGCCGCGGCACTCGCCGCCTTGTCTCCAAGGCCCCTTCACTGTCATATCGTCGAGTCCATCGCCGAACGGTATTTCTCTGTGAAAGTAGAAATTAGATAATGTTACTTCTTACGAGTATGTTGTAATTATATAAATTTACTCTCTTTTTAGTTATTTATTTAAACTATTTACAAGAGTAAATATTAGAAAGATTTAATTAAAAAATTTACCGCCTCTGTGGTCTAGTGGCTAAGACCACCGGTATAGACCCAGAGGTCCCGGGTTCGATTCCCAGTGGGCATGTTTGTTCGATTTGCTACATCACATTATTTATCGAAGGTGGTAGGGCTTGTTAGTTCGCCTGGCTGCTACAACCATCTTATCTAAATGTGTCGCCATAACATCAATGTTTGTAGCATTGTTGTGTTCCGGCAGCCAGAGATAAGATAGCCAGTGCCTCAGTAGTTGAGAATTCCGCGTGAAGTGCGCTTCCACCTTCGGCCTTATCATCACTTAACATCAGGTGTAATGAAGGCCAACTGATCACAACTATTTTAAAAAAAATCTTACATAAAGACTGTTTCGTAACTAGTTCGTTAATAAATTTTGACTATTAGTAGAAGATAAAATTTTAAAAAATATAAAAAAAGAAAAAAAAATAATAAAAAATAATTTTCATCCCCCATCTCGGAAAGAGTATTTTTGCTCTTCGATATCTGAGTGCAAAAGCCGTTTTTATCCCCTAGAGGATAAAGTAAATTGAATTTAGAACATCGTGTGCACTAAGTTTGTGAATTCAAAACATCATTAAACCTATTTGCTTCTACCTCCATGGTGCTCAATTTATCAGTACTGTAGCAACCGAGACTCCTTGCTCGGGCATACTTACTGGCAGCCACCGTGGCCTGCATTAAAATATAGTAGAAGAGAAAAAAGAAGAACATCGCGGACTCGGTGACGGGTCTAAACGTTGTGTTAAATTCTCTCTGGACGGGTCGCGACGACGAATTGATTGTTATTATTTCATGTTGAAAGTAATATAAATATTTAAAGCTATAAAGCATTATTATTCGATATAACCCCCCGTTCCTTAAGTAACGACCCAGCGAGGTGTTACAGTACACAAGTTACTAACACCAACATTACAGTACCTAACAAAAATATTACACTTAGTAACTGTAACAACATTACTTTCAATTTTTCTTAATTATACCTAAGTATTGTTTGTTATAATTTAAAGATTATTCTGTAATACTTACCTTTCATAATGTAGTAGTTAATACCTTAACTGAAATAAAAGTATCTTGTGATTGTAAATGTTATTTTGCATTTAGTCATTTCCTCGCTGAGGTGGGATGAAAAGTTAGGTGTTGCACTCGAGTGCAAAGATTTTTCACCTGGTGCTCTTTTGATTCCCTCGCTAACGCTCAGGATTCTAATTTTTGAATCACTCGCTGCGCTCGTGATTCAATTTTAGAATTCTTCGCTTGCTCGGTCATCAAAATTGAGCACGCGGTTAAAAAATAACTTTGCACTCTTGTATAACAAATAACTATTATAAACTAGAAAATATCAACCAAGCTCGAGTGGGAATCGAACCCACGACCTTTGAATAACCGCTCCAATTTATCTTGTAACTATAGCATTGTGAATGCAAAATTCAAAATAATAAAAATATTAGTAGATACTTTACTTACAGACATATTCAATTCTTCCGCTATCTGGCTAATATTGTAGCCGCAATCTCTCAAATGAATAATGTTGCTTCGCTCGTGCACAGACAGATTCCTATTTGCGCTCATTTTTTATTTTCACTGACACTCAAAGACGACGTTTACGTGTAAGGCTTGCAAGTTGCAACTGAACTTTCCAAACGATGCAACATCCTTTTTAACTCAAAAATCATAAAATTGTGAAGACAGTAAAGATGTTGAAAAAAGGGACGTTTTGTTTGTCCATGATCAATGAAAACAACAGACAGGATGAGGTATGGCCATCACATGCAAACAATTTCTTTTTTTTTAAATAATCGTTTCGTCGTCATTAGTCAATTCAATCAAAACAAGGGGCGGGACGAACTATGGTCATCTCGTGCAAGCAAAATTTTTTGAAAATGGTCCAGCTTTGATTTTGTTGATAGTACTGTAGATTTACGAAAATTCTTCCGGGATCTTAAAACTATTGCATTATCAATTTGTGAAATACACAAATTACATATTTACTCTTTCCCTACTTAGCTATGTGGCGGCGCCACCTACCGCATACGCCGCACATTGACACGAAGCAAACACCTTCTCAACTGTGTCAACAGATGGCGCCACAGACGCATACCAACGACGTCGCCATACTACGACGTTGAAATAGTATGGGAAGCCTGCATCGCGGTAGCGAAGTTTCACCGTCTCATTCGCTATATATAGCACCTCCAACTATCACCCGTTGGTACCAAGGCAGTACCGGCATTTCGCGACCCATCCCATTCTCGGCCGAAACGCCGCTCCCAGTATATTTACGGGACAAGGCGCGCGCAATGGCCTAGGGTAGGTGACCTATATGTCGTGCGACCAAGTTGCGCGAAGCGCGTAACGGCCAAGGAGCGGCTTGCCTTATGCGAGCACAGCGCTCTAATTAAGGCACTTGAATAAAGGTTTTCAATCAATTAATTTTTGATTAAATACTTTTAAACTTTTATTTTATCTTTTTTGTTGACGTGAGTGCCCCTATAGCCTATGGCGAATAGTGGTACAAGCGACAACACAATTACAATAGCTCCGCTGCCTTTACACGCCGGTCGTACCAAACCGAAAGGACTGTCGCTTGTTTCGTTTAACTGTCGTAGTCTACGCCCTAACATCGAAATTAGGGAATTCGTAAAAAATAGGGAACTCGATTTTCTACTCCTCCAGGAGACGTGGTTAAAACCCACTAACTTGAAGGGGTTGTCGATCCCTAAGTACTCTCTTATCCGCAACGACCGCCCTATTGGCCCTTCAGGTCATCCTAGTGGCGGCACTGCAATATATTTTAGGAAGAGTTTGCATTGCTCTCCCCTACCCACCCCTCCTCTCGCCAATATGGAAGCTACTGTATGCCGGGTTGCCATGACGGGACATTGTTCCCTAATCGTGGCATCCGTCTACATAGCATCCGGCACGCCCTCTCTGCGCAGTGATTTCGATGCGCTCCTCTCTTTGGGGCCCTCCGTAATCCTGTTCGGAGACTTCAATTCTAAGCACACGGACTGGACGTGTCTGAACTCTAACCCAAATGGGCTTAAGTTATTACGGATAACTGAGAGGTTAGGTTTAGACGTACTTTGTCCTTACTCACCCACTCATTATCCGGATATCGTTGACCATAGGCCCGACGTCTTAGATTTCGCTTTAGTGAAAGACGTCGCGTTGAACCTAGGTGCCATCGAAACACTAGATGACCTAGGTTCCGATCACCGTCCGGTCTCGTTAGTGCTGGGGCCTCAGCCCCCGCCCACCTCTCGTAACATTACTACGACTAAAACCTTCACCAAATGGGAAGGTTTTAAGTCGGCTCTCGCCTCTACCATAGACGCACCCGATTCACCGTTCGCTCGGTACTCCCCGGATTATATCGATAGTGCGGAGAAGATCGATAGTGCGGTGGACTCTCTAACTAGTCTGGTGCAATCAACCGTGAAAGATAAGTCGCGGGTGGTCGACGTACCTGTGCGTCGGTTACCGGCGGATATCCGTACCTTGATTGCAACCAAAAATGCCACTCTACGGAGAGCGGCTCGCTTTCCCACCCCCGTTCTTAGGCTCGCCGCTAATCGC
This sequence comes from Eudonia mercurella, assembly GCA_963082485.1. Taxonomy (NCBI): domain Eukaryota; kingdom Metazoa; phylum Arthropoda; class Insecta; order Lepidoptera; family Crambidae; genus Eudonia; species Eudonia mercurella. The sequence goes on along the minus strand of OY720049.1, from coordinate 8,234,329 downwards.
ACTCAGCGCGAACTTAGGTCCCGCCTTTGCGAGTGGAGAAACGAAGTGTGGAGTAAACTCATGGGGGAAATATCACCTTCCCACGTCGCGTACTACAAAGTGGCGAGAGCCCTTCGTATAGACGCGATGCAGCACACACCTCCTCTCTCCCGCCCCGATGGCTCAGTAGCCTTCGATGATGAGGAAAAGGCCGAATGTTTCGCTGACAGCATTGCTTCCCAATGTTCAGTCAGTACCCAAAAGTGCGAACCGGCGCACATCCGCGCGGTGGAGAAGGACCTCTTTGACAGGAGCTCCCGCCCTCCTACCGACCCCGACCCCCCACCCCCTCCGATCTCTACCGATGAGATCCAATCAATTATAAAGGGCTTAAAGCCGCGTAAGGCTCCGGGCGCTGACGGAATCTCTAATAAAGCGCTCAAGTACTTTCCGATCCAAGTACTTAACTTGCTAGCCCTTATCTTTAACGCCTGTTTCGATCAATGCCACTTTCCGGCCGGCTGGAAAGAAGCAATCGTCATAGGGATTCCCAAACCGGGTAAACCTTTGAATTTGCCTAGCAGTCACCGCCCTATCAGCCTCCTAAAGGCGATGGGGAAACTTTTCGAAAGGGTCATACTCGCTCGTATGAGAGATCACCTTTTCGGAAATAACCTAATCATTAACCAACAGTTCGGGTTTAGGCGAGAGCACTCTTGTCCCCAACAAGTTTACCGCATAATCGAGTTTATCTTGAGCGGTTTTCACACCCGTCATAAAAAGAAGACAGTAGCTGTCTTCTTTGATGTAGCCAAGGCCTCCGATAAGGTCTGGCACGACGGCCTCGTGTATAAGCTTTATCAGTTAGATATGCTAGATAGACTAGTCCGTCTGATTAGATCCTATCTTTCCAATCGCACCTTTCGTTTTAGACACGAAGGTACGCTTTCCTCCCCGCGTCCGATAAGGGCTGGCGTGCCGCAAGGCAGCGCCTTATCGCCCTTGCTGTACACGGCGTACACTAACGACATTCCGATCCCCAAACACGGCATAGAACTTTCGCTCTTTGCCGATGACACAGCGCTCTACCGTAGCGGTCTTAAACCGAGCGCTATCATTTCCAAATTACAAATCGCGGTTAACGTACTAAGCGCGTGGTTTAGAAAGTGGCGCATCGAAGTGAACCCAGACAAGAGGTCGCAGTTCTCTTCGATGTAAAGCGTAGAACCCGCGTAGTCCCATACGGAACCCCATCGTTACGCATGCTAGGGACCGCGATCCCTTGGCAACGGAATGCCAAATATTTAGGCGTAACGTTAGATAAACAACTCTCGTTCCGATCTCACATCACCGATAGCCTTCACAGCCCATCAGGCTAAAGGTATCCCCAGGGGTCGTTACCGGGTCGGTCTTCTTATAAAAGACCAGCCCCGGATCCACGTGGCATTAAATGCATTACTTCAATGCAGCGACGTGCGAATTTGTTTGCAAAGTTTCCCCTGGGTAAACAAAAAAAAAAAAAAACGATCTCACATCAATATAGTAGGTAGAAACGCTAGGTTCTACCTAAACCGGCTTAACCCTATGTTAGGCCGTTATAGTAAAATGTCTCTCAGAAACAAGCGAACCCTTTACAAGGTTTGTGTTAGACCGACGATGACGTACTCGTCACCTGTTTTTAGCCACATAGCGCCTTCAGCGCTTAACAAGTTGCAAGTAATCCAAAATAAGTTCACCCGTAGGGCCACTGGTGCCCCTTGGTACGTACGGAATGCTGACCTGCATAGAGATCTGGAACTACCGACGTTGCAACAGCATCTCCGTACAATCGCGGAGCGATTCTTCGAATCATCGGAGAATCACTCAAACCCGCTTATTAGAAAGGCAGCGGACTATAGTTCGGTCTCACCCCAAATCCCACAGCGGCGTAGGCCTAAACACGCCTTATCCGATCCCCCTAACAAGCTGTCAAGTGACCTGGATTGCCTACTGGCGGCGCAGGCCACTGTGACAAATAGTTAAGTCAGTTGACATAGGCAGCCTAACTGCAGCAGAGCGCGCCCCACTGGGGGCGCGCCACTCCCTACATAGCGGCGTGTACTCGTAGTGAGTAACGCACTCTCAATATGAAGCCGCTCGGATCAATCCATTCGCGGGACTGATTTGAAGCTTCACTCTTTCGTTCAAGCAGCTTCACTGCAGGCAGTCCGGCTAGTTACTTATGAGTAACGCCATTTATAGTACCGCGCCACCCCACCACCTTAGGGAGGCGCGCGTTCAGATAGCCTTCGCGGTCCAAGAGACCAAAGGCAACCCCCAGGGGTCGTTTACTGGGTCGGTCTTCCTCCTTGAGAGAGGAGAAGGCCAGCCCCAGATCCATTGGAATCAGTGTGCAGATTTTTCCCCTGGGTTAACTAACAAAAAAAAAATGAAGGGATGCTCCTGAAATGTCGCAGCCTTGCGCTGTATACGCTCTTGCGTCATAATGGGTGGCCGCGGCACTCGCCGCCTTGTCTCCAAGGCCCCTTCACTGTCATATCGTCGAGTCCATCGCCGAACGGTATTTCTCTGTGAAAGTAGAAATTAGATAATGTTACTTCTTACGAGTATGTTGTAATTATATAAATTTACTCTCTTTTTAGTTATTTATTTAAACTATTTACAAGAGTAAATATTAGAAAGATTTAATTAAAAAATTTACCGCCTCTGTGGTCTAGTGGCTAAGACCACCGGTATAGACCCAGAGGTCCCGGGTTCGATTCCCAGTGGGCATGTTTGTTCGATTTGCTACATCACATTATTTATCGAAGGTGGTAGGGCTTGTTAGTTCGCCTGGCTGCTACAACCATCTTATCTAAATGTGTCGCCATAACATCAATGTTTGTAGCATTGTTGTGTTCCGGCAGCCAGAGATAAGATAGCCAGTGCCTCAGTAGTTGAGAATTCCGCGTGAAGTGCGCTTCCACCTTCGGCCTTATCATCACTTAACATCAGGTGTAATGAAGGCCAACTGATCACAACTATTTTAAAAAAAATCTTACATAAAGACTGTTTCGTAACTAGTTCGTTAATAAATTTTGACTATTAGTAGAAGATAAAATTTTAAAAAATATAAAAAAAGAAAAAAAAATAATAAAAAATAATTTTCATCCCCCCATCTCGGAAAGAGTATTTTTGCTCTTCGATATCTGAGTGCAAAAGCCGTTTTTATCCCCTAGAGGATAAAGTAAATTGAATTTAGAACATCGTGTGCACTAAGTTTGTGAATTCAAAACATCATTAAACCTATTTGCTTCTACCTCCATGGTGCTCAATTTATCAGTACTGTAGCAACCGAGACTCCTTGCTCGGGCATACTTACTGGCAGCCACCGTGGCCTGCATTAAAATATAGTAGAAGAGAAAAAAGAAGAACATCGCGGACTCGGTGACGGGTCTAAACGTTGTGTTAAATTCTCTCTGGACGGGTCGCGACGACGAATTGATTGTTGTTATTTCATGTTGAAAGTAATATAAATATTTAAAGCTATAAAGCATTATTATTCGATATAACCCCCCGTTCCTTAAGTAACGACCCAGCGAGGTGTTACAGTACACAAGTTACTAACACCAACATTACAGTACCTAACAAAAATATTACACTTAGTAACTGTAGCAACGTTACTTTCAATTTTTCTTAATTATACCTAAGTATTGTTTGTTATAATTTAAAGATTATTCTGTAATACTTACCTTTCATAATGTAGTAGTTAATACCTTAACTGAAATAAAAGTATCTTGTGATTGTAAATGTTATTTTTGCATTTAGTCATTTCCTCGCTGAGGTGGGATGAAAAGTTAGGTGTTGCACTCGAGTGCAAAGATTTTTCACCTGGTGCTCTTTTGATTCCCTCGCTAACGCTCAGGATTCTAATTTTTGAATCACTCGCTGCGCTCGTGATTCAATTTTAGAATCCTTCGCTTGCTCGGTCATCAAAATTGAGCACGCGGTTAAAAAACAACTTTGCACTCTTGTATAACAAATAACTATTATAAACTAGAAAATATCAACCAAGCTCGAGTGGGAATCGAACCCACGACCTTTGAATAACCGCTCCAATTTATCTTGTAACTATAGCATTGTGAATGCAAAATTCAAAATAATAAAAATATTAGTAGATACTTTACTTACAGACATTTAATTCTTCCGCTATCTGGCTAATATTGTAACCGCAATCTCTCAAATGAATAATGTCGCTTCGCTCGTGCACAGACAGATTCCTATTTGCGTTAATTTTTTATTTTCACTGACACTCAAAGACGACGTTTACGTGTAAGGCTTGCAAGTTGCAACTGAACTTTCCAAACGATGCAACATCCTTTTTAACTCAAAAATCATAAAATTGTGAAGACAGTAAAGATGTTGAAAAAAGGGACGTTTTGTTTGTCCATGATCAATGAAAACAACAGACAGGATGAGGTATGGCCATCACATGCAAACAATTTCTTTCTTTTAAATAATCGTTTCGTCATTAGTCAATTCAATCAAAACAAGGGGCGGGACGAACTATGGTCATCTCGTGCAAGCAAAATTTTTTCTTGCACGAGATGACCATAGTTCGTCCCGCCCCTTAAAACTATTGCATTATCATTTTGTGAAATACACAAATTACATATTTACTCTTTCCCTAGTTAGCTATGTGGCGGCGCCACCTACCGTATACGCCGCACATTGACACGAAGCAAACACCTTCTCAACTGTGTCAACAGATGGCGCCACAGACGCATACCAACGACGTCGCCATACTACGACGTTGAAATAGTATGGGAAGCCTGCATCGCGGTAGCGAAGTTTCACCGTCTCATTCGCTATATATAGCACCTCCAACTAACATCCGTTGGGTCCTGGACAAAGGCGCACACGGACAAGGCTCAGCAGAGCATGTTCAGGCTGTTGACCCGGCTCCTTAAGAGCCGAGGCATTGCTTACCATACCTACACGCTCCCTGAGGAGCGTAAAGTACGGTGCGTGCTCCGCGGTGTACCATATGAGTGCACCAACGAGTCTCTTAAAGAGTCTCTTAAAGAGTCCCTAGAGTCCCAGGGCTTTTTTATCCTTGTTGGAGTGTGTGCTCCTATAGCCTATGGCGAATAGAAGTACAGGCGACTGCCTTTAAATACGGGCCGAGTGAAACCGAAAGGGGTTTCGCTTGTTTCTTTTAATTGTCGTAGTCTCCGCCCTGATATTTCAGAGATTAGGGAATTTGTCAAAAATAGGGAAATCGATTTTCTACTCCTTCAGGTGACGTGGTTAAAACCCATTAACCTGAAGGGGTTGTCGATACCTAGGTTCACTTTAATCCGCAATGACCGCGCCTGCGAGACCTTCCGTCCAGCACACGGCGGCACTGCCATTTATTTTAGGAAGAGTTTGCATTGCTCGCCCATCATTACCCCTCCTCTCGCCAATATGGAAGCTACTGTATGCCGGATAGCTATGACGGGACATCGTTCCCTAATCATAGCCTCCGTCTACATAGCGTCCGGCACCCCCCCGCTGCGCAGTGACTTCGAGGCGCTCCTCGCGTTGGGGCCTTCGGTAGTACTGTTCGGCGATTTCAATTACAAACACGCGGATTGGACGTGTGTCGCAACCAACACCAATGGCCGTAAGTTATTGCGGATAACGGAGGAGCTAGATTTGGACGTTTTATGTCCATACGCTCCGACTCATTATCCGGATAACGTAGAGCTCAGGCCCGACGTCTTAGATTTCGCTTTAGTGAAAGACGTCGCGCTGAACCTAGGTATCATCGAAACACTAGATGACCTAGGTTCGGATCACCGTCCAGTCTCGTTAGTGTCCGGGCCCCAGGCCCCGCCCACTTTTAAAGCCACTATCACTAAAACCTTCACCAACTGGGAAGGTTTTAAGTCCACTCTCGCTTCCGCCGTAGATGCGCCCGATTCACCGTACGCTCATTACTCACCGGACTATTTCGATAGTGCGGAGAAGATCGATAGTGCGGTGAATACTCTCACTAGCTCGGTACAGTCAGCCGTGAAAGGTAACTCGCGGGTGGTCAACGCACCTGTGCGTCGGCTACCGGCGGATATCCGTAACCTGATTGTCACCAAAAATGCCACTCTCCGGAGAGCGGCTCTCTATCCCACCCCAGAGCTTAGGCTTGCCGCAAACCGTGCTCAACGCGCGCTTAGGTCCCGCCTTTCCGAGTGGAGAAACGAAGTGTGGAGTGACCTAATGAGGGAAATAAAACCTTCCCACGTCGCGTACTACAGAGTGGCGAGAGCCCTCCGTATCGACGCGGCGCAACACACACCTCCTCTCTCCCGCCCCGATGGCTCAGTAGCCTTCGAGGATGAGGAAAAGGCCGAATGCTTCGCTGACAGCGTTGCTTCCCAATGCTCGGTCAGCTCCCAGCAGTGCGATCCGGCGCACATCCGCGCGGTAGAGGAGGACCTTCTTGTCAGAAGCTCCCGCCCTCTCACCGACCCCGTTCCCCCTCCCCCTCCGATCTCAACCGATGAGATTCAATCTCATATTAAGGGCCTTAAGCCACGTAAGGCCCCGGGGGCCGACGGTATCTCAAACAAAGCACTCAAGTACTTTCCTAACCAAGTACTCACAGTGTTAGCACTCATTTTTAATGCCTGTTTCGATCAATGCCACTTTCCGACCGCTTGGAAGGAAGCAATCGTTATAGGTATCCCTAAACCGGGTAAACCCCTTAACTTAGCCTCGAGTCACCGGCCCATCAGCCTCCTCAAGGCGTTGGGTAAGCTTTTCGAAAAGGTTATGCTCGCTCGTATGAGAGAGCACCTTTTCGGAAATGACTTAATCATTAACGAACAATTCGGCTTCAAGCGGAAGCACTCGTGCCCTCAGCAAGTTCACCGCATAATCGAGTTCATCTTGAGCGGTTTTCACACTCCCAGCAAGAGAAAGACAGTTGCCGTCTTTCTCGACGTAGCCAAAGCCTTCGATAAGGTCTGGCATGAGGGACTGGTCTATAAGCTATATCGATTAGATATGCCTGATAGACTGGTCCGATTGATCAGATCTTATCTTACCGCTCGCACCTTTCGTTTCCGATACGAAGGTACTCTCTCCTCCCCCCGTGTGGTAAGGGCCGGGGTGCCGCAAGGCAGTACCCTCTCGCCGTTGCTGTACACGACGTACACCAACGACATTCCCATTCCGACGCGCGGTACGGAACTCTCACTCTTCGCAGACGACACTGCGCTCTACCGTAGCGGGCTTAACCCGAACGGTATAGTCAATAGGCTACAGCCCGCGTGCAATGAATTAGGCGCCTGGTTTCGAAAGTGGCGCATCGAAGTGAACCCAGACAAGAGTGTCGCGGTCCTCTTTGATGTTAAGCGTAGAACCCGGGTAACCCCTTATGGGACATCCTCGTTACGCATGCTAGGGATCGCAATCCCATGGCAGCGTACTGTCAAATATTTAGGCGTAACGTTGGACAAAGGCCTAACCTTTCGCCCACATACCGCTAGAGTAGGTAGAAACACTAGGTTCTACCTAAACCGGCTTTACCCTATGTTAGGCCCCTCTAGTAAAATGTCTCTCAGAAACAAGCGAACCCTCTATAAGGTTTGTATCAGACCGACGATGACGTACGCGTCACCAGTTTTTAGTCATATAGCGCCTTCAGCGCTAAATAGACTGCAGGTCATTCAAAATAAATTCACACGTAGGGCCACAGGTGCCCCATGGTACGTACGGAATGCTGATTTGCATAGAGACTTGGAACTTCCAACTCTGCAACAGCATCTCAATACGGTCGCGGAGCGATTCTTCGAAGTGGCGGAGAATCACTCAAACCCGCTCATCAGAAAGGCAGTGGACTATAGTCCGGTCCTCCCACGCATTCCCCATCACCGAAGGCCTAAACACGCCCTTTCGGAGCCCCCAAATCAGTTGTCACGTGACCTGGATTGCCTACTTGCAGCTCAGGACACTGTGTTGTTAAATAGTTAAGTCAGTAGACATAGGCAGCCTAACTGCAGCTAGAGCGCGCCCCACTGGGGGCGCGCCACCCTTGTGTAGTAGCGGCGTGTACTCGTAGTGAGTAACGCCACCCCTCGCCTCCCCTTCCGGGAGGCGAGGGTTCGATTAATTTATGGCCCATCAGGCTAACCCTCCCCCTCCTCACTACTCATCGCCGCTCGGCCTGCCGAGAGGCGAGCGATCCGATAGCCTTCACAGCCCATCAGGCTAAAGGCGTCCCCAGGGGTCGTTACCGGGTCGGTCTTCTTATAAAAGACCAGCCCCGGATCCACGTGGCATTAAATGCATTACTTCAATGCAGCGACGTGCGAATTTGTTTGCAAATTTTCCCCTGGGTAAACTAAAAAAAAAAAAAAACATCCGTTGGCACCAAGGCAGTACCGGCTCTATCGAGCGGTGCACACGCGCCTCAGTCCCCGCGTAAGAAATCCGGCCATAAGTCGCCTACGATTTCGCGACCCATCCCATTCTCGGCCGAACCGCCGCCCCCCGTACATTTACGGGACAAGGCGCGCAATAGCTAGACAAAAGTCCGTAATTGAAAGTGTCATGATCAAGGTCACTGACAATTCGATGTATAGGACCTCGTTCAGCTCGTTCAGCCGTGGTATAGCTTACCACTGTTACACTTTGGCGGAGGAGCGCAAAGACACAGGATTGAACTAATTTTTTTAGAGGTATATACAAAATAGAAGAAAAGCATTTCTAACATGGATAATAACAGCTTTATATAAATCACTTTATCATTTAATAAAAATAAGTTAGAATATAGGTTTTTAGTTTTACGGTCTTCGAGTGCGTAAATCTGTTTGAAATTTTAAACAATTTTTTTTTCGAGCATTAAAGGCCTATTGTTCTTGTTAGCCACAAGGCTAACCACTAGAAGTCGGTTAAAAAGGTATTAGAGCAGGTACCGGTTTCTATTGTTTAGCGAAAGAGTGAATGAGGATCGACCTGAGTGATGTATTTTATGCACTATTTATAGTTTAGTTAATTTGTGTTCATTTTGTACATAAGTAGGTATATAAGATTTACTCAAAAAAATGAAAATTATTCACTGTAACATTTGCTGGTTTTATTTAACACATCCATGTTTCTTAACTTGATTTTCATACGACACGAAAAAATTCTACAACTTGTATAGCAATTAGTTGTACTTAGTTTTCATTATTTGAATAATGAATATGAATATTGATAAAGACATTAAAAAACAGAGGTTGTTTTTATCATCTGTAAGAACATTTGTGTGGAATTTTATTACAATAATTTAAAATCCCAAGGCCAATGACAAACTGCTCCACACAAATGTTTTGTTGACTAAAAAAAGTTGTGCATGTTGCATAAAAAAAGTAAAATATACCTACTATACTTATTGACAAAACGTCATGTATTCAATGATTTCATACAACGGTTAGTTTAAGGATCGTAAAAAAATTCAAAAATTTGGTAATTGCAAGTTTAGTTAAAATAGCCTTTACTCATCTTAAATAAAGCTTATTTTTAAATTATTTAAGATTTTTCCCGAATTCCGGGAAAAAATATATAGTCGTAAGGAAGTCTCCACTTTCTATCTCTGTTCTCCGAAGTTTAGGTAAATATAGTCAGCCCATTCCGATCTCTGGTAATAATACATACAGAAGTAGAGTACACAATCAAGTCATATAAATATGTCTCCTTTTTTATTTGCCGACTCGAGAACAATACTTAGCGGCTAGTGCACAAAGCCCGCCGCTTACGACCGTCGGCTTTTGTTTGTGGTTCGGTTTTTTTTTGCTTAGGCGGTCACCGAAGTTATCCTACTACAGGGTGCCTAGTGTGAGTTTTGTTTACTAACCGTATTCATTCGATTACGTTTACGAAAACGAAAATTAGTATGGCATTGAAGCAGCGCCTCCTGACGGCATACGAAAGGAGTTAATATTTTGCCATACAAATTCTCGTTTTTATATGTTAACGTGATCAAATGGCAAATGAAGCTCGCACTTGGCACCCAGATCAAATATGGCGGCGGCGGCGGCCGGCGGCAGGCGCGGCGTGCAGTTCGAAACTATGTGTTTTTTTGGACATTGAATATTGATTAAAAGTAAATTATACCTAGCTATATCTACTTGTAGTATGTTAACTGATATTTTTTTATTTAATCAATTTGTAAAATTGTGATAAGTAGGTATAGATTTATCAAGAGTACCTAATTTAGCTCAAGCTATTAATGTCATGCATAATAAAGACTAATGCATCAATGTAATGCATTAGTCTTTAATATGTTTTTGTATTAGATAATAAGTAAGCTAGCAGCTGTAATGCTCTTCAATTTATTTAATAACTTTTACCTAGGTATTGGCATAAGAATAAACAATAGCATTGGTTGCTTTTTAGCTGTTAGAACACTTTGATCAATTCGACTACTAAACTAATCTCTAAATGTATAGTTATTATTTTTTATTGAAAAACCACGTATTATTAGAAAAAGATGTAAGTTTTTATTACCTACATTTTAGCCAAAATGAATTTATTGATTATCATAGCGTCAATTTCGCAATTCATTTAGTTGTCATCGTCAATATTTGTAGAAGTTTTCACACAAGTCATAAATATGTCACGTTTTATGTATCTTCGCCTCAGCAGATCATAAAAACAAGGCTCTTTGCCTGTAGCATACACAGACGCTCTCGGGCCCAGACACAATAGAATTCAATTGTTCTGTGGCACCCAGGTAGGCTACTCTTGACGCAAACTCAAACTCAATACAATTCCAATGCGATTAATATGTATCGATATTGGGATAAGTTTAGCAATTTCGGAACGCCCCATCTCGATAATAATTTGTTCACTCAATTTCCACGCAATTTAATTACATTGTAGCGCTATTATCGCTTTTAAGAGTGCCATATGAATTTTTTAGATTTGGGATTGGAAGTTGATTAATGCAATTGTGTTTCAAGAGTAACCCACCAGAGCACTACAGTCGATAACTCTAGCTAGAGCATTGGTTCCCAACTGGTGGTCCGTGAGAGCATCGGTAATGGTCCGCGGGACAGAACATTATTATTTATTTAAATCCACTGAACAATTTTTAAAAAGGCAGACAATTTTTTTTTTGATTCCTTCACTGTCACCTACACTACCTATTTGCTAATTCCTAGGTCTCAGGGTGGTCCCAATATGTTTATGGCGTTAATTAATACAGTAGAACCACTAGGCGTTGAATGTTTCGCATTAATATTTTTGTTAGCATGAAGTGTGTAAAGATAAATTGTCACTACTGAACTTTCGCTACAAATACTTTTAAAGTTTTAAATAAAGATTAAACATTCTTTTTAAGTACAGTTTATGTGGTCCCTGCTAACAAAACATTAGGAAAAGGGTCCATGGTCGGGGAAAGGTTGGGAACCACTGCTCTAGAGCAATGGGGCGTCGACCAAAAAGCCGACTACGGCTCGTCGGCGGGCATTTTGTTTATTGCCTTATTGTTGGTTCCACATAAGGCAGTGAACATAATACATAAAATACCGACCAATGATTTTAGAACTCAACTTTCTCATAAGAATGTCATTTCCTATTATAAGATAATAATGGAGAACGACAATGAAGATTTGCTTATTGGTCTTTTACTTATTGAGAAACAACAGTGTTCCCGTGGTCGACGTATGGGAGGTTGAGACGATGGAGGGTTCCATGGCGATGGTAAATAACGACTGCGTCTCTTTATGTGATGTTGTATATTTACAGTGACTACATTGTGAAACAATAAATACATTATCCAAACTTTACAAGACTATTTATTTATACAATATAAACTATGTAGATGTTAGAGAGGAAAGGTTGAAGAAACTATGTGGCGACCGCTGGCCGCCACAAACAGCTCCTTAGAGTAAAAATAGGCACTGCATAAACTGCATGCAAAAAAATATAGGTATATTTATAAATAAGCACTTACCAGTATACTGGAAACTGGTTATAATAACACATTAAAAGAAATAGGTAAGTACACTCACTTTTTATACCACTATATTATAATTACTATTCATTTTTACTATCGCATCTTTTACAATACATTAAAATACAAAAAAAAGTCTTTAATAATACTTTAGTTGGCACCATATTCAATCACTATCACAAAACATAATACATTATCCCAAAGGAAATGTTTGCACAGCACCACTAGTTAAAGTTAGGAGAAAAAGTCGCGGAACTAAAACAGTCTCACTGCGGGCGGGTGGTGGTGACAGAGAGGCGGGCGCAAGCGTAGCGTACGAGTACCTACTGAGACTGAGAGAGACGGGAGACCGAGAGTGAAGTGAGTGGGACTGAGATACAATTTGTAACCAAAGGACTGACTTTTTACGGTACTACTCGCTAGGTGACGCTCTCGGCCGACCGATTTCATATTGTGTTGTGTCTTGTTTATTAAATCTGGTGCATACATTTAATATAATTTTACTTTTGTAGCAATGGATTTACAAATGCTATAGGTAGGTATTATATGCTATATGAGGAGCTCGATGGCGCAGTGGTTAACGCGCCCGGTCTGCGAGTGCTGAGGGTAAGCATCTTACCGAAAATTTATCATCTAGACTCTAGAGCTCCTCGGTGCTTCGGAAGGCACGTAAAGCCGTTGGTCCCGGCTGCATTAGCAGTCGTTAACAACCACCAATCCATCCATAGGGAAGGCTCGTGCCCTCGCAGTGTGGACGTATATGAGCTGGCGATGATGATGAGGTAGGTATTAGTCTGACTTATACGTTTAAATAGATTACTTCAGCTGGTTAGGTACCTAGGTACTTACCTAGTGTATCTACCTATCTTTGCTTATATTGTAATAAAAATAATGAATAATACTAATACTTTATCAGTTTATCACAAATTTAAAAAGAAATCTCAAAAAGATAAAATTATGATGATGGTAACATATGGCCGATGTAGCTGGGTGTATGTTTAAACGTTTATATAGCCACAAAAACAGCACGAACGACAGTGTCCCAGGGCCGCAGCTAGACTTGAATTTAAGGTAGGGCAGCTGTGGCTACAGGTAGGGCGGAAGTAAAAATGTTACTTGATCTGTTCTGGTCAATCAAATTTTGGTGTCCTAGACATGTGAACATGTGCGAGTCAGGTTAATACTTATGCAATTGTCGGGGTGATATACAGGGTGTAACAAAATTCCCTTAAATTGCGATTTCGAAGTTGGTGCCATAGTAAAAGTTGTTCGTATTGATGGGTGGAATGATCCCCATTCGGCATTTAAGGGAATTTTGTTACACCCTATATATTATGTTATGATTGTAAGACTAAATGCCACTATATGCTAGTATTCTTTTTCCGTCTTAAATCTGAAAGAAAGAAGGAAAGAATTTGGCATTAGTATTTTAAGGTAGGGCATTGCCCCACAATGCCCCCCTTCGCTACGGCCCTGCAGTGTCCTCAAGGACTTCTTGGCGTGAAAGTAAAGAGTCATGTCTGCGGTTTTGTTTTATTTTTTAAATTTGTGTTAGATGTCGAATATAAATGTAAGATAATGGTGGATTATTAACCGTTAAGTGTTCGTGAGTGTGCATGAGTGTTGGTAAATGAAATAAAACAGTAGTGCAACGTCACTTTTCAAATTCACTCAAGAAGTCCGCCCGAGAACCTTAGAATAAGTCATTATTGTAAGCCAAGGACTTAGTAAAGCCCCACATCTTTACTGAGATACTCGAGGGGTTGGGGGTATATCATTTCTCACTTCTCATTTCTTATCATTCATCATCATCATCATCATCATACAGGAAAGAAATATTGTTTATTTATGTATTACTTGTAAGAAAAATTACTTTGACACTGGCTAAATGTGCTAATCGCTCAAAGCCATCAACTAAAGGAAAAAATTGTTCTCAAAAATGACAACCATAATATTATTTCACAAATCGGTGTCTATTGCAAGTTTTATTTGCAATTCTATATCGTCATCTATATATTAATACGTGAAGCAAAAACTGTGCACCCGTTTTTACGAAAATTGCGCGGACGGAGGAGTATGAAATTTCGCACACTTATAGTTTATATAGAGAAGGTTATCCGAATGTTATTTATTTTTTAAATTATGCATAAAAATACATTAAATCAACAAAAACTACATTATACACTAGTGTGTGTAATGGTGGTGCGTGTGTGTATTTGACACACGTATTGTTTGTTTTTAATGCGGCCGACATCTGTCAATGTCAATCTAAACTCACATTCTATCTTTTTTCATTTTTCATTGCTGAGAATACAATCCGTGCAGCCTTAATAAAATTACGGTCGAATTTCGACCACTGGGCGACCACTACCTAGTTAGATGTTAACGTATGAGTACTTACAATTTTAGCTATCCTCGCTTGTCACCAGGGGGCGCTGCTTCAATGCCATAGATATACAGATACAAAATCTCGTTCTCATCAACGCAACGTGATCGAATAGCAAATAAACTACTAGGCATCCTGCAAAATGAGGAGCTTGAAAAGCAGCGGCTAGCACGTTCAGGTTACAATATTGTATGCTAAGCAACTTTTGTAATGCTGGTATTCAGAATCTTTGTGCTTTTGACTTGGACTTCGACAGTTGATTCCGCTTTTCATCGTTAGATGGCAGTAGTTGTGACCCCAATCCCTGTTTCAATTATTCTTGTGGAAATTCATTTGAGTATATTTTAAGAGTTTGTAGGCTTATTATGGTGATGTTGATGGACGGCGATTACATTTAGAGATACAATTAGAGATAGAAAATCAAATTATGTTCAACAAACTATTTGAATGAAGTAATTTAGCATTTTTACGTCACCTAATGCACATCTGACATGTTATGGTTTAGTTAAATACGGTTTTTTTTCATTGGCGGCGCTAGAAGTCTGTCAAACAAAAAGGTCGAGTAGGTAATTATTTTGTTAGCTAGTGCTTTCGATTCAAACCTAGTACCTAGGTACCTATTTATTACCTATTAATTATTTTAATTTCCTACCTACTCCTACATTATGCAGTTTTAAGTACAAATATAGGAATTTTCTTCTAAATTTGCAAAAGGACTCATTGTAGTTTATCTAACAATTTAACAATTTAGCTGTGGAGGTATTTATATACATATTTATATTTAATTGTATTTGTATAATTTATAAGACATATAAGAAATAGTTTGCCATGTAACAGTAAATAATTAACTACACAATAATGAACCAAAGTGTATGAGCTATCATTTGGGTGGTGTGAGTGAAATAAAACATAAAACACCGCTTGGTGTTTTATGTTTTATTTTATTACTATTCTTAGTTTTAGTTTAAGTTTAGTTCTAGTCTGGGCATCTTCGGAAGACCAGCGTTGTAGCATTATTGAAGTGCTAAAACACATGCTGAGAAGATGCCTTTTCAGTATCATAAACCATGTATATTAAATTATGAATGCTTTACCTACTCGTATGAATGTTGTTTTGTGATACTGAATAAATGTTTTTCTATTCTATTCTATTCTATTTCTACTCTTGTTCAAGAGATAACAGTGTCCTTTTTTTTGATAAGGACATACCTACTCCTACTCAAATTTTATTATAGGTAGGTAGGTATTGAGATCTTTTTAATTAAGTTATCACTTGTATATGTAAGCACCTATAACATAATAGGTATAATTATCTCTATGTAGGTAATGGTTTTCTTTTACTTATTTTAGGTTTCTAATTATGTAATGTTTCTTAACTGTTGGTTTTCCAAATAACTAAATAAATAAAAAACATTATTGTATACACATCGTTTGAGTTATTGTTGGTTTTTTGATAGCTAAACCACTTCTAAGCACTTCACTCACATTGTTCCACATCTTTCGGTTCTTGTCAAAGTCATGTGTCAAGTGTCTATAAGTTATGGTTGTAGAAATTGTTTCCTACACTTGGATGCTTGCTAGGGTTAGGGTTACTCCAAGGAGTGCTAAATAAAACCGACCCGTGACAGTGCTGCTAATACACTAATTTATTGTATAAAAGATTGTGCAATGAAAAATGTGAAGTGATGTGTATGCAAACACAACTAGGTCAACTTTTTACGCGAAACTATAATAATCAAAATATAAATGTGTATGTCCGTGAGCTCGTACAATGGTGATGAAAATTACATTTGTCAACCACGCCATACACTCTGTCTTAAAGCATTAAACACTCTGTGCTGTTTTCGGGGGTCATTGGCAGTAATGGTCGCTAACCTGAAAGTGACCCGCAGGCTTATTACCGTTCTATAGCAACTGGTTGCTAATTGTACAATAGCAACGCGATTACTACCAGTTGCGATTGTTAAGCTGGTATTATGGACTGAATATCAATAACGAATCACTGAACAATACCTAATCTAATAACAGTTTTTAAAGTAACATCATTAGTCACTTACAATTATTGAGACGAAATAACAATTTAATTTGACAAAGCAACTAATAAGAAACACCAAACAATCACTATAGCACTATTTGTTAAATCGAAGTCGCTATCGCTCTCACGTCGCTGTCAAATTTCGTTCCGTAATACGAATAAACAATCGGTCGCTTTGTTTCAAAGTGTTTACCTGCAGTTTTAGTTAATTGATTGTTCGCTAGAGGCGCTGTTGGCGCTTGATCGCAGTTGTACGTTCCGTAATACGAATTTGCGTTTTGACAGCAATAATCGTACAATTTTACGATAACGACTGATCGCAAAAGATCTGTAATAAGCCTGCCGGTTGCCATAAACAAAAGTTGAAGTTAAAGTTGATTTAATGACATGTAAAATGAAATTTAGAGAAAATACCTAAGTAGTAGGTATGTGCAAAGTAGCAGTGCTAGCTTTTTAGTGTCATTTTAGTTTTAGTCTGGGCATCTACGGAAGACCAGCGTCTTGGCATTAGGCACCTACCTACCTACTAAAAGGTTATGACACAGGTACACCTGCCTACCTACTTACTAATGAATGTTTTGGTTGTCCCCTTTATTGTAAAATTTTAAAAAAAAATCTATTTCTTTAATGTTTGTCAAACAAAAAGATTGAGTAGGTACCTAATTATTTTCTTATAGGTATTTATAGGGCTTTTAACAAAGAGCAAGTCGAACTATGGTCACCGCATGCAAGCAAAATTTTTTGAAAACCGTCAAGTATTGATTTTGTTGATAGTAGTATAGGGCTGCCAATCCCGCAATTCCGAGATCCCGCGTCATTTTTCAATTTCAATTGAATGCTGACCAAATGACCATGCTAAATAATGATTTTTTTTTTTTGTACTTGATTGATTTTTCGTTTTCTTTCTCTGTACGTAGGTATTTGACCTCTATAGTTAATATAGAAAAAAAAATATCTTATATAAGTTTTACTATTGTAAAACTTAAATAAAAGTAGAGTTATGTTGGATTCATTTATTGTTTTTTTGCCTTATATAATTACTTAAGTATATTTTTTTTATGCGGGATCCCGCAAATACCGGGATCCCGCGGGATTTAAAATTTCTACTCCCGCAAATACCGAGATTAAATATAGACTTGGAAGCCCTGGTCAGTATCATACCTATGTAACTACATTAACTAGTTCACAAGCAGTGATGGGGTGCCAATACTTAACTATTTCAAGCACGGAGACAAAGTGTAGCTTTTTTACTTTCGTTTTAATTAGGTTGGTAGTTAGGTATATTGAAGTACTTATTACATGTAATATTGGCGTTGTAGCTCCTGTCAAATGAAGATAGGGTATAAAGAGTAACTTTAGTCCTGGTATCGTTACATAGGTAAAATAAAATAAAAAATAAAAAACTATTTAATTAAATTAATTAACTAACTAATTAACTACGCGAATTGGTTGAAGCATTGGTTAACAAAAAGGGTAACCATACTTTTTTAGATAACGTTACCTGCATTACCACTTCCAATTTACCTTTACGATACGGCCACTCTATCGCGGTATCGCAAATATTTTTCGTTTTCACGACAATTCGGGCCAAGCAATAGTCACATTTCAGAACACGGTCAAAAATGTAATTATTGCTCGTCATGAAAACGGCAAATGTTCGCGATAACGCGATGCTTTTAAAACTGTGGCGATAGTGTGGCCGTAGCATTATAGTACCTAATAACGTTACTTATAACTACCGATACTTATAGTGGGAATTTGGTAACGGTATCAAGCCCTGCTTTATGTTGTTAGTTTAAAAGTTTTAAATAAAATAATACCTACTATTTTACATACACATTATGTGTAAGTTATTGTTATTATTATATAATCTCTTGTTCCAACTGCCATATTCTTTTGGTACAGGTAGGTACTACCACCTGCTTCCCTAGTGGTCGTCCCGTAAAGTTTCAATGAAAATCTATGTTATTTTTAGGCAACGCAAACTGTCGGTCGCGCAATATCTCGAAAACTGGTGCCAGCCATTACGATCTCTTTTTTTAATAGACCAACTATATTGTGCGCAAAGTTATCTCCCTTCTACATCTTCACTCGCCCCTATCCCAGGCCACCTCAAACCACCTAACCGAGCCATGTATAAATAGGATAAAGAAATTATAAAAACATTCACGCCTTTGGGCGGGAACCGGAATCCATCTTGGATAACAAACATGACGCGCCTGCCGAGGCGTGGCGGCCGCTCAGTGGCTCAGTGCTGCCATATTGTAGTTGTAGCGTTTTCAGCGCTAGATCTGACGCATTATTGATATGGTTAGCGCGCATCTGAGAATTTTAGCGCTTAACTTATGGCATGCATGGCTTAACTTGACGCTGTTTCAACTTATAATAAGCCCAATTAAAATTCGTGTGTGGTTTTTCGTTACTTTTTTTGTAAATTTCGTTTGTAAACGTAAGTTTTTATTTGATTGACAACCAGAGTTTACAATAATTGTAATACATGCGTCAGAAAGCTCGCAGGCCTGAAACTTAGTTACCGAAAAGTGATTACTAATTGCATATGGAACTGCTCTGGTACTTATACCAATTAAAATATATTTAATTAAAATGACGCTAAAATATTTATAAAAATAAAATGTATAACTAATGTATAATTTTGAAAAAAACAGTCCATTTCTTTAAAATTTACAATATAGTTATTATAACTCAGGTAAACTAGTTTACATAGTTTAGGTATCACTTCGATTATTTTGCACTACTTACTAACCTTAATTTTAAAACCACAATATAAGCAGTACACTCAAAATGCACTATATTAGTATATAAACAATGTTATTTTATAAGTTTTATGTATTTAGACTAAGTTTTATACATACTTAAATAAATTTATTCTTATTCTTATTCGTAACTTTACTATTAAGATCACCGGTCTCAGATCCCGAGGTCTCGAATTCAATTCCCAGCGGGGGTAGGTACCTACTTACATATTTGTGTACTCGGTTTGGTTGGTGATAGGACTTTGTTTATTGTTTGTTTGTCCGCCTGGCTAGAGTGGCTTAGCTACCACCATCCTTTCTAAATATGTCGCCATATTATCAATGTTTGTTGCTTGTATATGTTTCGGCAGCTTGATACAACATAGCCAATGCCTCAGTAGGAGTATTCCGCTAACACGCGCGATTCCGATACCGCGTCCGAACCGAACGCTTGAAGTCGCGAAATCGCGATGCTGCATCGATAAGAATCTCACGATTTTACTGCGTTCGAACGCAGAGAGTCGCCAAAACGTGATTCGGCATCGATATAGTCGCAAAATCGCCGATCGCCGATGCTAAAAGAAGCATGTCTGCGGTGGCGCTAACATGGAAACAATGTAACGTTGTTGTAATGTTGTTGTATTGTTGTTGTGTAAGTTTAGACCTACTAAATATAAAAGTAAAATTTAAAAAATAAATGTAACTCCTTTACCTATTTAGGTACAATGAAATAGGTAACAAAAGTAAGTGGCAAAAGTGTACCTATTCATGTTAATCCTCGTGACTGTACCATACTTAGGTATACTAAATAGGTAGGACAATTTTGATAAAACTTTCTATGCATAAAGAAAATACAGAGACCTACATACAGAAAAAAAACATCAATAGGCTGCGGAGAACCGCCCCTTAGGTACCCTTAGGTACTTACCTCTAAAAATTTTTAGATGTTATATTAGGTAATATATTTTTATTGGCTTTTTTATTTTGTTAAGTTAGAATAGTTATTTGCTGTAATTTATTTTATTAAGAAACAGGATTTGTCCTTTAAACCAATTGAAAGTCACTATGCACATAACGAACCTACCTACTTGTTCATGGTTACAAACTTTTTTTTTAATTAGCATAATAAGTGGATCACCGAACTCTTTTGAGCAACAATCATATATAAAAGTGACTCGAGACATGATCTCTATTAAATTGACCCAAGACTTTTCCTGATTAAGACCACTTTTTAGAGTTCAATATATTACAAGTCAATACAATTGGACTAAAATAAATAATTGTTTAGACACAACACTAGTCTAGAAAGGCAAAAAAGGTTTATTATAAGACTCTGAAACTCAGCTGTTGGCCAGAAAATTACAAATTAAGTTGTCAAATTTACTTCAAAAATAAAATTTTGGTTCAAGAAAATGTATTTCTTTTTTATCTAAACAAAAACAACTAAGTGGTAACTATAATCACCGAGTTAAAAACCTCTTAATCATAAAAGACAGGCATTTTCTTGGGTTCAATATTCATTTATTTAATTATTTATTTATTACATACATTTACCTACTTACTTACTTAACTATTATTACAGGACACACCCAATGCTATAGTAAAGACATTAATTAAATTATTAAAATGTGAACAACACATTAGAGTAAGACAGTGACAAAATAAAATTTATCAGCGAAGTCACCAAATTATGACATTCAATCGTTTTACGTTTCGTTACGTTACATCACTTTTATGAGTTACAGCACAACTTGAACATTATAATAGTGAAAAAAAAAACATTTAAACAATATAGCTTATTAAATACCCAATCATCAACCTCATTAGGTATTTAGTTTTTAATTTACCTATATATTATTTGTATGTAAATATGTTAGTCTGTAAGGTATATTGTATGGGCCTCTTCGTATTTTACAATCTTATTAATTCTATTCTATTCTATACACTATTCTAGTCCACTGCTAGACATAGACCTCTCCAAGTGCAAGCCTTAAGTACCTAATAGACTAGAGACACTAGACCACAGACTGAAGAGGGTGTTAATTAATTAGTTACAGTTAAGAAATAATTAACAGGTTGACCGCCGCCGGGCCCAGACATAATAGAAATTCAATTGTTTGTCGGTTAATAAAATTAATAAATTATATAATTTTTTTATACTAGCTTGGGTGCCAGCCAGGGTTCCATAAATTGTTTAAGTAAAATAAGTATTGGTACAAATAAATAAATAAATTGTTTCAATTTAGTAGGTACTATAACTTTTTACTACACGCGATCCTGAGACAGACCGAGGGTTGAGGAGGGAGATGGTTTTAGCCATAAAAACTCTTATCGTTTAGCTGCAATTCTAAGTGTCTAGAGTGTGAGTTTCGTTTACTAGGTATACCTACGTATTCGATTACGATAACAAAACGAAATTTTTTATGGCAAAACGTTCTCTCAAAACTCAAACTCTTCTCGTATGTCGTCACGAGGCGCTGCTTCAATGCCATGCCATACTAATTTTCGTATTCGTTAACGTGATCGAAGGTCAAATGAAACTCGCACTAGGCACCACGATTAAGTTAACGAAAACCAAAATATTATATGTATGGCAAAATTTAACTCTCCTCGTATTCCGCCCGGAGGCGCTGCTTCAGTGCCATGCGAATCCTCGATTTCATTAAAATGATGGAATGACTAATAAAACTCGCACTAGACACCCAGAGTGCGATTTTTACTTATCACTGGATTACGATATTTAGGCATAGGTAATTACGTATGTTTAGTTTGATATGCCTCACAATTTTTTTATACTTACTAATCGTAGGTAGTTATAGCACAGAATAACTAATAGTAGGTAGGTACTACCGTGTTCTAGTAAGGACCAGCCTCAGAACTTTTTATTTGGTCTGAGGGACCAGCCCCCCGACCGCCTAACTCGATCGCTTTCGATCGCTTTGGCTACGTATATAGTATCGAGCGTCATCTTGTCATTTGGAAAGCAATATACCTACATATAGCATATATATTCATATTGCTTTCGAAATGACAAGATGACGCCATAAACTATACATACATAGCCAAAGCGATCTAGTTATAGGCGGTCGGGGGGCTGTTACCTACTGGCTCCCTTTTGCTTTTAAATGATTAGGTACTCTATGTAATACTCTGTGTAATAGCTGTTCTAATCGTTCGATAAATAACGAAAAGTTAAACTGCATGTCAGCATGTTTGTTATACTTAAAAGGGGCGCTACTCCAATGCCATGCAAATTGTTGGTCAGTAGTTTTATCATTATTATTAAAAGACGTCCACAGTTGGACAAAAATCTCCCTTAAGGATCTCCACAGCGAGCGATCTTGTGCTGCTCACATCCAGCGGCTACCTGCGATCTTCACCAGATCGTCGGTTCACCTAGTTGGGGGCCTGCCTACGCTGCTTGCGTCTTCCGGTGCGCGATCCCCAAACAAGAATTGTTCTGCCCCAGCGGCCATCGTTTGGCCGGTCGTTTAAATACTAAAAATAATTATCAAATAATAATATGTCCTATGATTAATACCTATATTAATATAAGGCACATTGTACCTACTTTGCAGCTTGACTCGAGCGAGCAACGCATCACGGGGCAGTGAGTAATTCTCAAATAATAATTATCTTAGAAATCAACCATTCTAATCATTTTGTTTGAAATCGTGGTCGTTTAAAATTTTTTTATTCTAATAGGTACTTAATAAAGATTAAATTGTTAGGTTAAGGAAAGGAGTAGGTAAGGTAGGGTTGTAACTCAGTTTAAAAAAACACATTGTGGAGTGATTTAGGTACAAAATCTCCGAAAAATTATAAATCATTCAATGCTCAGAGCACAAAAGAAAAAAGCGATTATTATAGCTTTGTGGTTGACTCTTTTTGGTGGGAGAAAAGTTTAATTCTTTGTTCTATGGATGGACCCTGTGTTAAACTTTTTTTTTCCTTTAGTTGATGGCTTCATGCGATTAGCATATTTAGCCAGTGTCAAAGTAATTTTTCTTACAAGTACTTAATACATAAATAAACAATATTTCCCTCCTATATGATGATGATGAATGATAGATAATAGATATGAGAAGTGAGAAATAATATATCCCCCAACCCCTCGAATATCTCAGTAAAGATGTGGGGCTTGTCCTCGACTCCGCAGGCAGACTTCTTGAGAGAAATTTAAAAGTGAAGTTGCACTGTTTTGTTTTATTTGCCAACACTCATGCACACTCACGAACACTTAACAGTTACGAATCCACCATTATTTCAAATTAATATTCGACATAACACAAACATTAGAAAATAAAACAAAACCGCAGACATGACTCTTCACTTTCCCGCCAAGAAGACAGTGTCATAAGAGGTTGATACATAAACACGGCCACTCACCAATAGATGGCGCTGCCTTAATAAAATATTTAATTTTACTATAACGGTGTGTTCCATTCCATTACGTGACATTTATTTATTTCTATTTTTTAGTCACGCTGATTAAATTTGTGCATTGCCTGTTTTTCTTTTCAACTCTACTTATTTTGGTATAAATATCCGTATACATAGGTATTATTTACTTACATGTTGTATTTATAGCTACCGTCACAGTTTCAAAGTTATCATGTAGGTTGTTAGTATAAAATACAATAAGTCCAGGCATTTAAAAACGTCTTACTTCTCTACTTACTGGGGCATTAAATAGCACATAATATAGTGAGAGTGACTTGACTGCCAGCCAATCAATACCCTCCTATGGACCATACAAGCCATCTGCGATCGCGATCGGCGTGCCTATGCCGGCCGTGCCGCTGCCGCTGTGCTATAGATACGAGAACGCCCTTTAAAATAAATAATATTTAATCAAAGAAATAGAAATAGAAATTCTTTATTGTATAACTGTGTACAATATAGTAATAGCATAGTAGAATGAAACAAGTAGGCCATCTTCATACATACGCACCGAGCGCGGCTTGTATGTGAGCGCAGCCGAGCCAGCTCGTCCGTACGCATCGTCGCACGCACACACTGACAAAGTTTATTGCTAATAATGCTGCGCCAGTCGCGACTGAGCCACGTAATGCCGCGCGCGCCTGCTTGTTTCGTCGCTGCGCCCGCCGCCGCGCCGCTGCCGCTCGTAGGTTATATATAATTTGTGAAACGTAAGTCAACGATGGCTACAAAAATACTCAGGAGATATTGCAGTGTTTACGGATGTCTAAATAGCAGCTTGTCAAATCCAGAATTGTCCTTCTTTACCTTACCTACCGACCAAGAACGGTGAGTACCTCCTGCCTAACCTAATTACATTATTTTGTGTTAGTTATTTACTAGGTACCGAAAGAGTTAAGTTCTGCTTCAGATTTCGTGGATTAGAGAGGTAAATACATGTACCTAAGGATTTGTAAGTTTAATTTATTAGATTACACGGCACACCCTACCGTGAAAACAAGGGACTAATTAGGTACTTTGGACTTTGTACCGCTCTTATGTTGTGGGCATAAGTACTAATATCGAACTGCAAGTGTTTACCGTGATGTGCTGTTGACCGTACCTACTTACCTATTGTAAGTTGTTGTGTTGTACAGTTGATAAACAACGTTTAGGTAGATCGGGGGTTCTCTGGAATCCATGAATTCATATTTTTAAGTATGTTCTTATTTTATATGTAGATACCTACCTCATTCTAATTAAAAGTGACAGCCCTACAAGTTTAGGTGATTATCGCTCGCTCGGGGGCCGAGTCGGCCTACTTGTTTCATTCTACTATGGTAATAGTTTCTAAAATTATCCATTACCGACGTACTTACAATTTTTTTGTAAGTAAATACCTACCTATTTATTCAGCATAGTATTTGTTTAAATTATAAAATGCTTTTTTATATAAGCCATACTTTCAAACATTTTTTAAAGATATTACCTTCTATACCGGCAACTTATTGTATACCTATTTTAATTGCACTGATAAAGGCTCCCTCGTAGAAACCTATACCTACAACAGACTGATCATTGTACCTACGCAAAACTAATTAACAATTTGAAAATGCATTGTAAGTATTGCTAACTTGTTAAAAGCAATAAATTAAATAAATAGCTAATATATAAAGAAACTATTGCAGCGTTCTATTTCTTCATTCTATTCAGAATTCTATGTCTTCTTCTTCTTTTAAAGGGCATGTTTTGTGTCTACTGCTGAACACAATTCCGCCAATATCACGTAGGTAGCCAAGACACGGAATCTCCGTTTAATTTCCGGTTCCGAATGAATTACAACTACTTACTGTTCGTTCGTTCATTCATATTTCATACGTTCTTTTCATAAGATTTGATTTGTTTGTGTTTTGTGCTTCGCATCGCGTCCAGAATTTCGAAAGTAGAATAAAAGTTTCAAAATATGTAATTTTATATTACATGTCGGCAGTTCGATCACGTTCGACCAGTGCATATTATCTATTAGTTATCGCATCATAATTCTGGATAGGCCAGACGATGACAAGTCGCCGGGAAAAAAGTGAGTACCTACCTACTTTAAAACTACTTTGTAATGTGATTGTTAACTTCAATAAACGTAAATATAATCGACCGCGTTTTCTTATTGTCATTTGTATTTCTTCTACAATCAATGGTAACTGTTATCTATAATCTTTTATGCTAAATGAAGTTTCTATTGCAACTATTTGAACCATCTACCTTATTCGGCACCTACCTACTCACGCCACGCACGTGTGTTTTTATTTATATAGTTAACTTGTTAATATTTATATAGTTATTGCCTAAGGTTATTGCAAAATGCTACCATTAGTGTATCGAATGTTTTGTAGTGGCTTGTTTCATGTGTAAAAAATCATGTGTGCTTTTGAAAAATAAAATGGCGGTAAAATTGTACCTATCAAGCTTCGATCATCTAAACACATCAAGGAAAAAGGAATTGGCAGTAATGGTCGCTGACTTAAAAGTGACCCTGTTAAGTTGAAGTTGAAGGAACTTATCTGTGTGTTTATCAATGCAATAGAAATATAAATTTTTTATTTGTATACATACTTCGAACTAATTTAATTATTTCAAGGTCATAACTTTTTTTTACCTCTATTAAAAAAAATTTAAAAATTTAAAAATAACTAAGGACCGCAATGGGTGGAAAAAAAATGGAGGGAGGCCTTTGCCCAGCAGATTCAGAAAGCAGTACTGTTTGACATGGCACATATTGTTGGAGGTTCCTCACTCTGCAACCCTGACTACCGGTAGCTTGGGCCCTTCCCCGCTGCTGGCGGTAATCTAGGATTAGGTTTTTATAGTGTTTTATTGTTTTTATATTAAAATATTGTATAAGTCTAGTTTTAAGAAAGAAAATAAATAAAGAGAATAATAATAATAACTTTAAAAATATGTACACTGACCAATAAAACATTTCATCAAATTTTTTGGCTTGTGGGGTCAATTCTCTGGGGTTAGTAAAGTGACAATGTGACTATTTTCATAAACAATAAATAAACTGTATGTTTCTGACAATAACAAACAATTTGTTAGGTACATTACTACAAGCCTTTAACCTTTAACCTTTAAAATTTTATTATTCATAAGTATGAATATACAAAAAATAAATAACACAATCACAAACTAAAGAAAACTACTGATATCCATAACTAAAGGTCTAATCATAAAAAAATGTGTATTTCTTTTAAACTTACAAACTGAACTGAATTAATGTAAGCTGTGGGATACATTAGTAATAATAAACATATGAATAAAACCTGCCCATAATTAATTTTAATTAACTATTTTTAAAGGACGGATGATTCTGAACCAATTGTTACCTTATCTTTATAACATATTATCCTTAAAAAATTTAAAAAATGCACAAGTCTTTGGGTAATAGTCTTATGTAGCTTAGCTACGTATTCACTAGACTTAAACTAAAATTAAATAAATCACCAAAACATCTTCCTTAAATTAGAAATTGAATTAACTGGCTTGTCTTTCTATTGTTTACTTTCTTCATTTACAACAAAACAATGCTGAATGCAAGAAATCATAAAATGTTTACAAACTTTCATATAAGAAAAAAAAATTCATGAATACAAATTACTATAGTTATAGAATCTTGAGCATTTAATATAATTTTAAAGATTGGAAAAAATCACACTTTACATAAAATTACTGTCATTTGTTTATGTGCATTTAAATATGACAGAAATACAAACTAAACCTAAAATTAAGTCTCGTCTTTTAAAAAATAATCATCATGTAAATAATATAAAAGCTTTACAGAGTACCTACTTCTATTAATAATTATATTTCGATGATCATGTAAATAGCACCTGCTACAGTAATCAAAACCGACATAATAGGAATCCAGTACTTTTGCAGTACATTTCTATCATCTATGTTCTGTACAACTTTCTTTTCCCTATACTTCTTCTTTTTCCCACTTAATTTCCATTCGTACTCTGCCAGCTCCTTACGATTCTTCTCCTCTTCCAATTCCTTTAACCTCTGTTCTTCTTTATCTTTTTCTAACTTTGCTGCAATCTTCTTCGATTCACATGTGTCATCGCAGATCATTTTTACTTCACCTTGTCTCACAAGGTTGCAAGGAGCATCCTTTCGTAAATTACCACATGGACAATGTACTTTTGTCTTTTTATTACAAACTTGGCCAACTTTGCAAGCCCCTGGATGGCAAGAGTTTCTACAGCGGTGACCACATTCTAAATTCTTTGGACATTGCTGCTTACAAGATAACATTTCTTCTGTAGCATTTGTAACCTCACGACATCTCAAATATAACTCTGTTACACCACAATGATATGGTATACGCTCCAAAATTTCGCATGATCCAAAATCTATATCCGTTATGAAGAGTACAGGCAAAGAATAGGGAATGTTATTTTTATTTATTTAAGTATTATATAGTTACACATTTATTATATATCACCCTTTTATTTTTAATCACAAGTTTTTACAAAATAATAACAACTTTTGCTTAAAATGCAATATTATCTAATATTATCGATTTGCTAGGCAAAAAAAAAGTTTGTTGTCAAAAATGTTAAGAATTGTTTTTTAATAATTTTCTTTTCTTTCATAAACTACAAAATATAAACTTACCAAAAATATGGTTGGTATGTTTAAGTATGGTTATTATATGGTTCATAATAACTTACAATCTTATACAAATGTTACCACATTCAATTATTTAAATCGAACATTCTCCAAACGTAGTGACCAATAAAAGTTGTCATAGGCAGAATACATCTCAACCACAAGAGATGTGAAAGCCACTTAAAAGAAAGATAAATATAACTTCTAAACTTTTAACGGCGTTTTTCTCTAAATCAACTCAGTAGGACATACCTTGTTCTTTGCATGTACTCTTTGCTCCTAGGTTGTTAAACATAGGTCATGAATTACCTGTTAATTTACTAATATAGATTATTTTTTCAGATGGAACACATATCACTGCAGCATGAAACTTATGGAGCAAACAAATTATAATATAAAATTTTTAAGATGAGAAATGATATGCTTAGTCACCATCACATGTAAGTAATCTAATGTTTAAAAACAATTAATAATGAATTGTCTGTTGTGAAGTGGTTTAGCTTTAAGTTTTAGACCTACCTGTGGTAGTTTCTTCCGGTTTAAATCGGTTAATAAACAAACCACCTCCACCATTTGTCACTTACACCTCAACCATGCATGTACCCCAGTCTTCCTCGCCAAAATACGAGTACGAGGTCATTCACTTTGTGAATGTGGGATGGACGAAGGAACCACAGACCACATTTTTTTTACTGCTCTAAATTTTCCTATTCTTTGTATGAAGTTTTGCCCCCTGAAATTCCACCCCCTAGCAACTTTCAAACACTTCTTTGTTACTTAGATTACTCTCATATGTCTCTTTTGATAAAATACATACATAAACATGAGATTAAGTTATAAATATGTCCTAAAATTATTATATAATTTATCTATTTTTCCTGGTCATTACATCTTTAATATTTATTAATGTTTATAACTTCCCTCCTATCCTATAACATCCTCTTTTATGTCTGTCTTGTCCTTATCAAACTAATTAGTTAGTTAATAGTTTAGGTTCCAACCACCACATTTATTTATTTATTTACTTAAAATCTGTCAAAATTATTTAAATCAAACATTCTCCAAACGTAGTGACCAATAAAAGTTGTTGTTAACAAAATACATCTCAACCACAAGCGATGTGAAAGCCACTTAAAAAAAAAAAATCTTTTCTTTCATAAACTACAAAATATGATCTTACCAAAAATATGGTTGGTATGTTTAAGTATGGTTATTATATGGTTAATAATAACTTACAATCTTATACAAATGTTACCACATTCTTTAATCTTAATAAAAGAAATGTAACTTCTAAACTTTTAACGGCGTTTTTCTCCAAATCAACTCAGTAGGACATACCTTGTTCTTTTCAAATCCTGCTTGTGGAAATTTTTTCAACATTTGTGTTTTTGTAATTTGTTCGCAACAAACACATTGAACATTTATAAATAGCTTGCTTACTTCTTAACTGATCTTTAATATTTGTAAAAATATTATGATCGGATGTTAGTGACGGTAGTTGTTGACATTGAATGGGCGCCTTTGGCTTTCAAAGTAAAAAGTGTTGAATAATTTTGGCGGACTGGTTAGAACCACGATAGCTCAATTGGAAGAGCACCTGATCCGGAATGTCAGAAAGGTGCAGGTTCAAATCCTGCTCGTGGAATTTTTTCCGACATTTGTGTTTTTGTAATTTGTTCGCAACAAAATTTGTGTTAAAATTATTTGAACATGTACTCTTTGCTCCTAGATTGTTAAAATGTAGGTCATGAATTACCTGTTAATTTACTAATATAGATTATTTTTTCAGATAGAATACATATCGCTGCAGCATGAAACTTATGGAGCAAACAAATTATAATACAAAATTTTTGAGATGAGAAATAACATGCCCATAAATAACAAGTCACCGTCACATGTAAGTTCATCATCAGCTTATTTTATGCCCCACTGTTGGGGCACGAGCCTTCCCTATGGATGGGTAGGGAGAACGGGCCTTAAACCACCACGCGGGCCCAGTGTGGATTGGTGGTTGTTAACGACTGCTATTGCAGCCGGGACCAACGGCTTTACGTGCCTTCCGAAGCACGGAGGAGCTCGAGATGATAAACTTTTGGTCACCCATCCGATGACCGGCCTTTGCGAAAGTTGCTTAACCTCAGCACTTGCAGACCGGGCGCGTTAACCACTGCGCCATCGAGCTCCTCTCCATGTAAGTTATCTAATGTTTAAAAAAAAAATGAATTGTCTGTTGTGGTTCAGCTTTAAATTTTAGACCTACTTGTGGTAGTTTCTGGTACTTTTAGATAAACTTATATTTGTTGGGTTTATTGGGTTTATTATCAAAATCCCACATTTGACAAGTGTTGTGATTAAACCATTACTCATATTAATGAGTCACCACAATTATGTGGTGATGACATGATTTCAATGATAGAGGCCTTTGCCCAGCTGTGGGACAGTAATAAGTTATTTACTTTACTTTTTTGTTGAACTTTCAAGCTGTTCTTTGCGGATTGATGGTCTATAATGTCTCAGTGACATGTAAAATACTTTTTATATTGACTTCTTCCTGTGGTCTTGAGCTTAGACCTCCAGATTTAGACTTCGAAGTCCTGAGTTTCATGTACTAAAAAAAAATTTTGAGGTCACTTAACCGTTCTGGTTTAATGCGGATTGATTGATTGATTGATTTTTGATTTATTCAAAATATATTTCAATCACCAGAGATGTGAAAGCCATAATAAAAAAAAGTATTTTGTCTACATGTAAGTTCCTTTTTATATCATCATCATCATCAGCCTATAAACGTCCCACTGCTGGGCGCAGGCCTCCCACATGATCAGTAGCACGTGGGGGTATTGGGCCATAACCCACCACGCTGGCCCAATGCGGGTTGGTGGGTTTTAACGACTGCCATCTTACGACAACAACCGGGACCAACGGCTTAACGTGCCTTCCGAAGCACGGAGGAGCTCGAGATGTTTTTAATTGGTCACCCATCAGGCGACCCGGCATTGCGAAAGTTGCTTAGCGGGCAAGATCGCAAGCCGAACGCGCTAGCCGCTGCGCCATCGAGCTATATATATGTGGTTTGTCAATTCTAAGTTCAGGATTCGATTCCCAGTAAGGGCTAAGTACAATTGGTAGATATTCTAATTTAAAACAAATTAGTACAAGTTTTTAAATGTACAATGCATTTCAAACTAAAGTTGCTTTACATTAATTGCTGTACACAGCATTCCTGATCATCATTATCATCATCATCATCATCATCATCAACAACAACAACAACAACAACAGCAAAAACCACCTACTGGGCACTTCACTTAACCCGTCCCGCGCTGTAGGTATAATTAGCGGGCCACCTTGTGTACGACCGTGCGTACATATGGCGCGCGAGGACTTAAAATCCTCAACTACTGAGGCACTGAGCTAGTGCTGGCTAGCTGCTGGAATGCAATAATGCTACCTACAAACATTGATGTTATGGCGACATATTTAGATAAGTTGGTGGTAGCTTGCCAGGTGCCAGCCAGACAAACAAGCCCTACCACCAACCAAACTGAGCACACAAACATGAACTCCCCTGATGGGAATTGAATCCAGCAGCTCTGGGTCTGAGATAGGTGACCTTAACCACTAGACCCCAGAGGCGGTTAAAATAAACATATTTATATTATGGAGATTAATAAATATATTTTTTTCAATAAGTAGAAGTTTTTGTTTATAAAAGTTTTGTGGCTTTCAGGTTTTCTATATTGGGATGCAACAGAAGACCTGAAGATCCCAGCAGCATACTCTGGGAAACAGCTGTTGTTGATTTGCTGATAATGCCAGAATCAATGGAGAACTTGTATGTATGTTTATTATTTCTTAATTATGAAAAGGCTGAAGGTGAAAATAAACTTAAGATAAGTCTCGGACCCAGAGGTCCCGGGTTTGATCCCCGGTGGAGTGTCTGTTGTCCATGCTTGGTTTAATCGCATTTATCTTGATTCGCCTTTTTTAATATAATTTTAACAGCTTGTAGATTCGGTAGATGGCGCTAGATGAGTTCTAGGTTTACTATTTGTAAACTATTATGGGAAATGGGTGTTCACTCAAGAAGCGGACGAATGTCGCTAGCGAGTTGTTAGTGTGTGTGTGTATAAAAAAAGTATTTTTAATTTTAAGTCCGCCTGGCTAGTTGTTGGTTTTGACTGCTACGCGCAGGAGTAATTTTGTTTTACCAAAAATACTACAAAAATGTTTGTCAGTCTGTACTCAATTTCCTTGCAGTACGACGGGTATGCGATCCCGGCTTGCTAAGCGTGGTGACTTAGGTATCACCCCTATATATAGAGTCGACTCTAGAGTATACTTACGAACCGATGGCATAATAACATTCATAAGAGCCATCCTTACCTGGTTGATATTCCACTTTTGCGAACCAAGCGTTTTGTTTAAACATTTATAATGATACAGCCAAGGAGTGTAATTCCTTACCGGCGTCTGTGTTCCCGAGTGCATATAACCCCAAGGTTTTTAAAGCCCGAGTTAATAGGCTGTTTCTGGGTAAGCTCGTTCCATCGTCGGCCTCTTAGCCCTAGGGATTCGAATAAGGCCAAGAGCAAGACCATTCTTTAATAAAAACAGAGCAATTTGTAGTGTAAACTGAATGATTTTGAATTCTGAATATAAGGTTGGCGCTCTTTAGGCCTACGTTCAGCAGTGGATAGCTAAAGGCTGAAGAGATCTAAAAAAGGCTAAAATCTATTTAGTAGCAACCTTTTTTCAGGTTGTAAGGAGGGTTTGTTTTGTTTAATATATAACAGTTTGGTTTAACTACTGTTTTAAAAACTGTTTACAACCTCACATTGATACTGGTTTGGTAATTGTTCTACGTGAGGTGTTTATATTACAAAGCTTACTTTCTAAATGTTAAAAAAATAAAATGATCTAATATAAAATTATATAAAAAAATTAACTAGTGATGAATGAGTTAATGAATATGAAATTAAACATATAAAAAAGGTTTTGTTGGTAATTCTATATTATGTACTTCAGAAATACGCCATGGGGTGTATTTTTCATTTTGAACTTAAATTATTAAAAAAAATATATAAGATAAATGATAATTTATATGTAAGTGGAAGAAACGTACTCAACACATCAGCCTTATGAATGTATGTTGTATAGTCTTGCGACTGATTGCCGATGCAAATGGAAAAAAAATAAAAGTGGAATATAGTTGTTTTTTTTTTAAAATATCTTTCGAATAAACTTGGGTTTTAAAAAAAATATATTACGAATAAGCAGAGTGCCTTCATCTAATTTGATGTTAAGTGATGATAAGGCCAATGGTGAAAGTGCACTTCCCTTGGGATCCTCAACTATGTAATGACTGTTCCGCCTATAACGATTATATCATGAATTTTATATCATGTAGTCGTGAACTAATATGGTTATAATTGAATAAATTAGATTATCATTCCTTATCCATGATAATTATATTTTTAATATTAAAATGTTATGTCAATTTCATAATGATTGAAATCGGCAATAAAATTAAAAGCATAACTTATATAAAAAATCAAGTACTGCCTTATTTATAATCTTTTGTCTACTTAGTTTTGGACACTAAATACTACATTTTTCTGGGTAACAGAGGTAACAGCAAATTTCTTTGAAAAATACTTTTCAAAGATTTAGATAAGCTTGGTATGATAGTAGCCCATAAAAAGGAACATCACATACATACATACATACATGAACCCTGAAAACATGACACTACCTTTTTTTGGCAGTCATGTAAAAACACTGATCATGATGGAATGATTTATTGTTTAAAATGCTTCTATTTATATTTAAACTGGAAAATGCAATGACCAATAGAAACGCAAGTAAACTTAATTATTTAATAAAAAAAACTTTTTAATCAAAATTGTAAAAGTACATCTACGAAAAAGTTTCTTAATGTTATGTAAATACAGTGTGATGTGCTGGTCAATATTATAATTACTTAAGTATGTTTGAAATTTCAAACATTTTATGTTGTGTGTATAAGTGAACTCTGTTCTTAAAGTTTCTTTAAATCGAAAGAACTAGTTCTACCGCAGGTATGAGTATAGCTGCGGTTTTGTTTTCCTCAGCGGCGACTATAGACAACGCCTCGGTGGCCGAGTGGCAAAGCGCTCGGTCCGATACCCGAAGGTCCCGGGTTCAATTCCCAGGTCGGGCAAAGTTACGATTTAAATCATTATCCATCAATTGTGGTGATGACTTGATTTCAATTATGGGAGGCACTTGCCCAGTTTTGATACAATTCTAAGTTATTTACATACTACTACAGCTCTTATAGGGCTACATCTTGTTTCGACGACAGACGTCATAAACAGCTCTTTGCAGGGCTACATCTTGTTTCAAACGTCATAAACAGCTCTTTTCAGCGACTAATAAAAAAATATTTGAACAAAAGTACATGAAGCCTTTTACTAGTACCTTAAAAATTCCTAGAAAAATGTACAGTTCACTGCCAACATCGTGGTCCTTCGGAGTCGGATGAATAAACAAGAACCATCAACCGAAGATAGAAGAATGGTCATCAATAGGAGTCAAAGCGGCATGGAGGAACTAACTTATAAACAGCTCTTTTGAGGGCTACATCTTGTTTCATCGACAAACGTCAGAAACAGCTCTTTTCAGGGCTACATCTTGTTTCCAACGACAAACGTCATAAACAGCTCTTTTCAGGGCTGCATCTTGTTTCAACGACAAACGTCATAAACAGCTCTTTTCAGGGCTTCATCTTGTTTCCAACGTCATAAACAGCTCTTTTCAGAGCTACATCTTGTTTCCAACATCATTAACAGCTCTTTTTAGGACTATGCTCCGTCCCAAACCCGATGTGAAATGTAAGCAGCCGAACTGCCCGTCGTGCAAGAGAAGCCACCACCTCCCCCGCCTACACCTGTCAGATATTTAAACAGTTGCAGATAAATGAACGCTGGGAATTAGTGAAGAACGCGAGACTATTTCAAGTGTATCTCCTGGCGTCATAGAAAATTCAACTGCCGTCAGAAGCCAAGAATGAGGGGAAATTGCCATAATCACCACGCTTGGCAAGCG
Source organism: Eudonia mercurella (assembly GCA_963082485.1). NCBI lineage: Eukaryota > Metazoa > Arthropoda > Insecta > Lepidoptera > Crambidae > Eudonia > Eudonia mercurella. The sequence continues at coordinate 8,199,029 of OY720049.1, read as the reverse complement.
GGTTGGCGATCGCAGTAGGTGAAAGTAATCACAGAGAGACGCTGCTGCCCATCCTCCGGAATGGTCCCTTAGTCGCCTTCTACAACACCCACGGGGAGAGATGGGGTGGTGCAATTCTTTATGCCCGGCACCACACGGGCAACTTATGGAGCAAACAAATTATAATATAAAATTTTTAAGATGAGAAATGACATGCTAAGTCACCATCACATGTAAGTAATCTAATGTTTAAAAACAATTAATAATAAATTGTCTGTTGTGAAGTGGTTTAGCTTTAAGTTTTAGACCTACTTGTGGTAGTTTCTTCCGGTTTAAATCAGTTAATAAACAAACTACCTCCACCATTTGTCACTTACACCTCAACCATGTATGTACCCCAGTCTTCCTCGCAAAATACGAGTACGAGATCATTCACTTTGTGAATGTGGGATGGACGAAGGAACCACAGACCACATTTTTTTTACTGCTCTAAATTTTCCTATTCTTTGTATGACGTTTTGCCCCCTGAAATTCCACCCCCTAGCAACTTTCAAACACTTCTTTGTTACTTAGATTACTCTCATATGTCTCTTTTGATAAAATACATACTTAAACATGAGATTAAGTTATAAATATGTCCTAAAATTATTATATAATTTATCTATTTTTCCTGGTCATTACATCTTTAATGTTTATTAATGTTTATAACTTCCCTCCTATCCTATAACATCCTCTTTTATGTCTGTCTTGTCCTTATCAAACTAATTAGTTAGTTAATAGTTTAGGTTCCAACCACCACATTTATTTATTTATTTACTTAAAATCTGTCAAAATTATTTAACTCAAACATTCTCCAAACGTAGTGACCAATAAAAGTTGTTGTTAACAAAATACATCTCAACCACAAGCGATGTGAAAGCCACTTTAAAAAAAAAAATCTTTTCTTTCATAAACTACAAAATATGATCTTACCAAAAATATGGTTGGTATGTTTAAGTATGGTTATTATATGGTAAATAATAACTTACAATCTTATACAAATGTTACCACATTCTTTAATCTTAATAAAAGAAATGTAACTTCTAAACTTTTAACGGCGTTTTTCTCTAAATCAACTCAGTAGGACATACCTTGTTCTTTTCAAATCCTGCTCGTGGAAATTTTACAACATTTGTGTTTTTGTAATTTGTTCGCAACAAACACATTGAACATTTATAAATAGCTTGCTTACTTCTTAACTGATCTTTAATATTTGTAAAAATATTATGATCGGATGTTAGTGACGGTAGTTGTTGACATTGAATGGGTGCCTTTGGCTTTCAAAGTAAAAAGTGTTGAATAATTTCGGCGGGCTGGTTAGAACCACGATAGCTCAATTGGAAGAGCACCTGATCCGGAATGTCAGAAAGGTGCAGGTTCAAATCCTGCTCATGGAATTTTTTCCGACATTTGTGTTTTTGTAATTTGTTCGCAACAAAATTTGTGTTAAAATTATTTGAACATGTACTCTTTGCTCCTAGATTGTTAAAATGTAGGTCATGAATTACCTGTTAATTTACTAATATAGATTATTTTTTCAGTTGGAACACATATCGCTGTAGCATGAAACTTATGGAGCAAACAAATTATAATACTAATAACAAGTATAATAATAACAAGTCACCGTCACATGTAAGTTATCTAATGTATAAAAAAAAAATGAATTGTCTGTTGTGAAGTGGTTTAGCTTTAATTTTTAGACCTTCTTGTGGTAGTTTCTGGTACTTTTAGATAAACTTATATTTGTTGGGTTTATTGGGTTTATTATCAAAATCCCACATTTGACAAGTGTTGTGATTAAACCATTACTCATTAATTGTAGTGATGACATGATTTCAATGATAGAGACATTTGCCCAGCTGTGGGACAGTAATAAGTTATTTACTTTACTTTTATTGTTGAACTTTCAAGCTGTTCTTTGCGGATTGATGGTCTATAATGTCTCAGTGACATGTAAAATACTTTTTATATTGACTTGTTCTTGTGGTCTTGAGGATAGACCTCCAGATTTAGACGTCGAAGTCCTGAGTTTCATGTACTAATAAAAAATTTTGAGGTCACTTAACCTGTTCTGGTTTAATGCGGATTGATTGATTGATTGATTGATTTTTGATTTATTCAAAATATATTTCAATCACAGATGTGAAGGCCATAATAAAAAAAAAGTATTTTGCCTACATTAAGTTCCTTTTTATATGTGGTTTGTCAATTCTAAGTCCTGGATTCGATTCCCAGTAAGGGCTAAGTACAATTGGTAGATATTCTAATTTAAAACAAATTAGTACAAGTTTTTAAATGTACAATGCATTTCAAACTAAAGTTGCTTTACATTAATTGCTGTACACAGCATTCCTCATCATCATCATCATCATCATCATCATCATCATCATCATCATCATCATCATCATCATCATCATCATCAACAACAACAACAGCAAAAACCACCTACTGGGCACTTCACTTAAAATCCTCAACTACTGAGGCACTGAGCTAGTGCTGGCTAGCTGCTGGAATGCAATAATGCTGCCTACAAACATTGATGTTATGGCGACATATTTAGATAAGTTGGTGGTAGCTTGCCAGGTGCCAGCCAGACAAACAAGCCCTACCACCAACCAAACCGAGCACACAAACATGAACTCCCCTGATCGGAATTGAATCCAGCAGCTCTGGGTCTGAGATAGGTGACCTTAACCACTAGACCCCAGAGGCGGTTAAAATAAACATATTTATATTATGGAGATTAATAAATATATTTTTTTCAATAAGTAGAAGTTTTTGTTTATAAAAGTTTTGTGGCTTTCAGGTTTTCTATATTGGGATGCAACAGAACACAGCAAAATTATGGAGCATGAACATCCCTGAAGATCCCAGCAGCATAATCTGGGAAACAGCTGTTGTTGATTTGCTGATAATGCCAGAATCAATGGAGAACTTGTATGTATGTTTATTATTTCTTAATTATGAAAAGGCTGAAGGTGAAAATAAACTTAAGATAAGTCTCGGACCCAGAGGTCCCGGGTTTGATCCCCGGTGGAGTGTCTGTTGTCCATGCTTGGTTTAATCGCATTTATCTTGATTCGCCTTTTTAAATATAATTTTAACAGCTTGTAGATCCGGTAGATGGCGCTAGATGAGTTCTAGGTTTACTATTTGTAAACTATTATGGGAAATGGGTGTTCACTCAAGAAGCGGACGAATGTCGCTAGCGGGTTACTAGTGTGTGTGTGTATAAAAAAAGTATTTTTAATTTTAAGTCCGCCTGGCTAGTTGTTGGTTTTGACTGCTACGCGCAGGAGTAATTTTATTTTACCAAAAATACTACAAAAGTTTTTGTCAGTCTGTACTCAATTTCCTTGCAGTACGACGGGTATGCGATCCCGGCTTGCTAAGCGTGGTGACTTAGGTATGAGTCATACCTAAGTCACCATCTCTATATATAGGGGTTATACCGTATGAACTATATATATAGAGTCGACTCTAGAGTATACTTACGTACCGATGGCATAATAACATTCATAAGAGCCATCCTTACCTGGTTGATATTCCACTTTTGCGAACCAAGCGTTTTGTTTAAACATTTATAATGATACAGCCAAGGAGTGTAATTCCTTACCGGCGTCTGTGTTCTCGAGTGCATATAACCCCAAGGTTTTTAAAGCCCGAGTTAATAGGCTGTTTCTGGGTAAGCTCGTTCCATCGGCGGGCTCTTAGCCCTAGGGATTCGAATAAGGCCAAGAGCAAGACCATTCTTTAATAAAAACAGAGCAATTTGTAGTGTAAACTGAATGATTTTGAATTCTGAATATAAGGTTGGCGCTCTTTAGGAGCAGTGGACAGCTAAAGGCTGAAGAGATCTAAAAAAGGCTAAAATCTATTTAGTAGCAACCTTTTTTCAGGTTGTAAGGAGGGTTTGTTTTGTTTAATATATAACAGTTTGGTTTAACTACTGTTTTAAAAACTGTTTACAACCTCACATTGATACTGGTTTGGTATTTGTTCTACGTGAGGTGTTTATATTACAAAGCTTACTTTCTAAATGTTAAAAAATAAAATGCTGTAAATAAAATGATCTAATATAAAATTATATAAAAAAATGAACTGGTGATGAATAAATTAATGAATATGAAATTAAACATATAAAAAAGGTTTTGTTGGTACTTAATTCTATATTATGTACTTCAGAAATACGCCATGGGGGTGTATTTTTCATTTTGAACTTAAATTATTTAAAAAAATATATAAAATAAATGATAATTTATATGTAAGTGGAAGAAACGTACTCAACACATCAGCCTTATGAATGTATTTTGTATAGTCTTGCGACTCATTGCCGATGCAAATGGAAAAAAAAGAAAAGTGGAATATACTTGGTTTTTAAAAAAAAATATCTTTCAAATAAACTTTGGTTTTAAAAAAAATATATTACGAAAAAGCAGAGTGCCTTCATCTAATTTGATGTTAAGTGATGATAAGGCCAATGGTGAAAGTGCACTTCCCTTGGGATCCTCAACTATGTAATGTCTGTTCCGCCTATAACGATTATATCATGAATTTATTTCTAATACTATGGTCTTTAGCTAAACTACATGACATGTGTTTTAGTCATGAACTAATATGGTTATAATTGAATAAATTAGATTATCATTCCTTATCCATGATAATGATATTTTTAATGTTAAAATAATATGTCAATTTCATAATGATTGAAATCGGCAATAAAATTAAAAGCATAACTTATATAAAAATCAAGAACTGCCTTATTTATAATCTTTTGTCTACTAAGTTTTGGACACTAAATACTACATTTTTCTGGGTAACAGAGGTAACAGCAAATTTCTTTGAAAAATACTTTTCAAAGATTTAGATAAGCTTGGTATGATAGTAGCCCATAAAAAGAAACATCACATACATACATACATGAACCCTGAAAACATGACACTACCTTTTTTTGGCAGTCATGTAAAAACACTGATCATGATGAAATGATTTATTATTTAAAATGCTTCTATTTATATTTAAATTGGAAAGTGCAATGACCAATAGAAACGCAAGTAAACTTAATTATTTAATTAAAAGAACTTTTAAATCAAAATTGAAAAAGTACATCTACGAAAAAGTTTCTTAATGTTATGTAAATACAGTGTGATGTGCTGGACAATATTATAATTACTTAAGTATGTTTGAAATTTCAAACATTTTATGTTATTTAAGCTCATTATAAGTGAACTCTGTTCTTTATGAGTAATAAAGTTTCTTTAAACCGAAAGAACTAGATCTTACGCAGGTATGGGTATAGCTGCGATTTTATTTTCCTCAGCGGCGACTATAGACAACGCCTCGGTGGCCGAGTGGCAAAGCGCACGGTCCGATACCCGAAGGTCCCGGGTTCAATTCCCAGGTCGGGCAAAGTTACGATTTAAATCATTATCCATCAATTGTGGTGATGGATGACTTGATTTCAATTATGGGAGGCACTTGCCCAGTTGTGATACAAATCTAAGCATACTACTACTACAGCTCTTATAGGGCTACATCTTGTTTCGATGACAGACGTCATAAACAGCTCTTTTCAGGGCTATATCTTGTTTCAAACGTCATAAACAGCTCTTTTCAGTGACGAATAAAAAAATATTTGAACAAAAATACATGAAGCCTTTTACTAGTACCTTAAAAATACCTAGAAAAATGTACAGTTCACTGCCAACATCGTGGTCCTTCGGAGTCGGATGAATAAACAAGAACCATCAACCGAAGATAGAAGAATGGTCATCAATAGGAGTCAAAGCGGCATGGAGGAACTAACTTATAAACAGCTCTTTTGAGGGCTACATCTTGTTTCATCGACAAACGTCAGAAACAGCTCTTTTCAGGGCTACATCTTGTTTCCAACGACAAACGTCATAAACAGCTCTTTTCAGGGCTGCATCTTGTTTCAACGACAAACGTCATAAACAGCTCTTTTCAGGGCTTCATCTTGTTTCCAACGTCATAAACAGCTCTTTTCAGGGCTGCATCTTGTTTCAACGACAAACGTCATAAACAGCTCTTTTCAGGGCTTCATCTTGTTTCCAACGTCATAAACAGCTCTTTTCAGAGCTACATCTTGTTTCCAACATCATTAACAGCTCTTTTTAGGACTATGCTCCGTCCCAAACCCGATGTGAAATGTAAGCAGCCGAACCGTGCCCGTCGTGCAAGAGAAGCCACCACCTCCCCCGCCTACACCTGTCAGATATTTAAACAGTTGCAGATAAATGAACGCTGGGAATTAGTGAAGAACGCGAGACTATTTCAAGTGTATCTCCTGGCGTCATAGAAAATTCAACTGCCGTCAGAAGCCGTGTCAAGTACGAGGGTGCAAGCGACCGCATCACGCTCTGCTGCACATCGAGAACGAAAGAAGAAGGTCCAACGAGACTGACAACCACCGCCACTTTCGGCGATGAGAAACTGAAGATATGCTCGGTGACCGTGACTGGTAAGCGAGGATCTCGTGAATCGTTCGCGCTGTTTGACGAGGGCGCAACCATCACAATTATGGACGAGGACCTGGCAAGAGGGATAGGCGCTGATGACCTACCACACGTCTCCAAGTGATGGGAATCAACGGCAGACCACGTGCTTTCTTAGTGAGATTTAGTTCGAGTATTAATGAAAGAAATAAGAAGAGCAGCGGTTACGACATCGCGGTAAAAACTATAAAATTTCGCGGGTTTCTATTTCAAGTGTATCTCCTGGCGTCATAGGAAATTCAAGTGCCGTCAGAAGCCGTGTCAAGTACGAGGGTGCAAGCGACCGCATCACGCTCTGCTGCACATCGAGAACGAAAGAAGAAGGTATCTATGACTCACTTGAAGATAAACCTGAAGAAATAGCCAGTAAGTTTGACAAATGGCTATGTGGTTTGAGCACTATTGTTTGTATTAGCAACCCGCAGTCCTGCAACGGGGGAGAGGTGACCAGAAGATAATTTCATACCTTCGTCGATGCCAGTGCATACGAGTGAATTGGACAACCCTAACACTTCGTTAACGGACATCGACCGGTTCTAATCATACGACCGATTGATTAGAGCTACGGCAACAGTACTTTTCTTGATTCAGCAGTTTAAGGACAAGGGCAAAACGTTTGAATTTAAAAAAATAAATAAATGAGAAAACTGAAATAACTTGTCATTGGGAATTATTTAAATAATAAAACTTACGTTTCTGATGATAAGGATAGATAGGTAGCTCTAGCTATAGCTACTACTCGCATTTATTCTCTCGAGTGAAATGTATTATGAAAAAACGTTATTTGGCTGTTATTGTTCAACTGTCATGTTTAGTATTGCATAACTCTGACTGGACTAGGAATTGGTACTAGGTGCCACAGTGTCTTTAGTATAGCTTAAAATTGAATTTGGATTCTTTCTAAAAATACTTTTTTATTGTTAAAATAAAGGTTACATTATGATATTTATTTATTTAGGTTCACCAGCGTTTGCTTACAATAATTCTACAATACAAAAAAAATGCAGAATTATTTAACTAAATGTAACAATCTTTTAAGGCGAACACAACATGCAAAGAGACTTACTACTAAATATTACTTACTACTACTTAATTTAAAACTTACAATATAATTTAATTATCAATTACGGTATTAATTCTACTCTTACGCGTCTTCCACGCCTTTACAATAAGAAATTCTTTAACTTCGATATTTTTCTCGAGACAAAAAAACACTTTAAAGATAAGATAAAATTAAGCCTTATCTCCCCTTAAACTATTTACACACTCCCTGTATTTGTTTGCATAATTTTAGTTATTTATTTAAGTAACATATAAGTCAAAACAGAAATAAAACATTATTATTTATACTATTATTTATTAATAGTATCTACTTATATAGTAACTATTTTTTATATTTTTATATATAACAGTATTTTTATCGACTGTTTTTTGGTTCACAGATTTCAGATTTGTGTTATCAAGTTGTGTACATTTATATTGGCCTTGGCTGTTTATGTACCGATTAAAATAAAATAAAATAAAAATCAACCTCAATCCAGGATCGGCTTAAGGTTGTTTTGAGTTTTGCAAATGAACCGAAATGGAGATCACCCAAATCACTACATCCATTAAACAATTTACACAACCTCAGAATAGGAGAATTTGCACCTAAAAATGACTTATGTGTGTGAATATAAAATAGTTTAGTAATTTTATTATTTTTATTTATACGCTAATACTAAATTATGTACCTACTTTAGAAATTCGTTGCGGTGTGTAATTTTAAAGATAATGGCTGCGATCTCTTCGTCAGCGGCGACTGGACGGCGGTCGGTGCGTTCATGCAAGCGAATCTCGGCGTCTTCGGTGGTCGCTATTATAACAGCTCTTCTCAAGGCTACCTCTTATTTCAAACGTCGTAAACAGCTCTTTTTAGGGCTGCGTCTTTTCAGTGAAAAAAGCACCAATCCCCCGCTCCTAACCCAAAGTGAAATGTAAGCTGCCGAACCATGCTCGTCGTGTAAGCCACCTCACCGCCTACGCCTGCTAGAAATATAAACAGTTGCAGCTAGATAAACAGTAGTAAAAACGCGCGACTCTGGTTCAAGTGTATCTCCTGGCGACTTAAAAACACAACTGCCGACAGAAGCCGTGTGGAGTACGATTCAATTCAATTAAATTCAATTCTTTATTCAAGTAACAATATAAGTAGTGTATATATGGTTATTCTTCCTCTCAAATACTAAAAACCAATTATTCAATCTGTTTATACGTACTGCTTTGAATAGATCGAGCTCAACCGAGCTGATGGGTCTATTGAGTTATCAGATAATGGTATGATGGAAGAATAACCATAATACACTAAGACCACAGATCACTTACTTAGGTCTCAGATGAAGTACTGACCTGCTTATTCTCTTAAGTTTAAATGAGCAGATCATGAGCATTCATAATGATAAATATTAGCTAATTAAAATAATCGTAAACCTACTACCCACAGTGCAGTTTCTACTCACAGTGAGGGCGCCTCAAGTAGATCGCGCCGAACGAAGATTATAAAATGTAAACATGATATCTTGTATCATTTATTTGATTAGACCACTTCCTAATAGGGTTGGTTACAGTGACATACCGTCAGACTATTCAGCTCAGATAATTTTTGTAATAAAAAGTATGTATCAAAGTTTATTACAAATTTTTATACAGATATAGGTGTAGGTTCCTAAAACTAAGTTTTTCAAAATAGTAAAGTGAAAAAGAACTCAAGGTATTTTTATGAATTGTAACTATTGCTGAAAAGTTATCCTAGGTACATATTAATAGGATTTTGTGAGCATCTAATCGTCAAATAAAACAAATGCTGAATGGTTCGGTACTTAGTAGTTTATTTAGTAATTTAGTACATTATTTTCTATTTTCGTTATAAGTTCTTTTACACATACATAGACATCATCAATATAACCACTCTTAATAACATGTTGTACACAAATATCAGCTTTACACTGACACACGCCTGCATGTCCTTTCGAAGTAAGATCACTCATTATAAGGTCATACATTTCTATTTTAATTAATTTCATGCCCCCCGTGACCGGTCTCTTAATACACGAATATAATATATTTTCATCATTGATTCTTTTGCGACTCGTACTCTGAAGATTTATATCCATCGGAATAAAATTGAATAGTGATTCTTCGCTGTCCTGAAAAAATAAAAAAAAAAGCAATTATTACATAACAATATCAATCATAAATAAATAAGTACTATATTATATTTTTTAATTGTATACTTACGCTCATTTAAATGAGTGTTTTACTTTCTTGAAAGCTTCGAAGTGATTAACATTTTGATAGTATCTACACCGTGAATTTATAGACAAATTTTTTGATAGTTATAAAGTTCAAAATCGTAAAGATACATCATTTTTTACAAATAAATATGTAATTTGCTGACACAATGGAAAAACTAGCAATGATTGTGTTCGTAACCTACTTGCCAAATTAGGGTTTCTGCAATGTATTCTTCAGGATCTATTATGGATTTTAGCGGAGTCAGCTTTTATGCACATGTAATTATCATATCGACACACAACACACACTATAAAATTTGTTTGAATAAATACAGACAAGATTTGGATGGAAGTTATCATTCTGCAGTGAGCAAGCAAGAAACTAAGACTGAAAAAATATATAAAATAAAAAATGTAAGTACTTTTTTAATATAATAAAATTGTTCTTAAGAATTCGCTGTACCTACCTACTAATAAACTTTTCTAATGTTTTTTATTTATTTAAACTTTATTGCACACAAAAAGGGTCCAAATGACAGACTTAATGCCATCAGGCATTCTGTCAGTCAACCAGATATCTGATTTTATGGCTTTGTTTTTTTTTTTATAGGTCGAAGTCTATGCCTAATCTCAGTGAGGAGCTGTTCCCGCAATCAGATGAGGAATCGAACTACACACCAGCGGTCACAGGAAAGAAACGTGTCAGCCATTACGCTGGCGATGCAAACCGAGAGCATGATGTTCGTGTAAAGAATGAAGTCCAAACGTAAGTTTTATACTTATAGAATATTTTATATTCAATATTTTTTACAAAACATTCATCTATTCAAAATTTGTCTAGGAGCATTATGCAGCTTATTTTTAATGAGGTTCTTCTATTCGCAGATTACCATCAGACGACGAAGTAAAATCAAATAAGCGGTTGAAGAAAAACAAGCCGATTATCAAAGCGATCCCACCACCAGCTCGAGTGACGGCGGCGGATCTGTTCGGTGAGGAAGACGCAAACGAAGAAACATTGAAATCATCGGACAGGGGTAACTATGAGATAGTACCTCTGCAATCCGTTTTTATTAATAGATTGGCCACAGGGGTATCGAAACAAGTGATACCAGATAAACCTGGCACTCACTACGTCGAAATAAAAGTGTACAAAGTGTCTGATATAGAGAGAGTAGCACCTGTAAACAGGTGGCGACACTCTGTCGCCGCTATTAAATGTAAAACGGATACAGATAGTGTCTTGTGGCAACATCTCGCCAATGTGGTAACCGCCACACGAAAAGAATTTCGCGGGGTGCCTAACACATATTCATCATTCTTCAGCATGCAGGTGTAGTATGATAAATAAATGTGTGTCGCAAGTTACTATTTGTAATCGATTAATCGATTATACTCGATTATATTGATAAAAATAGTATCGATTAATAATTAAAAATAGATTGTTTAGATAATTTGGACCCCTATCACTATCGATTAATAATCGATACACTATCGATTGTATCATAGAGTTATTAAACTTATTATTATATTCTCTCAATGATTGATTGTATTATATTACTCATTATTAATAATCAATAAATACACTTTGTATCCTAGAGTAATTAAACTTATTATTATATTCTCTCAAAGTGATTGATTGTATTATCTTATTACTCATTATTAATAATCAATAAATCAATTTAAATTTACTTGTATTTTTTTTTCTTTACAGTTAAGGTGACCAATACCCGAGGGCCTATCAATTATGAGCAAATTGTTAAATGTGATAAATGTGAGATTAGAGTGACGAGGAATCAGTATCAATATCATTTGAAAACCGAATTACATAAAATGAATTCTTTGATTGCTACTGAATTTGACAATATTTATATCATTAAGACGGCGCTCAAAAATCGAGTAATTAGTTATTGTATTAAAGCTAAAAATAAGATTTATTCAATACCAGAACATTTTTTACATGATTGTGAAACCGATATATATAGAATCGCTGATATTACTTTACAAAAACACAAATGTCTTAAGATACAGTTTGAATTATTTGCATTTTATTTATTACCAAAAACAAAAGTAAAGCAACTGAAATCATTTAATACGAAATATGAAATTATACATGACATTAGTGAATTGAAAGAGATATTTAAAATGAAAACAATTGAAACGATGAAAAGAAAGCTTACTGAATTTGAACACTCCGAGTCTGGTTGGACATTTTTATCACTCAGTCATTTAGAAATAAATATAAATAAATATTGTCCTTTGCGAGGAGGTACATATATAAAACTGCCTCCTCGCGTGGGTAATACTAAAAGCTGTATCAATGTTAAAAATAATGATGAGTTTTGTTTCCTTTGGAGCATCTTAGCTGGGCTTTATCCATGTCATAAAAACTCAGATAGATGTAGCTCCTATCCAAATTTTTCAGATATATTTAATGTAAATGGAATGAAATTTCCTCCATCATTTCATGATATTAAGATCTTTGAAAAGAATAACTCGAATATAAGTATTAATGTGTTTGGTTTAGACAAAAAGAATAAATATGTAACTGGACCTTTATTTAGGGCTGTTAATAAAAGAATTAATCATTTTAATTTATTATATATTGAAAACAATGGAAAAGGTCATTACTGTTTAATTAAAAATCTATTGAAATTAGTACGAAGTCAAGTAACAAAACATAGAGGTAATATTTATTTGTGTGAAGCATGTTTACTGACTTTTAAAAGTGAAGAAAAATACAAAAAACATTACTGTTCCAAAGTTTTACAAGTATTACCAAAACCTGATACTTATTTAATGTTTAAACATTTTGAAAGACAGCAAAAGGTTCCTTTTATAATATACGGTGATTTTGAGAGTTTATTAGAAAAATATTCAGATAATTCACAGAGCACGAGCACTACCAAGTTTAAGATTCATAAACCTTCATGTTTTGCCTACTATATATGTTGTTCATTTGATAGCTCTTTAAACAAATTGGTTTCATATCGAGGTTTAGATGCAACAGAAGTATTTATCAAAAATTTAATGGAAGATGTGAAATATATTAATGATTTGATTAAGACTAATAAACCAATGACGTAATTAACCGAAAAACAGCGAATTGAATACGATTTGAGTGTTTATTGTCATATTTGTAAACATTTTTTGTTTGGTGATAAAGTTCGTGACCATGATCATATTACTGGCGAGTATAGGGGGGCCGCTCATTCATACTGTAACCTTAATTTCAAAATATGTCCATTTATACCGATGGTGTTTCATAATTTATCTGGCTATGATTTACATTTATTCATAATGGAGCTAACGAAATATGATGGTTCAATTAATGTTATACCAAAGACTAAAGAAAAGTACATAACGATCACGAAGTCATTTGAAATGAATGAGAACAAATCCTCTGTACAAGTGAAATTTATTGATTCTTTCTTATTTTTAAGTGCAAGCTTAGATAAGTTGAGTAAAAGCTTAAACGATGATGATTTCATACATACTTCAAAATTTTTTACTACTCCCAATCAATTTGGGTTAATGAGAAAAAAAGGAATTTATCCATATGACTACATGAATAGTTTCTCGAAATATGATGACAAATATTTACCACCTAAACGATTATTTTATAACAGTTTATCAAAACAACACATATCTGATAGTGAATACACACATGCCCATAATGTTTGGGATCAATTTCATATAATTGACATGGGTGAATACACTGATTTATATTTAAAATGTGATGTTTTATTATTAACCGATATATTTGAAAACTTCAGAACCATGAGTTTGCATTACTATAAGCTAGATCCAGCGTATTATGTTACCGCACCAGGCTTTAGCTGGGATGCGATGCTCCTTTATACTGATGTTCGATTAGAGTTGGTGTATGATCTTGAAATTTATCAAATGTTAGAAAAAGGTATTCGAGGTGGTTTAGCACAATGTACGTTGAGACATGCTCAAGCTAATAATAAGTACTTGCCAAATTTTGATTATTCAAATCCATCGAGTTTTTTAATATATCTGGATTGTAATAATTTGTATGGATTTGCTATGATGAAAAAAATGCCGATATCTGATTTTAGATTCTTATCGTCTGAAGAAATGAACGATTTAAATATCGAAACTATTTCGGATGATAGTGAATACGGATTCATTTTAGAAGTTGATTTAGAATATCCTTATTACTTACATGATGCTCATTGTGACTTGCCTTTTGGTGTTGAGAAACTTATTCCACCAGGTAGTAAATCGACAAAACTTGTGGCAAATCTATATAATAAACACTGTTATGTAATTCATTATACACATTTAAAGGAATGTTTGAAACAAGGACTCTTATTAAAAAAAATTCATCGCGTAATAACCTTTAGGCAAGAAAGTTTTCTGAAGAAATATATAGATTTGAACACAAGTTTGCGTCAGGCCTCTAAATCTGATTTTGAAAAAGACTTTTTCAAGTTATTGAATAATTCAATCTTTGGTAAAACTATAGAGAATAAGCGAAAACAAGTGAATGTGAAACTAGTATCTGAATGGGAGGATAATAATAATGTAACAAATAAACGTGTTGGTGCTCGAAAACTAATTGCAAAACCAAATTTAAAATCAGTATCAATATTTTCAGAAAATTTCCTAGCTATTCAGTTAGGTCTAGAAAAAATTACTCTGGATAAACCGATCTATGTGGGATTCACAGTATTAGAGTATGCTAAAGCACATATGTATCAATTCCATTATAATTTTGTTAAACAAAAGTATGGAGAGAATGCTAAACTTTGTTATACTGATACCGACAGTCTCTTATATTTAATTTTTACAGATGATGTGTATGAAGATATTAAGCATGACATTCACGAGTTCGATACCAGTAATTTTGATAAAAACAATCCCTATGGAATCCCAAGAGTAAATAACAAAATACCTGGCTTGTTCAAAGATGAAATGGGGGGCGAATTAATAACTGAGTTTGTAGGATTAAGAGCTAAACTTTACTGTATTAAGAGTACTAGTGAAGAGATCAAAAAGGCTAAAGGTGTATCTAAGTCTGTAACAAAGTTTTTAAATCTAGATCATTATTCAGATTGTTTATTAAATGATAAAGATTTAAAATGTAGGATGAATACTATTAAGTCTTTGAAACATACTTTGTATTCACAAGAAGTGAATAAGTTAGTATTAAATCGAAATGATGATAAACGTCAAATACTACCGAATCAAGTTGAAACTGTAGCATGGGGTCACTATGCATACATTTAGTTATAATTAATTGTGTATTGCATTGTTTATCTAGCACCTATTGATAACTAATAAAATGTATTATGCTTAATAATTACGGTGTTTTATTTTTTTACCTCATGATTAATTTTATTATAATCGATTTCTATCAGATCTTATTCGTTTAGTCTAGAGTGGGGCACAATATCTATAAAATGGCAATCTAGAAGCAATAATCATCATTTGTGTATAATGAAGTTTAAAAAACAACCGCTAAGCTTGGACGTTAGTCCTATTGATGTTGAAACGAAATCACAGTTCATCAAACATAGTGCATTGTTACCTAATAGCATTCGTTGTTTGATTTGCGGGCCATCTAATTGTGGTAAAACGAATGTAATGGTTACTTTGTTGTTACATAAAAATGGTCTTAAATTTAAGAACTTATATTTATACACAAAAACCCCCTTTCAAAGTAAATATTGTTATCTTAAAGAAGTGCTTTTAAACGTTCCTGAAATCAAATATTATGTATTGAGTGATGATTGTGAAGTTATACATCCTAAAGATGCATTGCCAAACACGGTTATAATATTTGACGATGTGGTTTGTGAAAATCAGATCAACATTCGTAATTATTTCACCATGGGAAGACATAATCAAATTGATTGCTTTTATCTGTCACAAACATATTCAAAGGTGCCGAAACAGTTGATTCGTGATAACACAAATTTATTATTACTCTTCAAACAAGATGAAATTAACTTGAAGCGTGTATACAATGAACACGTGAATTCAGATATGTCATGGAATAAATTTAAAGATATTTGTTACGATGTTTGGCAAGAGAGGCATAGTTTTTTAACTATTAATAAAGACTCTGAATTAAATAAAGGTAGATATAGAAAAAATCTTGACACCTTTATATACCTATCCTAAAATGCCATATTATCATTTGCAGTAGATAAGTGAGAGCGAAAAGACAAAAAATGAGTCTTAATATCAAAGAACAGATAATCACATCATCAGACAACATAAGAAATAAACTTAAGCAGTTAAGAGATATGGAAGATCAAAACAGCTATGAACTCAATAAAATATTTAAACCTATTACTGAACCTCTAACACAAATGTTGGAATCGAACCAAAATAAGGTGAAATGTGACTTTAATGTGAGTACTGTACGAGTGCCGATTAATTTAGGTCACTTAACCTCTACACCAAATAAACAACCATCGGGCGAGGATTCAGAAATAGATAAATTAGATGACTCCTTAGCCTATACATCATCGACAACAAATAAACATTTATCAGATGAAGATTCAGAAACAGAGAATTTGGATTCAAACTCGGAATATTATACCGATACGGATAATAAAGACCTGTCTATGACAAAACAATATCTGAGTAGTCTTTATAATATAAATATACCTTTTGGAGTCCGGAAAGTGGGTGATCGGTTAATGATGGGTAATTCTGTGGTTAAAATAATTTCTTCAGTTGACGGTGACCAGGAGTCATGTCGAATCAAAATTGATAATGATGAATATCAATTGACTGCAGGACTAACAGAGGTATTATTACATAAAAAACCGAATCTAGAATTAGTTACTGAAAATGATAAAAAGGTTTATAAAAACATTTTGATAAAAACAAATGCTCATAAGCGTGATTATGATAATAAAGGTCAGTTAAAGGGGGATAAAGGTGACAAATATCGACAAATTATTAAACCTATGTTCATTGCATCAGCAGTAGACAATATTAAAAAACATGGTGGTAACTTAAACGTTTTAAAGAGATATAGAAAAAATACTGACTTCATCTATTGGGATGATCCTAATGAGCTAGTAGAAAGATTGAAACTTCTTATTGCTTCCAAACAAGCTGGAAATACTAATCAAGACAATGAAATTATTTCAATCATAGAAGAACTACAAGAAGCGGGCATAATAAAATCATAAATAACATAATCATATTAAAGATTTGTTTAGTTGATAAATGGTTGTTGAAGATTATAGAAGCTAAAAATGAGTAAAGAAGATGTTGTGAACGAAATACATAAATATGCAAGAGTGAATTTTCTTCGCAGATGTGTTTTACTCAGAGACATAGATGATCTTTGGCAAGCTGATCTAATTGATGTGCAAAAACTATCGAATATTAATTCAAATTATAATTTTATACTTATCGTAATTGACTGCTTTTCGAAGTATGTTTGGGTCAGACCACTAAAAAATAAAACTAAAGATTCTGTAACAAAAGCATTTCAATCAATTTTGCACAATGGCAGAACCCCTATAAACTTGCAAACAGACTGGGGTAAAGAATTCTACAATAAAAGTTTTAAAAAGGAGATGCAAGCGCATTCAATAAACCATTACTCTACATTTTCAACTAAAAAGGCTTCAATAGTCGAACGAGTAATACGTACTATAAAAGGTAAACTTTATAAAACGTTTAGTTTGAAGGGTAACTTCAAATGGATTGATGGAACCTTAGAAAAAGTTGTGAGTGATTACAATCACACTAAACATAGAACTATTCAGATGTGTCCAGCGAAAGTGAATAAACATACAAAACAAATTGTGATGCAAAGATATAATATTCTTAACAAGCCGAAAATTAAGAGAAAATGTCCTTTCGTTGTTGGCGATATAGTGCGAATAAGTAAGAGTAAAGCAAATTTCGAGAAAGGATACACTCCGAATTGGTCAACTGAGTTATTTAAAGTAACCGTTGTTCAGAATACTTATCCACCAACTTATTTGCTAGAAGACTCAAGAAAAAATAAAATTCTAGGATCATTTTATGCTCAAGAGCTTCAGAAAACTAAAAATCCTGACGTGTATTTAGTCGAAAAAGTTCTTAAGAAAAAGGGGGATAAAGTTTTTGTTAAGTGGTTAGGATTACCATCTCAGGAAAATAGTTGGATAAGCAACACTAATATATTATAAAGTGCAAGAATATTTTAGTCATTCCTTACTTATATATGAAGGGGAAAGGTCTTGTGAATAGTATAATAAATCATCTACCGTTTGAGTTACATCTCCCGGGCTATAACTACTGTGGACCAGGAACAAGATTACGCGAGAGACTTATCAGAGGTGACAAGGGTGTGAATGAACTTGACGAGTATTGTAAACAGCACGATATTGCATATATGAAAACAACGAACTTACAATCCAGACATATAGCAGATAAAATCTTAATGAAAATGACAAAGAAAAGAGCATCATCACCCCAAGCGAGTGTAGGAGAAAAGCTTGCGGCAAATATTGTTAACAAAGCAATGTTGGTGAAACTATCACAGGGGGCGGGGCTTAAAAAAACTTTTAAAAATGTAGTTGCCTATGCGAAAAAAAATATTCGTAAAGGAAAGCCTAAGTGTAAAAAGATGGCAATCGATTTGGCTATTGCTGCTATAAAAGATCTTGTATCTGATTCCGAGGTGAAAATTCCACGGGTGATACCGCTACCGAAGACAGGAGGATTCTTACCATTAATACCGATTATTACTGGATTATCTGCTGCCGGTGCTCTTGTTAATAAAACATCTGTTATAGCGCGAATGATAAAAACATTTCAGAGTGCACAAAAAACATGGAATGAGGTGAAAACACTCAATCAGAATTTTGAACCAGTATGTTTAGGGAGAGGACTAAAGCTTAAACCGTATAAAGGTGGTCTAGGTATTTACACTTCGACAAAAAACTGAATAAGCAGCTACCTAATCGTCCTCTTACGAATATTGATATAATGAAATATTCAAAAAATATTCCGTATTTTCGAGGTGTGTTCATGAGAGATCAATTACCTAAACGTCCTCGCAAAATCGAATGCGGTATAATTAATTTGGATAGCTCTGAAAATCAAGGCACACATTGGGTAGCTTATATTAAGAAAAATGACTATATTGAATACTTTGATAGTTATGGTGATCTAAAACCACCAACAGAGTTTATTAAATATGTGGGAGACAGCATTCAGTATAACTATAATAATTATCAGGGTAGTCATCCGTATAACTGTGGTCATTTATGTTTTAAATTTCTTGAAACTTGTATGCTTTAATTTCAAATAAATTGTATGATTGATACGTTATAGATCAGTGTTCGTTTATGCTTCCAATAAACAAGAAGCATTTTGTCTTTATACAAATATTAACTGTAACAATACTATGATTGATTTCAATATTAAGAAAAGTAAGATAAGTTGTGGTAAACCGACAAAAACTAATAGTTTAAATCACGGCTCCATTAAACAAACACGTGTTGTACCAGCTCTCAGTGAGATTAATAAAGAGTTTTTAAGAAATTTGGGATTTCAACTATGAGTATCTTGCAAATTAATGAAGCACCGCATTTCGACAACTCTATTGAAGGTTATGAAGTGCATTCCTATACCCCGTACACCAATAGCTTCAAAGAAAACGATGAAATACGAATACCGATTAATCAGCAAGACATTTATCTACTGCCTTCAGCCAGTTCTATTTTGATTGAAGGATGCGTAGAAGTATTTACGAAGGATGCTGCAGGAAAAATTGTAAGGAAGGAGTTTCAATTTAACAATAATCCTATACCGTTTCTTTTTCACGATATAAGATATGAGATAAATGGTGTTGAAATTGATCGTATTAGACATGTCGGTATTACTTCTACAATCAAATCTTACACTTCAATGAATGAGGGAGAAAGTAAACAGGCTGCTCTGTGGGGATGGAACTTGAATGGAACAAAATCTGTAAATGGTATTTTCAATGTAATATTACCGCTTAGTAAACTATTAGGATTTGCTGAAGACTATAACAAGATCGTATTAAACTGTAAACATGAATTAATATTAACGAGATGTAAATCTAATGTTGATGCTCTCATACTTGATAATAATGATCATGTTTCAGTAAATATTGAGAGAATTCAGTGGCGTGTACCTCATATTAAAGTGTCCGATCGAGAAAGATTACTACTTTTAAAACAATTAGAAAAAGATAAGCCAATACAAATAGCATTTCGAAACTGGGACACATATGAATATCCGCTTTTACCTAAAACAAAGAAACATTCATGGTCAATCAAGACTGCCTCCCAACTCGAGAAACCTAGATATTTAATATTTGGTCTTCAAACAACTAAGAAAAATTTGAAGGATAGAAATTGTTCCCTGTTTGATCATTGTAATTTAACTAACGTTACATTATTTTTGAATTCGCAATCATATCCATATGATGCACTTAAACTTAATTTTGATAATGATAAATATCGTATATTATATGAAATGTACATCAGATTCCGTCAGTCTTACTACAACACTCCAGTTGACCCGTTGCTTAATATTATCGACTTTAAAGAAAAAGCACCTTTGTTTGTAATAGACTGTTCAAGGCAGAATGAAACATTAAAAACCGGACCAGTTGATGTAAGACTAGAAATAGAAAGTGATAAAGATTTTCCTGACCAAACAAGTGCCTATTGTCTCATAATCAACGATCGAATTGTAGAATATAAACCTCTCAGCAGTACAGTCCGCAAGATATCATGAAGTTAATAGTTGATGTTCAAGGTTTCAAAAACGAATTAAATCAGTTTATACCTAAAGAAATAGCTATTTTGGATGATAAAGGAGTACAAAGCTTTTTAATAAGACCACCATTTCCATTTTATGATTTAACTACAAAAGAAAAGAGACAGGTTGACTGGATTGAGAGAAATAGAAATATTTATTGGAAGGAAGGATTTATTTCTTTTTCAAATTATAAACATCTGATTTCACCTCTTCTTGAGAATAAGCGTATTTATGTTAAAGGCGAAGAAAAAGCCAAGTGGGTTAAAGAAATGTTTGTTAATCATAATGTTGTTAATATAGAAGATTTTAAGTGTCCTAATTTTTATGCTTTATCTGATCTTTACAGTGAATGTAACGATGTCTATACATGTATATATCATAAGAATATTTGTGCTTTAAAAAATGTAATTTGTTTGAATAAGTGGTGTATTGATAATAAAATGTTATGTTAACTGAATTAAATATATCTATCATAAACATATATGAATTTATAATAAATAATGTTGATCATTGTGCCTAATGATAACTAATAAAATGTATATGCTTAATAATTACGGTGTTTCAATTTTTACCCCATGATTAATTCTATTATAATCAGATCTATCAGATCCTACTCGTATTCGCTTGGTTTGAGTGGAGCACAATATCTATAAAATGGCAATCAAGAAGCAATAATCATCATTTGTCTATTATTAGACATAATTATTTAAGTTTAACAAATAACTGCTAAGATTCTAAGTATTGATATTGATGTGAATATTGATATTGTGCCACGCTACGCACAAGCTAGAAATGATGATAAACGAGTTTAAAGAACTCAATATTTGTAAAGAGAAAAAACTGTCTTTAATATCATTGTATCATCCAGAACACAATTTACAGCAAATTTTTGACGGCCTCTCAATATTAGAAGATATTCATAACTTTATATGGTTTTAGATTTGAAGGGGGAAGTGTACAATGATAGCTTGTAGCTTTTCTATCTAATGTTTTTTTTTTTTTTTTAAAGTAAAGTAGTGTCTAAAAGTCAGATTTAGTCTTGTATGTAACCGTAGAATAGAACAGATTCTGTTTATATTATCTGCTTTGAATAGATCGAGCTCAACCGAACTGATGGGTCTATATGGTTATCGGATAATGGTATGATGTAGGATGAATAGATTGAATAATTGGTTTTTAGTATTTTGAGAGGAAGAATAACCATATATACACTACTGTAGTTAAATCAATTATGCAACAACAAGTCGTGTAGTAGAATGTGCTGAACTAATTATAGGTGTATAATTATCACGTTACTTTTAGTAAACAATTAGTGGTTATATTTATCTCGTATAGTTAACACAAACTTTGTAATTTAACACAGTGTAATTGTAATTTAACACAATGTAACGTAATTAACTTGTAAGCTGCATGCAAGTTTTAATGACAATAGCTATTGACTATACAAATTATGAAAAATGCTGACACGACAGCTAATTTAAATGTTGATTTTACCTAAAAGTTTTCAGTTACGTTTTTATTAAAAATTAAGTAATTAAAACACAATATCATAAAACGCGCCTTGGTAGTTTATTGACAACGCTTTCAGTTCGATATCCGGAAGCCTTGGGTTCATTTTCGAGGTTGGGCAAAGTGTACCTATTACATATTTTTCTAATTTCTCGCCACCATTTTTATTTTTTGAATTTTGCATTTACAATGCTTTATTACAAGATAAATTTTTATTTTTGTTTGATAAAGCCAACCCTCATGATTTAATTTCAAAGATAGAAGCATTTCCCAGCACTGGAACAGTTTATTAGGCTATTCTTT
>OY720049.1:7909140-8176427 GCA_963082485.1 Eudonia mercurella | reverse complement strand
CGGACGGTTTCGAGACCGTAGGCCGTAAGAAGAAGGCTAAGAAATCGGTCAAACGCGCTAAAAATAGCGCATCCCCCCCGCCTCACCGGCCCCTCTGGCCACGCCCCCCGCGGCAGTACCGGCTCTATCGAGCGGTGCCCCCGCGCCCCCTTTTCCGCGTAAGTCGGCGAAAAAGCCGACGGTATCGCGACCCATCCCGCCTTCGGCCAAAAAACCGCCACCCATCCACTTACGGGATATGGCGCAATGGCCCCGAGTGAGCGATTTGTGCCGGGAGAATAACATCTCCTGGACAAAGGCGCACACCGACAAGGCTCAGCAGAGCATCCGTATCGACGTAGTCGATATAGCGATGTTCAGGCTGTTGACCCGGCTCCTTAAGAGCAAAGGCATTGCTTGCCACACTTACACGCTCCCCGAGGAGCGTAAAGTCCGTTGCGTGCTCCGCGGTGTACCAGATGAGTGCACCAACGAGTCACTCAAAGAATCCCTAGAGTCCCAGGGCTTTCCGGTGGAGCATGTGCACAAGTTGCGCAGCAAAACCGGGAAGCCGAACCAACTTGCCGTGGTGAACCTGACACCCACTGAGGTGGGTAAAGGCATCTACAGGGCCCACCCCCATTACATGGGGCTGCGGCTACGAGTTGAGGCGCCCCACAAAAACCGGTACCCCGGGCAATGCCACCGTTGCCAGCTTTACGGCCACTCGGCTGTGAACTGCACGGCGACACCCCGGTGCGTAAAGTGCCTGGGAGGCCACTCCACTAGTGAGTGCTCCCGTACCCGGGAATCACCCACCCCCCCCGATTGCGTGCTGTGTGGCCAGTCGGGCCACCCGGCCAACTTCAAAGGTTGCCCGCGAGCACCCCCGCCAAATAATATAAAAGATCGGAAACGCGGACGTAAAAGCCAAAAGGCCCCTTCAGGGCCGAATAAGGCCAAAAAACAGGCCCCGAGGCCGACGCCCTGGCCCGCCGCCAGCGCTTAACGCAATAAAAGAGTATCCGACCATTAAGTATGGCAAGGATACCGTAATACCGGCTCCGGTTGTTAACTGGAGAGCTGCTAGCCAAAAGCCGGCAGCCTCCAGTTCTCAACCGACCTCCGGTTCTCAACCCCCGCTTTCAAAGAAAGCGGGGCCAGGCCCTAAGCCACGCCCACCGACCGAATCGTCGCCTATCGGCGATTTCGGCCTAGTACGCAAGGCGCTACAATGCATTGACTTCTCAGAAGTCAGTGTATTAGCGGCGAAATTGCGCAAAGCCCGTAGCGGTCAGGAGCGCTTGCTCGCCTTATGCGAGCACAGCGCACTGATTGAAGCCCTGGAATAAAGGTTTTTAACTAATTAATTTTAGTTAAAAACTTTTGTCCACTCTTTTTTATCCTTGTTGGAGTGTGTGCTCCTATAGCCTATGGCGAATAGAAGTACAGGCGACAACACATCCCCAATAGCTCCACTGCCTTTAAATACGGGCCGAGTGAAACCGAAAGGGGTTTCGCTTGTTTCTTTTAATTGTCGTAGTCTCCGCCCTAATATTTCTGAGATTAGGGAATTTGTCAAAAATAGGGAAATCGATTTTCTACTCCTTCAGGAGACGTGGTTAAAACCCATTAACCTGAAGGGGTTGTCGATACCTAGATTCACTTTAATCCGCAATGACCGCGCCTGCGAGACCTTCCGTCCAGCACACGGCGGCACTGCCATTTATTTTAGAAAGAGTTTGCATTGCTCGCCCATCATTACCCCTCCTCTCGCCAATATGGAAGCTACTGTATGCCGGTTAGCTATGACGGGACATCGTTCCCTAATCATAGCCTCCGTCTACATAGCGTCCGGCACCCCCCCGCTGCGCAGTGACTTCGAGGCGCTCCTCGCGTTGGGGCCTTCGGTAGTACTGTTCGGCGATTTCAATTGCAAACACGCGGATTGGACGTGTGTCGCAACCAACACCAATGGCCGTAAGTTATTGCGGATAACGGAGGAGCTAGATTTGGACGTTTTATGTCCATACGCTCCGACTCATTATCCGGATAACGTAGAGCTCAGGCCCGACGTCTTAGATTTCGCTTTAGTGAAAGACGTCGCGCTGAACATAGGTATCATCGAAACACTAGATGACCTAGGTTCGGATCACCGTCCAGTCTCGTTAGTGTTCGGGCCCCAGGCCCCGCCTACTTCTAAAGCCACTATCACTAAAACCTTCACCAACTGGGAAGGTTTTAAGTCCACCCTCGCTTCCGCCGTAGATGCGCCCGATTCACCGTACGCACATTACTCACCGGACTATTTCGATAGTGCGGAGAAGATTGATAGTGCGGTGAATACTCTCACTAGCTCGGTACAGTCAGCCGTGAAAGGTAACTCGCGGGTGGTCAACGCACCTGTGCGTCGGCTACCGGCGGATATCCGTAACCTGATTGTCACCAAAAATGCCACTCTCCGGAGAGCGGCTCTCTATCCCACCCCAGAGCTTAGGCTAGCCGCTAACCGTGCTCAACGCGCGCTTAGGTCCCGCCTTTCCGAGTGGAGAAACGAAGTGTGGTGCGACCTAATGAGGGAAATAAAACCTTCCCACGACGCGTACTACAGAGTGGCGAGAGCCCTCCGTATCGACGCGGCGCAAGACACACCTCCTCTCTCCCGCCCCGATGGCTCAGTAGCCTTCGAGGATGAGGAAAAGGCCGAATGCTTCGCTGACAGCGTTGCTTCCCAATGCTCGGTCAGCTCCCAGCAGTGCGATCCGGCGCACATCCGCGCGGTAGAGGAGGACCTTCTTGTCAGAAGCTCCCGCCCTCTCACCGACCCCGTTCCCCCTCCCCCTCCGATCTCAACCGATGAGATTCAATCTCATATTAAGGGCCTTAAGCCACGTAAGGCCCCGGGGGCCGACGGAATCTCAAACAAAGCACTCAAGTACTTTCCTAACCAAGTACTCACAGTGTTAGCACTCATTTTTAATGCCTGTTTCGACCAATGCCACTTTCCGACCGCTTGGAAAGAAGCAATCGTTATAGGTATCCCTAAACCGGGTAAACCCCTTAACTTAGCCTCGAGTCACCGGCCCATCAGCCTCCTCAAGGCGTTGGGTAAGCTTTTCGAAAAGGTTATGCTCGCTCGTATGAAAGAGCACCTTTTCGGAAATGACTTAATCATTAACGAACAATTCGGCTTCAGGCGGAAGCACTCGTGCCCTCAGCAAGTTCACCGCATAATCGAGTTCATCTTGAGCGGTTTTCACACTCCCAGCAAGAGAAAGACAGTTGCCGTCTTTCTCGACGTAGCCAAAGCCTTCGATAAGGTCTGGCATGAGGGACTGGTCTATAAGCTATATCGATTAGATATGCCTGATAGGCTGGTCCGATTGATCAGATCTTATCTTACCGCTCGCACCTTTCCTTTCCGATACAAAGGTACTCTCTCCTCCCCCCGTGTGGTAGGGGCCGGGGTGCCGCAAGGCAGTACCCTCTCGCCGTTGCTGTACACGACGTACACCAACGACATTCCCATTCCGACGCGCGGTACGGAACTAGCGCTCTTCGCAGACGACACTGCGCTCTACCGTAGCGGGCTTAACCCGAACGCCAATAGGCTTCAGCCCGCGTGCAATGAATTAGGCGCCTGGTTCCGAAAGTGGCGCATCGAAGTGAACCCAGACAAGAGTGTCGCGGTCCTCTTTGATGTTAAGCGTAGAACCTGGGTAACCCCTTATGGGACATCCTCATTACGCATGCTAGGGATCGCAATCCCATGGCAGCGTACTGTCAAGTATTTAGGCGTAACTTTGGACAAAGGCCTAACTTTCCGCCCACATACCGCTAGAGTAGGTAGAAACACTAGGTTCTACCTAAACCGGCTTCACCCTATGTTAGGCCCCTCTAGTAAAATGTCTCTCAGAAACAAGCGAACCCTCTATAAGGTTTGTATCAGACCGACGATGACGTACGCGTCACCAGTTTTTAGTCATATAGCGCCATCAGCGCTAAATAGACTGCAGGTCATTCAAAATAAATTCACACGTAGGGCCACAGGTGCCCCATGGTACGTACGGAATGCTGATTTGCATAGAGACTTGGAACTTCCAACTCTGCAACAGCATCTCAATACGGTCGCGGAGCGATTCTTCGAAGTGGCGGAGAATCACTCAAACCCGCTCATCAGAAAGGCAGTGGACTATAGTCCGGTCCTCCCACGCATTCCCCATCGCCGAAGGCCTAAACACGCCCTTTCGGATCCCCCAAATCAGTTGTCACGTGACCTGGATTGCCTACTTGCAGCTCAGGACACTGTGTTGTTAAATAGTTAAGTCAGTAGACATAGGCAGCCTAACTGCAGCTAGAGCGCGCCCCACTGGGGGCGCGCCACCCTTGTATAGTAGCGGCGTGTACTCGTAGTGAGTAACGCCACCCCTCGCCTCCCCCTCCGGGAGGCGAGGGTTCGATTAATTTAGGGCCCATCAGGCTAACCCTCCCCTTCCTCACTACTCATCGCCTCTCGGCCAGCCGAGAGGCGAGCGATCCGATAGCCTTCACAGCCCATCAGGCTAAAGGCGTCCCCAGGGGTCGTTACCGGGTCGGTTTTCTTATAAAAGACCAGCCCCGGATCCACGTGGCATTAAATGCATTACTTAAGCAGGTGAAAGTTGGGGACGTCACACTAGACGTTTGTGACGGCCCTGATCCTAAGACGGATCTGGCTTTTCTCTTGAATCTTTTTATCACAAGAGGCAATAATGTTGCAAAAATCTTGATCAAATGTGATCCTTCAATAAGGGATGTAATTTCTCGAAAATGTAGCCAGTATGGCATCAGCACCTCCCCAAAAGCTGGTTCTGGACCCCTTGGTCCCTCAGTCATAACTTTGGCAAGACTTTCTCATGCTTTCGCCCCTGCCACTGCTGCTATGATTCTGGGCCAAGGGGTTGTGGGTAGCTTGAGAAGCAAATTATTTCCTGGTGTGTCACTTCCGGTAATTATGACTCACACAATCTTCCCTGCCCTTCTTAGAGAGTCTGACACTGAGTTGATAAATGTGGCTAAGTATTTGAATTTAGAAACTTCAATTATGCTGAGCACTCCAAAAGAGAAAAGGAGGATGGTCAACGCCACACTAGCTGATCTCTTAGAGCAATCAGAGCCGTTCGTTATGGCAGCAGTGAACGGCTCAATCATGGCCTCCGAAGTTAAGGAAAAGGCATTAATAAAGGCTAATGTCATTAGCGAAGGTGGTGAACTTACTAGTGTTGTGCTTGCCTTGGTGACACTTTGTGGCAAGTTGCAAGGCTTGGGCTCAGGGACATACTCTTCGGCAGCAAAGAAGATGGCAGGGCTAGTTGGGCAACCCTCCCCAAACTAGAGCAGGACCTGCATGAAGCACAAATCCAGGCCCTGCGCGAGATAGTGCACATCGGCTTAGGCTCTGGGATCATCACAACGCAACATGTAGGGATTCAATCAGAGAGAATGACGGAAGTGGTAAGGTTGATCTTTAAAGAAGAAATGGATGTTTATACCGATAATGTGGTAGATGGAGTGAAAGACACCTTGAAGAAAATAGCACCCATTTCTCTTTACTCTCCTCAGCCACCTCCAGGCACCTCTTTAGATTCTCCTTCTCCTCCTCCCATGCCACCTGCTTCCCCTAGGGGCTTCGTGCCACTTCGCAGGGTGACTGGAAAGACCAACTTGCCCTCTGCTCACATAGGTATGTTTGACGAAGTCATGAATGAAATGGCAGATAGAATAAAGAGGATGGGACCAAAAGCAGGGTTGAAGAAACCCAAGGAGTAATTTCTCATATTAACTTTAGCAGTGAGAAACAGCACGGGTTTCACCTGCACTATCACTCCAGTTCCGACGCTCGCCGCGCACCCCCGTGTACAGCGCGCCACTTTCGCTCCGCTCGATCGCCGTTGCTAAGGTACTTTTCCACGGTGATAAAAGTTGATTATCACCCGATTGCGGCCACGAAGGCTGGTGCCTACTACACGTTAAGTGAAGTAGGTAGCAACTGTAGTTCCCGCCCGCGTTTTCGGCTGGTTGATACCTACCGGTGCCAACGAAGCCAGCCGCGCCAAGCGCTGACCCGGTGTGCACCTAAGGCCCTTCTGGTCTTAGGGAAACCGGAGGACCCGATCCCATAGCACCTAGGTCTGCCTAGGGGTGACGGTTTTATCGGTTATCGATAGGAAACCGATATAGTCGATAAACTTTCTTCCGTCGCCGCGTACCTCCCTGCCTTAAGCAGGGAGGGTTCCGCCGTCGCGATGACGTCCATGACGTCGTCGGAGGCCACTATGGCCGTACTCTCCCAAATCCGTGAGGCACTTTGTCGCACGGACTTAGACGCGCAGCTCATCGTAAACGAGCTGCGTCAACTTTTCAGCTTAGCATTAGCTCCGTCCGGTGCGGAGGCTACGCCCCCTCAGGGCGAAGAGTCCCCTCGCGCCGCGTCCCGCTCGCCGTCGCCTCCAGTCCGCCGCCCGCGCGCGGTAAACGTCGCCCCCGACGAGAGTCGTACCGACCCCGCCGCCGCCGCGCCCCTCGTCCCGCGTTCGCGCAGTCCTATTCACTTTTCCGCGCCAGCGTCGCCAGACGGCACCGCTGAAGAGCGTTACCCTGACGCTATGGATACCGACTCCGAGTCGGCCTCCATAAAGCGAACCGCGTCGGAGCGCTCGTCTTCGCCTTCCAGCTCGTCTGAAACCGATTCGGATCGGACCCTTTGCGGTCTAGAGACGGACGGCTTCCAGAGGGTCAAGAAGCGCAAGACGAAGCGCATTAATTCCGGGTGCACGTCCCCCCCCCCCCGCTTCACCGGCCCCTCTGGCCACGCCCACCAAGGCAGTACCGGCTCTAACGAGCGGTACACCCGCGCCTCAGTCCCCGCGTATAAAATCCGGTCGCAAATCGCCTACGATTTCGCGACCCATCCCTTTTTCAGCCAAACCGCCGCCCCCTGTACATTTACGGGACAAGGCGCAATGGCCTTTGGTCAGTGACCTGTGTCGCCAGGCTAAGATTACGTGGACATCTGCCCGTAATCTGCCCGAGAGCGTGATGATAAAGGTCACAGATATCAAAATGTATAGGGCTCTCGTTCAACTCCTTAGGAGCCGTGGCATACCTTGCCACTGCTACACTCTGGAGGAAGAACGCAAAGTTAGGTGCGTACTCCGCGGAGTACCGGCTGAGTGTGATAACGACACACTATTCAAGTCCCTAGTGGAACAGGGCTTCCCCGTGGAGGCGTTGCACAAGATGCACAGCTACAACGGGAAGGCTCTTCCACTCGTCTATGCCATTCTGTCACCTACCGAGGCTGGCAAAGCCATCCTTGAGAGCCGACCCCATTATATGGGGTTGGATCTTAGGGTCGAACCTCCCAACAAGCCAGACGGGCCCGGGCAATGTCACCGGTGTCAGATGTATGGCCACTCGGCCTACAACTGCACGGCGCCACCCCGGTGCGTCAAATGCTTAGTCCCGCATTTCACTAGCGAGTGCACCCGCTCAGTACCACCCGCGTGTGTGCTGTGTGGCCAGTCGGGCCATACAGCCAACTATAAGGGTTGCCCGCGTGCGCCAAGCTGTTTCAAAATAAACCGCGCGCGACGTCTAAACAACAATAAAAATCGTGTCCGTAAGCCCCCTTCAGGGCAAACAAAGGGCAAAACACAAGCCCAAAACACGTCCCCAATCGCACCGGCGATTAACGCAATGGACGAGTTCCCTACCATAAAGTATGGTAAGGAAACAGTCCCCGCGAAACCGGTCGAGAATTGGAGAACTGGCAATAAGCCGGACTCCAAACCTCGACCGAAGGCCGCTAAGAAGGCGGTTCCCGGCCTTAAGCCACGCTCACCACCAACTGACTCTCCTGCGGAGGATGATGACTTTGGCACCATTTACGGTGTGTTAAAAGACATCAACCTCTCGGAGGTCAGCATCCTTGCGGCCAAGTTACGCGAAGCGCGTAACGGCCAGGAGCGCTTGCGAGCCTTATGCGAGCACAGCGCTCTAATTAAGGCACTCGAATAAAGGTTTTTAATCAATTAATTTTTAATTAAATACTTTTAAACTGTTATTTTATCTTTTTCTATGCTATTTCTATTTATCAGGTGCTTTCTCTTCATACAAATGTTTGAAAAGTAGCGATTAGATATCAATTATTAGTATTAAGCACTTCGATAAACTACGTCGATAAACGCTGTACAAGAAAGCAACCTGCCATCCTGATATCAGAATGGCTGGTGTAATGGATTTTCAAATTTCTCGGAATATCTCACAGCTATCAATTTGGTAGCACTTCATGAATATACTAACCGTACCAGACGCTACAGGCGACCAGCCATTCTGACGCTAACTCCTCAAGGCGATGGGGAAACTTTTCGAAAGGGTCATACTCGCTCGTATGAGAGAGCACCTTTTCGGAAATGATCTTATAATTAACCAACAGTTCGGGTTTAGGCGAGAGCACTCTTGTCCCCAACAGGTTCACCGCATAATCGAGTTTATCTTGAGCGGTTTTCACACCCGTCATAAAAAGAAGACAGTAGCTGTCTTCTTTGATGTAGCCAAGGCCTTCGATAAGGTCTGGCATGACGGACTCGTGTATTAGCTTTATCAGTTAGATATGACTGATAGGCTAGTCCGTCTGATTAGATCCTATCTTTCCAATCGCACCTTTCGTTTTAGACACGAAGGTACGCTTTCCTCCCCGCGTCCGATAAGGGCTGGCGTGCCGCAAGGCAGCGCCTTATCGCCCTTGCTGTACACGGCGTACACTGTGGCGGCCCGAGTCGCCACATAATTTATTATCATCACGTATCGGTTAAAGAGTTTGTAAGCACATTCCTAAACGCGTGCAGATCCGATAAAGATATGTCACGGCATCCTCCCTCCAACATCTACATAGTAGTACTGTATAAATAGTCGTGTAAGGTTTAGATAATAAGTTAGTTAGTAACAATGTAGTCACTGCAAATATACAACATCACATAAGAGACGCAGTCGTTATTTACCATCGCCATGGAACCTACCATCATCACAACCTCGCATACATACATCCCTCAACGGAACACTGGTGACCCCGCTCAAGCAACAAGCAACCTTCCAATGGAGTACCCGAAAAAAAACACGTGAGTCATTTGTAATATCTACACATCAACCATGGCAGTAACATTCTGTTCAGCGACGGACGCAACAAGATTATCAAAATTAAATCACTATGCCGAGCTACAGCGAGCTGCGACTGCGTCATTTAACATCATTCTATGGCTCCCACAACTTTGGCTTCCTTTCCGGCACATCGTATTAAGAACGTTTTATCGACAAAGGCAAAAGAAATAAGGTACCGAGAAAAACAATACGATATAGAATATACTAACGATTTCATAACTGCACACATTACGTCATAAATTGTGCAGCGCAGCGAACGCGCAAGAATTTCCGACGCAGCACTTTTCGCCGTTTACTCTACGCTTGCGCAAGGTCAAGTTCACTGCAGAAAGAACACAATATATCACTTATTCATCACGATAATGAAAAATGAAACAAAGGAAAATAAGCATAATATGTATACAACGAGTATTCACCCGTTTAACCGCCTCACTTTTACCGACTGACAAAGTGGTTTGAGGTATGTTATTTATAATTACGGGAAGAGATATTTAGAAGCATTATTTTACCAGTCGATGGTTTTATGAGATATTATTACACTTCATAAGACGCTTATATGCTACTAGCTACCTCCAGGCGAATTGATTTCTCCGGTTATCTGGTAAAGAGCCAAGGAATACGCCAGTTCGAGGATAATTATGAAGCTATAATGAAGTTGTACTCAAAATGAAGATATTCAACAAGTTTAAAATGCTTTGATTGTGCAATAAAAATACAGCACAAAAATGAACCATGTTAGGGTAACTAAAGTAATAATAAGATGTTAGTCAATTTTAATAATATTTTTTAGCTATGCACTTATTTCCCTATATTAAGCATGTATACTGAATGCAACATGTCTTATCTCTATGTACTTAATGTTTAATCCTAGTCAATTCTAATTTTTATGTTTTGTTATTATATATTTTATTAAGTCTAAATAGTTCAATTTATTATTAACATGTAATGCGTAATTTAAAGTTCATTGCAAGAATATGCTTATTTTAAAGCTGTACTTGTTTATGCCACTTAATTTCGTTTAGGCGCATTTGGTCCAATTCGCGTTTGGTCCAATCCACCTAATTCGCGGTTGGTCCAATTCGCGGTTGGTCCAATTCGCGGTTGGTCCAATTCGCGGTTGGTCCAATTCGCAGTTGGTCCAATTCGCGGTTGGTCCAATTCGCGATTTGTGACCTTTACCTAAACTTTACCATTAATGAAGGCATTAATCATGGTTTGAGTGCTGGACTACTATGTCGAAGATCATGAGTTTGAATCCTACACAGGACAAACATTTATCTGGATGTTTAAATGTGTCATTTTATGTGTGTATTTATATTTAAATAAACATGCGTTAGATAACACAAGCTATTGCTTGTGTTATCTAACGATGTGTGTTTATTTATAGTCTTGGTATAACGTGATATAAAAATAATATTATGACGTTGAGAGGAATTATAAAAAATATTCGTGTACGTAAATGTAAAACGACCGATGGTTTTTTAAAAGGTATACTATAATAAGTATTTTGTTCAAATACAAGGAAACAGCTCTCTTAGCAGCATTCAGCAAGCCAGCCTGCCTCAAGGTTCCATCGCAGCAACGTATCGCTTCCTGGATCCTCGGCATCACTCGACGGTCAAAATAAGTACCGTCGCACTCCACACGTCTCGACTCACAGCAGACATGGTAGCACACGCTCGTCTCGAGTCACGTAGACTGGAGAACGCTCGTTTTGTCAATGAAGACTTGAGCACGCTCATCACGACTTAACGTGGATTAGAGCACCACTGGCATCTCCAAGCTGAAGACCTGATGGTTTTTTTTATTCCCTTTTTCAAGAGGGGGAGTACTGTGGCGGCCCGAGTCGCCACATAATTTATTATCATCACGTATCGGTTAAAGAGTTTGTAAGCACATTCCTAAACGCGTGCAGATCCGATAAAGATATGTCACGGCATCCTCCCTCCAACATCTACATAGTAGTACTGTATAAATAGTCGTGTAAGGTTTAGATAATAAGTTAGTTAGTAACAATGTAGTCACTGCAAATATACAACATCACATAAGAGACGCAGTCGTTATTTACCATCGCCATGGAACCTACCATCATCACAACCTCGCATACATACATTCCTCGACGGAACATACACTAACGACATTCCGATCCCCAAACACGGCATAGAACTTTCGCTCTTTGCCGATGACACAGCGCTCTACCGTAGCGGTCTTAAACCAAGCGCTATCATTTCCAAACTACAAATCGCGGTTAACTTACTAAGCGCGTGGTTTAGAAAGTGGCGCATCGAAGTGAACCCAGACAAGTGTCGCAGTTCTCTTCGATGTAAAGCGTAGAACCCGCGTAGTCCCATACGGAACCCCATCGTTACGCATGCTAGGGACCGCGATCCCTTGGCAACGGAATGCCAAATATTTAGGCGTAACGTTAGACAAACAACTCTCGTTCCGATCTCACATCAATATAGTAGGTAGAAACGCTAAGTTCTACCTAAACCGGCTTAACCCGATGTTAGGCCGTTATAGTAAAATGTCCCTTAGAAACAAGCGAACCCTTTATAAGGTTTGTGTTAGACAGACGATGACGTACTCGTCACCTGTTTTTAGCCACATAACGCCTTTAGCGCTTAACAAGTTACAAGTAATCCAAAATAAGTTCACCCGCAGGGCCACTGGTGCCCCTTGGTACGTACGGAATGCTGACCTGCATAGAGATCTGGAACTTCCGTCGTTGCAACAGCATCTCCGTACAGTCGCGGAGCGATTCTTCGAATCATCGGAGAATCACTCAAACCCGCTTATTAGAAAGGCAGCGGACTATAGATCGGTCCTACCTCACATCTCACATCGGCGTAGGCCTAAACACGCCTTATCCGATCCCCCTAATAAGTTGTCACGTGACCTGGATTGCCTACTTCGAAAACGCCTACAACATAAAAGAAGCTGTGCCAAACATAGAGCGATTCTCTAAATGGGAGCGGCTGATCGGAGCAACGGCGAGAGTACCTACTACAGTTCATCGAACTTTGTCGTTGTGTTGTTATTATTAAAGATATTTAATCACTAAATCTTTTACTAAAGCCCTGAGGTGACTTAGGTAACCTAGGTTTAGGACATAGACATAAATGTTAGACACTTAGGCAAACAGTAATGTGATAGTATTGAATATGTACATCAGATAGTTAGGTACTAAAGTTGAGACCTAGGTCACACGTGTATGCTCTAACTTGGATCCTGACGCTACGGCGTCGCTGGCGTCCGAGTGGCGCGCGTCTCGCGCACTCCGGTTTGGTACCGCGGAGGCGGGGGGCGAGGTTGTATTTATACTAAACACCTGTTTTTCGCTTTTTCTCATAAAACGAGTGTTCCACAGGCACAATAACAATATAATTGTATTGTCTAGATGTAAGTTCATCATGTAATAGTTTTTAAACGTAGAAATTAAGACATCTTTGTAACAAATTATGTAATTAGAAAGAGATTTTAATGAAATCTCCAGAGCGAGGAGATAGCTGCGAGACTATAAATACAGACTTGCGTCTGTGTGGAGCACGCACACTTCGATGGACACTCCGATAAGCAAGAAACTCGAAGCTATCTCCTCTCAAGAACCCTGGCTGACTCTACCGAAGAAGTTTTCTTTATTGACGCAATCCCAGCAACAAATGTGCGGCCGTCCCGTACAGAAGCATCCTCGTCGCGCCACCCGCCGACGCTCGGGCAACAGCTCACTCGGGGAATTATTTTTGAAGTTTTCGAATTTTAATTTTTCGCAAACATATTGCGTAAAGGCGTAAAAGAATAATTGTCCTGCGCGGACGATGCACTGCGGAGGTGGCTGGGACTTGGCAACGACGCTCCATGTACCCGGGCACGGTAGGTACACTACAACTTTTTTCCCAACAAAATGTAACTAAATCTTCTATACTTGTGCAAAGGCACAAGGCTACAGTTGAGCTGGACTTGAAACCGGTTTTATTAGGGTAAAACCTGTACTATCGTAAAGTACCGTTCCGGAGCGGAACCAAACAGGAGCGATATTTCGAACCTAAATAAACCGGTTTATTTCTAGCGATCGCTGGCTGCGACTTGTTGTAGCTTGTTAGACGAAATACCCGCGCGGCGCGCACCAGTGTTGCGTCGCGAGCGCTATCTCATTTTGATAGTTGCGCGCATCCTATCAATATGCGTCGAAAACGTAAATCAAGTATTTATCATTTTTAATTTTAACCGGTTTATTAAAAGAACCCATTTTTTTTGTAAACCGGTTCAATGGAAAGTAACCTTTTTAATAAAATTCCATGCATAATTTTGTGAAACCGGTTCTAAAAATTAACCAGTTTCCAAGCCCTGCAGTTGAGGTATACCTTTACAAGTACAACCGTATCGGTATTGGTTTATAGCACACTTCCCATACACCAGTGGCGAAGGGTGGATATCTGAAGAAGAAAAGCTGCACTAATAAAAAATTGCAATCCAAAAACCTTGCACCAAAAACCATATCAGTCAAAATAAAACTTTAACTTTACTTTTACAAAGACTCGTCCATTACTAATGTGTGTTAAATGGATGAATGAATATAACTCGTTAATAAATAATGTTCATCTGTATGAAGTATCATGTTGACCATTTTCTAAAGGGAAGCCGATGGGAATCGGGTTATATGGAGTCTTCGCCACTGCCATGCACATTTGTGATCATCTTACATTTTTAATAAATTTGTATGGCATTGAACAAATTGTTGTGATAAACGAGGCGAAATGCAATGTCGCTATACCAATTCTCGTTTGGTGAACATAGCCGACCGGCTTGGCACCCCGCTACTCTCTATAACTATAATACGTCACAATACACACGAGTTGTAATAGAAATACATTACATGGAAACATCTTTTGTCCATGCTGTGCTGTTACTAATTTAAGTGGTTATAAATAAAAATTTTCTATTACATTCTAAACATCGTCTTAAGTCTAAGTCGGTACCTTCTCGTCACAGTCTGTATAACTTCATTCGACGCAGATTGTTGAGCGAATGAGCTTCCATTCTTCTTTCTTCTTCACCTATTCGGTTGCTATATCTCGGAACAGTCTCCGAACCTGTAATTCACAAACAAATCCAATCTCAAATCTCAAATCAAATTATTTGCAACAAACAGCATATGAATGAATGAAAAATTTATTCGGAGAAACAACATTTAAACTTAAAGCGAAGGCACACTAGCGCCGCTCGTGTTGTGTATTGTGCACTACTTTTAGATTTGTTTTTGTATTCATTCGCTAACACCAACAGTGGCCATTGTTTGTAAATAAATGCGATAGCCCGTTTTGTGAATAAACCACACAACAAAAAGTAGTGCACAATTATTAAATAAATACTATGGATGCTTTCCTGTTGTCGGACGGTACGCAATGTTTATAATGCTTGACTTATTGCCGAAAATACCAAAATCGCTATAGGTATGCATACAATATTTGAGGAGTTCCCTCAATTCCTTAAGGATTTTATCATCAGAACTGGATTTTGATAAAAATGGGACCGATCTGAAAGTATATCCTTTCAAATGAAAAAAGAATTTTCCAAATCGGTGTATAAATGACGGAGTTATGAGGTAACAAACATTAAAAAAAAAAAAATACAGCCGAATTGATAACCTCCTCCTTTTTTTGAAGTCGGTTAAAAAAAGATCCGGTCCGTTAGTAATTGTCAAATTATCAATTGGTGGCGCTAGTGTGCCTTACCCTTCGCCTTAAACATACTAAACAAAACACAATTAAATGCTACCAAAATGGTCGCCACTCAGCTTGATGCCGTGACATAGATATGCCATGGCGCTGATTTTCTGAGCTCCAGCAATTTATTGTTTTTTATTTATTTTTTTATTGCTGATTCTTGTGACAGTTGTTTCAAAAGTAAAAACAAGTTAACAATACACAAAATACATTTAATATATAACAAATATATAGATACAACAAGATAATCGCAGTAAAATGGTGTTGAAATACAGAACAAATCTGCTGGGCAAAGGCAATCGCCAATGAAGTCAGGCACTTAATCGCGGGCGACGACGCGGGCGAGCTTCACTTTGTTTGAGCGATTGTTATAGCTATCAGGTTTTATTACATACATATTTATTATTATACATTTGGATCATGAGTCGGTAGTAGAATCTTTATTCGGTAAAATTATAATAAGACTAGCCGTCACCCGCCCGCTTCGCTGCGCGAAAATTTGTATAGACTATTATTTGCACAATCTCATGTTCTTACTACATACAAATTTTCATCAAGATCGGTCAAGCCGTTTTTGAGTTATAAGAGGACATACCGACAGACACAATAATTTCAAAAATCGTAGAATTGGTGTCAGTGAGTCATAAAACGAACATTTATCTCAAAATTTGTCAGAAAAACCGCATGAACAGACAGAGCCTACAGATTTGTATAGTAGTAAAGATAAAATTAAATAATGCAGCTTAGGTCATAGATGGTATTATAACATTAGCGCCACCTATGAACACGTTTATAAACAACTTAATGCAGTTACGCCAGGCCTGGCTCACTCCGCGCGGTACGTCCGTTATTTACCTACAGCGAAGTGCCCGGTCCACCGTACTCGAATAAGTCGTTGTTGTTGTGTTAGCGTTGTAGGTATACGTACGTCATAGATACCAGATTTGATACGTTAACTAAACACCTAATACTTAAATATGTTCAGTTTAGTATAAACACTTATGTGTAATAGTATGTTTAATTGTCTTATGATAAAATAGGTATGAAGACATTGTATTAAAATAAGAAAGTACTTGTTCCATTTTATACTAAGTAGGTAGGTATATTTGAAATGTTATTTTTTTACAATTAGATAAAATACCTTCCTATGTATATACTTAATTAAAAATAAGTAGATTAATTATTCTTCACTAGACAGCAACCCTGACAGTGTAAGAAGAGATAAGAGACACGCGATAGAAAGAGACAAAACTTGTAGGTATATAAAATTGCAAGTACGTAGTGCTGTGCGAGCTGAATTCCACTGTATCGCGTCGTAGCAAGACTCGCATTTATTTCAATCTTCTTGCGGAGTGATTCTTCTGTACCCTGGTACTATTAATTATTCTGTGGTTACGCGTTTCACCGCACCCCGCGCTAGATGGCGCTGCAGCGCGTATTAAAAATGATGAAGGAGCATTCATTAAACAAAGACATTTTCAAATTCTCAATTTAAAAAGACATCATAATATTTATGTTACGGCAACATTTGATCACGCCACAATAGCGAAAGTTAACTTGAGCAACGTTTAGCGTAAGCAAGATTTGCATTTTTCCTAATCCTAATCTAATAACATTTATAAGATTACAGTCACTGCTTTGTTGAGCAGTTCAAACCAACAGCTAGCCAGTCGGACTTAGTATTATTAAGTTACTAGAGAATAAGAGGTGACAGACGGAAAAGGTTTTTTAAAACAAAAAACAGCCAGGGTAATAAAATTATATCAAAAAATGCGAGACGCGAGACGCGGGCAGCGGCGTCTGTACACGCGACTCGTGCACACAACCGCAGTGACATCGCACTCATACTGCTTTAAAAGCAAAGCCTCTGAAGTGCGCTTCCACCTGCGACCTTATCATCACGTGAGATAAAGATAAAGTGAAAAGAAAATTAAAAAACCATACATACATACATGTTCTCCATTCGTACGGGCTTTGTCAGCATGTTAACAACTGCTGGGTCCTTCAGGGATGTTCAAGGTCCTTAGTGTTGCTATCTCAACTGTTACTCAAGTCAAGATAGGAAAAGCCTGGAAGCCACAAAAGGTCAATAAACAAAAAAAAAATCGGAATTGTAAAAAATCTTTTATACTAGCGGCCGCCCGCAGTTTCACCCGCGTGGTTCCCGTTCGGGTGAGAATATCGAGATAAAAACTATCCTATGTGTTAATAGGATATAAACTATCTGTATGCCAAATTTCATCCAAATCTATCCATCCGTTGCAGTGTGAAGAAGCAACAAAAATGCACACATACACACAAACCTTCGCATTTATAATATTAGAGTGAAAAAAAAATTCTAACAAATTAAAGATAACTTGATTCTTAATTCCTCATATAAAAAAAAATAAGCATAAGAAACTGTATTTTAATTCAAGTTTAGGTGTAAATCCTTTGTAATTTTGTATTGTTATACTTTATTTACCTATGTACAGCCATGGACTAAAACTTGTTGCTGAACAATTTTCACAAAGGCTGGTCACTGGATGGGTGACCAAATATTGTCATCTTGAGCTCCTCTGTTATTAGCACTTGTTAAGATCCATCATCAACTGGGCCTGCGTGGTGCTTGGTGGTGTTTCTTTACATAGATAAGGTTCATGTCCCAGCAGTTGGGGGACGTAAAATGATGATACCTTATTTGTTGTTATACCAAGCAGCCTGACTAGCTTAATATTAGAAAGATAAGTTTCTCCACTTCTAGGGAGACCTGTGGTAATGGGTTGATGATGATGTTCTGGTGAGGTAAATGCTGTGTATGGCAATTGAAATGTAGCTTTAAGAACTTGTACTAAAATGATGTTTTAATTATTCCTTACTGGGAAATTATGCCGGGATTTAAGACAGACTAACCGCTAGGCCACAGAGACAGTTTATAATAAAAAGAAGTAACTTACATGTGCTTTGAGACATTAAACTCCATCAATCTGCAGTTTGCCAGTGTGGTGGGTTGTGGCCTATAAACAAAATTAATTATTTTATTAGCAAATCAAACCCAGGACTTCTATGTCTCAGACTGGAGGATAGACCTAGTGGTTAGAGTGGTTGCGGTGTAGTCACCACATAAACAGTAAAACATAAAATACTAAAAAAATATTATTATACGAAAGACTACTAGGTTTAAGAGTGGAGTTTTAAAAACAAGACAACATAAACAAAAGTTATTATTAAAACCAGGCCGAAGACCTTAACCACTAGACAAGAGACTATTAATTAATTAAAAGAAGTAACTTACTTACATGTGACTTAAGACATCAAAACCAACGATCGCTTCAGGCCAATGCTGCACAGTGCGCCATTGCTTAACTTCTCCAACACTTGCAGGCTGACAACACAATGCTCTTAACATATTGTGTCTTATCTTAAAATATTTGTAGTGGAACTAGTCTCCTCCCTTCCCAGATAATTAACATTAACATTCTGACCAATGTTCCACCTGAAAGATAATTTATACTAATATTATAAAGCTGAAGAGTTTGTTTGTTTGTTCGGTTGAACGAGCTAATCTCAGGGACTACTGGTATGAATTAAAAAATTATTTTTGTGTTGAATAGTCCATTTATTGAGGTAGGCTATAGGCTATATTACATCCTGCTATGACTAATAGGAGTGGAGCAGCAATGAAAAATGTTGCAAAAACGGGAAAATATTTTTTTTGAGAGCTAATAATGCGGGTGAAACCGCAGGGCATAGCTAGTAGTTTATAAAGGTAACATGGAATATACTTTCTATTAAATTAAAAATAAATTGAGAATATAGATTTACATGGAAACATTAAACACTTCCATGGATCTACTTGTGGTAAATTACATTTATATTTTAGATAATTTAGAACATTTAAAGTTTGTAGCAACAGGGAAGAATTTGTACCTACCTACCTACGAAACGATAAATTCTTACATTTTGTAACTAATTTAAAATAATAAATGGTTTCTATTTCTATTTGATATCTATACTAATATTATAAAGCTGAAGAGTTTGTTTGTTTGTTTGTTTGAACGCGCTAATCTCAGGAACTACTGGTTCGAATTGAAAAATTCTTTTTGTGTTGAATAGTCCATTTATTGAGGAAGGCTATAGGCTATATTACATCACGCTATGACTAATAGGTGTGGAACAGTCGCTAATTAACGCGGGTGAAACCGCAGGGCACAGCTAGTGTATTGATAATAAATCCAACTGCCTAAAGTTTTCCTTGATCTTGATTGATCTTTCATTCATCTTGAGGAGCTCGATGACGCAGTGGTTAACGCGCCTGGTCTGCGAGTGCCGAGGTTAAGCAACTTTCGCAAAGGCCGGTCATCGGATGGGTGACCAAATATTTATCATCTAGAGCTTTTCCGTGCTTCGGAAGGCACGTAAAGCGGTTGGTCCCGTCAGTATTAGCAGTCGTTAACAACCACCAATCCGCACTGGGCCCGCGTGGTGGTTTATGGCCCGTTCTCCCTAACCATCCATAGGGAAGGCTCGTGCCCTTGCAGTGGGGACGTAGGTACATGAGCTGGCGATGATGATGATGATGATGATGATGATGATGATGATGATGATGATGATGATGATAAAAGTTTTCATTTACCTACTGGACACTACTTTTTAAAAGTTTTTACATACGATTCTACTGCTCTCATTTTAAATAGTTTTAGTATTAAAAAGATTTTGAACGTGTAATAAGGCACATAATTTTATTACTTGAAATCTATACAAATTTTAGGTTTTCATTGCATTTAACATCAACTTAGACGACACTCTGACCAACTTAGGTTAAAATAGTTTGGTAAAAACTATGTTTGAAAAGTTTGAATATTTTCACACACGTGGTCAGGAACAGGTAGCCGGTAAAAAAAAGAAATTTATCCAGGTACCACTGTTTGTAGGTAATAAATACTAATGAAATTAAGAAAGCACGAACGGTTATATTATTAATGAAGTGCAAATACCAGTAAAAATTACATTACCAAGTAGTTTTAAAAGTAGGTACTTACAGATTTCTTTGGCAACTTGTCATCGTCTGGTCTATCAAAATTCTAATGAAGGGCAAACTAGTAGATAATGAGCAATGTCGAACAATATGAAATAACTATCAATTAATTTAACTGCTGATAAAATTATAAGTTCAAATTAAAACTTTGCTGCACGCGTTGAGCTGCTCGATTCGAAAATCGAAACTACCGAACGAACAAACGTACTGACTTGATTCATTCATTCATTCTGATTGGAACCGGAAACTGAACCGAGACAATCATAGAAAATTTTTCATAGATAATAAAAATCATTAGTTTTTTTCAATTAACATTCATGCAACTTCTTAGTTGATGGCTTATTGCGGTTAGCACATTTAGCCAGTGTCAAAGTAATTTAAATACAACAAAATAAATAAATACACATTATTCCTTCATAATAATAGATGATTATAGAAATGAGTAGTGTTACATAGGACTTTTTGAATTTATACTTAATCTAAGTAGTTAATAATAGTGATGTTGCACTTGTTGTTTCAGTTGCCAACACTCATGCAATGCACGTTCACGAATACCTACGTAAAGGTTAATAATCCACCTTTATTTCACATTAAAACTCGACATAATATAAATTATAGAAAATAAAACAACTTTCCCGTCTATCAGCAATTTTTTTTTATTAGCGATTTTAAATTATTTATTAGATTTTGCCTATAACATCCATCAAATAACATCACGTGAGATGAATTAAAGCTCTTCTCCATTGCGTAGTAACAGTCCAGATGCAACAACTCGAGTTCATTCGTGCTTTGAAAGGCACGTAGAGCCTTTGGTCCCGGGCGCCGCGCCGTCTGTTGCAGTGGTCAACTTTCAATGAACCTTGTTAAAAGTTTGTAGATAAATCATATTAAGCAAAGTGAATAATAGCACAAAATAAGGAGACTGCAGAAGGTAGGAAGGTTGTATGAAGCTTACCGTCTGCAGTCTCCTTATTTTGTGATAATAGTAAACAAACCGAAACGTTAAAAACACCGCCAACTTGAAACTTCAGTGAAGAACAATGTATAATGTTATTAAACTCATTTTTATATTAAAATCTAAAACGATTACCAATGTATTAATTAACTTTCATAAAGTCAAATTATTATACATATCAAATTTAAATGAATTTTAAGGGTGACTTGGCGATGAACGCCATTTTTGTGTGAATTATAGCCGTACTAGTTTAAAACCGATTCGTCGTTTTAATTCTTCAAAGCAAGCAAGATGGAAATACCTAAACCTTTTCACCGCCAACAACTTCTATAGAAGTTCGAGAATTTCGTGCCCTCCACGCCAGAACTTCTATAGAAGTTCTTCATTGTACCTACTTTAATAAAATACATTTACGATACATAAAACATTTGTTTCTTTTGTAATTTTGTAAGATGGACACAACTGAAGCCCTATTTTTTTATTTTCCCAGGCAAAACAGGATTTTTTGTGTTTTAAAATGGATAAAAACAAAAAGCCTCAAACATTAAATATTTTTATGCCCCGCACGCCAACGACTTCATATCAAGTAGGCCAGTGATGTGACGCGAAAGTTGCATTCATTACAATCCTTTCTATATTTGCTTTGTTTTATTCCATTCAAATGTTCATACTTCTATGATTGAAAATAAATTCCGGTCAGTAAATAACGTTTACACAATACATTTTAAAATTAATGTACGTATCAAATCACTTGATTAAAATTAATTTAGTTTACTGAGGACTTTCGATATTGCAACACCCATCTCTACGTAATAGCAAGATGTCAGTGCTACCAGTGCCACCGACTTCATTTCAAGTTTACCCGTGACGTCATAAGCGCACAGGTGTCAAAATCATAGTGTCATAGTGCCGGGCGTTACAAACGAAACAAACGTGCGCACGTGTGTTTCTTTCCCGGTTCGGGTAATATCTAAACAGTGCAAAATGAGTGATTGTTATTCTGATGAGTTGTTGCGGATATTAGAAGGTGTGAAATCTGATTCAGAATTGGATTACTTTATTATATTATTTTAGTAGGTAAATATATTTATTTATGACGTACAAAGGGAAAGTATTTACT
Organism: Eudonia mercurella; assembly: GCA_963082485.1. Classification (NCBI taxonomy): domain Eukaryota; kingdom Metazoa; phylum Arthropoda; class Insecta; order Lepidoptera; family Crambidae; genus Eudonia; species Eudonia mercurella. Next base: position 8,154,432 of record OY720049.1, on the reverse strand, counting down.
GTCCATTCTCGTTCGTGCTTTTATAAACAAGAAAGCAGCTACTAAAACACTATTCAAATGTTTATTGTAAAACAAAACGTACTCAAACGTACACAGAGAACGTACACTCGGTAACTCAGCGGTAGTTAAAAGTCTGTAAGCCAGCCACTTAACCAAAATACGCTGTATACCTATCAACATTAAAACTGAACTTGAACACAATAAGTACATGATACATCGATAGGTTATTTCAAGTATAGACCAACAAAACTCTATAATGTAAAAAAACATAGGCAACCCTTTTCCTTAAGAAATTTATCGTGCTACGAGCGCCAAAGACTTGATATGAAGTTAACGGGCTACATCATAAAATGAATAGGGAAGTGCCTATTATAATTATCTCTAGCAAGTATATGCATGTTTTTTTGTCTCTGATAATGGATACTCATTTTTCTTACTAAAAATGTTTATAAAATAAAACAAACTACCATATAACCTATTAGTGTTAATTTATATTTGTAAATTTAAATACAAACTTAAATGATATCAGGCACATTTGACCTGAAAATGTATAAACTTATTTCTATCATCTCTAAGCACTATGTGTCATTATATACCTAAATTAGTATCAACTTTATTTTGAAACTCCTTTAATTTGCTAAAATTAATTAATTACAAAACAAAACTAAGAATATGAAACGGACATTTTTGTGGCCGCCATCACTATTTTTTTTGCGTAAGAACACTCCGAATAAGTATACTTCAGAGTAAGAACAAGGCGCTATACATCAGATGACAATGACATTGACAGAGGTTGGCTGAATTTCTCAGAATAAATTGTCAGCCAGCCTGTCACTGACAATGTCAATCTCTGTCAACTGACTGAAACGTTTGGTTACAACCACATGATGGACTTCTTGGCGGGAAAGTGAAGAGTCATGTCTGCGGTTTTGTTTTATTTTCTAAAATTTGTGTTATCTCGAATATTAATGTGAAATAATGGTGGATTATTAACCGTTAAGTGTTCGTGAGTGTGCACGAGTGTTTGCAAATGAAACAAAACAGTGCAACGTCACTTTTCAAATTCTCTCAAGACGTCCGCGGGTCATTTCGCGAAACATGGAAAAAAACTATTTCTAGTTGATTAGAAATTTTATCTCATTTTTCAGTTACTTTTTTTGTTTAAGCGAGGTTTTAAACATAATTTAACGTAAGGTGACACAGTTACGAACCTTGTGTTCTAAAAACTCATTTTCTAATTTAATTAAAACTGAGTAAAACATCATTACCATCTAAAGAAAATATATGTGCACAAAACTTTCAAAATATATATTTCAATAATTATGATCGCCAAACCCGATTTTTTCAAACGTTTAGTAATCTGTATTTTACCGTAAACAACATAATAAATAGCGTTTATAATTCAGAACAGTATAATAGTCAAAACGAAATTTCAAAAGTTTGTAACAGAAATTCGTCATTACCATCGCGCTAACGTCAAATTTACTTTCTTGAAAGATCTACGTGATGTATCTTACTGTCCCCGTGCACACCACTCTCCTCAGTCGCTTGCACGAAATGTACCACAGCGCACGCCACGGTGAGTGCTCTTTAAATACTTTTTTTGTTACAAATCATATGTCATGGAAATGGTTGTCACGTATTTCCATCATTACCGGTAAATACGTTTTCTAGGTAATTATAAATTAAGTATAATTGTTAGCATTAGAACTTATTGTGACTCCCAGGACAAATTCTCAAAAAGGCGGTTACAAAATAGTAGCGCTAAGAATTCACGATTTGTTCAAAAAAAACACTACGTTTGTCATTACCATCATCATCATTACCGTTTGATTTGTGTTGATGGTAATGACGTTATGTTAATGGGAATGATGAATTCAAAGTTTCAAAATTTCTTATTAGTAGCAATTTGTTCTATTTTACTTAAAACGTTGTTTGCTTTCATGCTTTAAAATAGCCGAAATACCAGCTGGAAGTTGAATGGGTTTTTTTGTGCGTTATCTTTATTTTAATTTGTTAAAAATATTAAATTATCCGTGCTTGTCTGGATTATAGTATTATAATAGCCAGCTTTTCTTGTCAGCATTCGTAAGTGGTGAATCGAGATTATGCGCCAGTGCATCAAAAAAGGCGATTGGCCAGCATCCTGACACTTCCTTTGCATAATTAACAACAAGGTCGCTCTATTTGCTAAAAGTGGACATTGATCCAAACCATGGCTTGGATAGGATATGATGATCTCTAACCACCTTTTGGGGAATAATGGTCGTGGGTTTATGCATACATACTCTAAACATATTTTAACTTTAAAAATACATCATACAAAATAATATTTTATTTCAGGTAGTTGCCGTTTTCAAAAATGAAACTTCAATATTACATAGTACTACATATTGAAACTATTCAACATCAGCTCATTTACGTCCCCACTGTTGGGGCACGAGCCTTCCCTATGGATGGATAGGGAGAGCGGGCCATAAACCACCACGCATTCCTAATCATTACCATCCTCAAAAAATCATTGCCATTAGCCTAACGTCATTACCATTTCTCTTATTATTTTTTGAGATCAAATATTATCTAAATTCTTGATTAAAAAAGAGTGCCTTTGTTAAGCAGATCTTACTTAATAGTACTTCTTTCGATTTTTGAAACTTTGCACGCATTTCAGATTAATTTACAAAAAGGCTTCAAAATAAATCAGAAAAAATCCAAAACGCGAATCCACCCCCGCCCGAGGACTTAGTAAAGCCCCACATCTTTACTGAGATACTCGAGGGGTTGGGGGGTATATCATTTCTCACTTCTCATTTCTATTATCATTCATCGTCATCATAAAGGAAAGAAATATTGTTTATTTATGTATTACTAATAAAAAATACTTGAAATTGGCTAAATGCTAAACGCGAAGCCATTAATTAAGATTAAAAAAAAAAAAAAAAAAACCACATGATTAAATGAACGGAACAGAATTCCGCACGCTCCATCCGTATCATGAGAGAACACTGATCACTGATGTTCATTCAGCAAACATTTCGTTTGAATTACTAGTGTTGCTATACTAGTGTCAGTGTTACCAAAGAAAAATATTTCAAACGTGAATGTTTCGTTAATGTAATGTAATATAATGGAAAATGAAACTCGCACACAGCACCCAGTATCTTAGCAGAGATCGAAAGATTATTATCATTGCTGTTGTAACATCGCTCTCAGCAGAGACGCACGCATACAGTTGTGCCAAGTTGCTATGCGGTCACAAAGGCGTTATTTGATTTTTTGAAGGTCAGCGGTTTAGACTGATGCGTTTATCGGATTCTGCTTATTCCTCTGCTTGTCTATTTGAATATTATCCAAAGCCATTTAGAAACGGGAACATTCGCCAACGTCAATCAGTAAAGAAAACATTTTCTAAAGCCATTCAGAAACTTAAACATAAGTCAGTAAGCGACGGGAACATTTTCCAAAGTCTGCATTTATATATTTTTTTTCTGTATCCTGCTTTAATAGCTATATTTAGCTGCTTCTTTGTCTGCCTAATGTCTGTGTTCGTCATTGTAACTGTTAGAGAATGTCCATTGTCATTACTCACTATTGTTTGGGGTAATAGCGTTATATTATTGGCAAGCAAGCGTAGTAGTCTCCAGATTTGAGATTGCTCTCTATAAAAATTAGTTCAGGTTAAAAATCACAGATGGCGCTGTGCCAACATGAATCACACTAATAATATTTCCATAGGATAAAGTAAAAATTTAAAAGAATTATAAAACTCTCGAAAACCATGTCCCTATAGGTGTTTAATACAACCACATTTATATTATATCCTCACCTACTGTTAGGAATGCGCAGACGACGGACTTTCTTGTCCGATTAAATAAGTAGATAATATTGCTTAAAACAGCATCGATTAACGAACACGAGAAGCTGAATGTAACTTAGCAAGCGGACAAAAGACCGTCGTCTGCGCATTCCCTTGTTACGACCTAAATTCAAATACATTTTTAGTAAAGAACACCAAAAGATGACAACGATTATTACAATATAGGTAAATAGTAGGTACCTAATGTGAGCCTAAGAAGGGTGTTTGCAATTATGGCGCTCAAACAAAAATAGTAAATAATGCAAAAAGTATTAAGTATTTATATTTCGTAGTGTATTTCATGTAACTTTGAATTTGTGAGATTATAAAATCGCCTTTCCTAAAGTTACTTTTCCTGTACACTGCAAACCTGCGAGCCAACATGTCACACCGCACCGCCAACGCTCTGCGCTAGCTCAATATCCAGATCACCAGTCAGGTCAATGGTGACGATATGCCACAAGCAGCTGAACTGCGAAACCCTCTCCGGAAGAACACGCCGCGCCGTTGAGTGTCACAGGCGGAGTGTCTCGCGTGCGACTCGCACAGCCTCCGCTACTCTCTACGGGCACTGGTCGACGACGGGCTCGGCAGCATCATCTCGTCTGCTGCCTAACTGACGTTATTTACAGTCGTTCCACCAATGGAACATCCAACTTTGTGTTGCCGAGCCTGACGATCAGCCGATTTGTGTCTGTGTGCCATGTCAAGAGATAGGAGTCCGCCATCTAAATGTGTGCATCAGGATGGTGGGTGTTTGTCTCTAATGCACCTTCTTTATCAACATCTAATTTGGTTGATCTGAAGCTGGTATCATCATCATCATCATCTCATTTATGACCCCACTGCTGGGGCACGAGCCTTCCCTATGGATGGATAGGGAGAACGGGCCATGAACCACTACGCGGGCCCAGTGCGGATTGGTGGTTGTTAACGACTCGTAATGCAGCCGGGACCAACGGTTTAACGTGCCTTCCGAAGCATGGAGGAGCTCGAGATGAAAAATTTTTGGTCACCCATCCGATGACCGGCCTTTGCGAAAGTTGCTTAACCTCAGTACTCGCAGACCGTGCGCGTTGACCACTGCGCCATCGAGCTCTTCAAGAACAAGAAGAAGCTGGTATAACATTATTTAAATATAGGTACTGATAATCTCATAAGGCACGTTCAGTTCACGAAGCTTTATCCTCGAAGTCATTTCTATTGTTAACCATATAAATGTTTATTTCCTCACCCAGACTTTTACTGTTATCCGTATTCAGCATCGATCAAGTTACCAGAAACATTTTTACAGCATTGAACAGCGCCTGCTGGTGACGAACGATGCAAGTTAAACTTTTTGCAAAACAAGTTGTCGTTTTCGTTAAGAGCGTTTACGCCGCACACTAGCGCCGCCAATGAAAAAAAAACATCTAACATGCTCAACAAACTATTTGAATTAAGTAATTTAGCATTTTGACGGCGTCATAGTTAAGTGGCCGTTTTTAGCTGTAACGTCTTAACTAAACCATAACATGTCAGATGTTCATTAGGTGACGTAAAAATGATAAATTACTTCATTCAAATAGTTTGTTGAGCATCATTTGATTTTCTATCTCTAATTACTAGATGTTTTTTTTTTATTGGCGGCGTTAGTGTGCTGCGTAAACGCTCTCAACGTAATGGAATAGCGAATACAACTCGCTCTGGCACCCTGACAATAGCAACGAGTCGCAATTTTGCTACACAACTTACGTTTTCGAGAGAAACAAAAGAAAACAAAGATGTATACGATTTAATCATTTATTTACATTCAGCACATGTATACTAAGATGAACAACAAAATACATTTTATTCTGCAATTGCTTCATGAATGTATACATGTTTCTGGGAAAAGGGTTTATAACAAAGTGGTTTTTACTTTAGAGGTAAGCTTCTTAAAATTAAATCGTTTTAACATAATGTGCTAACAGTCACTGGTATAGGAAAGGTGTTCAAGTACTAAATACTAAAATTGTAATCGTAAAAAAAATCATGTAAGAATAGAAATAAAACTTAAAACTATTAATTAAAAATTAAATAAACCGATACAAATTAACCCTATTCATAACAACAAATAATCAACAGTATAAAAAAAAACTTTTAAAAAATATGAAGATAAAATAAAACTAATCTAATAAACGAATACAAAAATACTTAAAACTTCCTTACCATACTTAATGGTAGGGAAGTCGGTTGCGCTAATCGCAGGGGCTGGGGCTGGGGGGCCTTAGGACTTTTACGCGCGCGGGCGTAGTCTTGCGGGGTACGGTTACATTTACGACGCTGAGGACGCGCTTCTCCGGAGAGCGTGTAAATAACAATAAAAAAAAATCAAGAATACGTACAAAATTAACAAAATAAAAATAAAACTTAAAGCAATATAATCTCAATCAATCAATATTATATACAAAAATTAAAACCGTCACCCCTTGGAAGGCCTAGGTGCACTGGGATCGGGTCTTCCGGTTTTCCGGAATATTATTTTTATTTAATATTATTTATTTTGTACATAAACGACATTCCTCAAATAATTAATCATAAATGTATTTTGTTCGCAGACGATTTTTCTGTAATCGTGACATCTGATAAAAAAAATAATAATGCAATAAATAATCATGAAGTTGACATTAATAATACAATTGATAATATAATGAAATGGCTAGAATGTAATAATCTTAAAATTAATCTTAAAAAATCAAACTATATCCAATTTAATAAATCGAAACATACTAAGTATAATTTCAATTTAGATGTAACTAAAGTTAAAGAAGTTACACATACTAAATTTCTTGGTATAATTATTGACCAAGATCTTAATTGGAAAAAACATGTAGACAGCTTATGTAGTAGGGTAAATAAATTTGTTTATGCTCTGAACCAAGTGAAAAACGTAACTAATAAAAAAACAGCAATTACATGTTACCACGCATATATAGCGTCAATATTACGTTACGGAATCATAATGTGGGGTAACAGTACGGACAACAATAGGGTATTTATAGCTCAAAAGAAGTGTGTCAGAACTATATGCGGAATCTCCTCTGACGAGTCATGTAGACCATTATTTAAGGATCTTGGTTTATTACCGCTACCATCGCTGTACATCTATGAAATATGTAATTTCGTTAAAAAACATAAAGAATTGTTTAAAACAGCGAGTGAAACTAACTCTAGATTAAAAAGAAACCAACACAGACTTGTACTAAAAGACACGCCGAGGTCTGCAAAATTTAGTAATAGTTGCTTGACGATGTGCGTAAGAATTTTTAATAAAATACCTAATAATATGAAGACAGACAATGACATTGCATTCAAAAGAAATTTATATAATTGGTTAAACGACAATAATTTTTATAATATTCAAGAATTTTTTAATAAAAAATCATAAATTATTTTATTGTAAACAAATATTGGGATCTTCGGAAGTACTTATGTAGAGCTCATAGTCTAAGTTCCTCACTAATGTTTTGCATGCTATATTTTAGATTAGCTTAACATGTGGTTTACCTATATATTTTGTAACATCTTACATACCATGTTAAAAAGCAAATAAATGATTTATTTATTTATTATTATCCTAAGGCCTTAGGCAGCGCCACCGGGTCCGCGCTAAAACGACTGGATTCGTCCACCAGTGTAACCAACGTAAGAAGGCGTCCGGGTGTGGCACACGGGGCTGCTGGCCAAGCTGGCCGACCTTACGCTACCTCCTGCATACACACACCGGTCGCCGTCGAGGGGGCCAGCGCCGCGACCCATCGCCGCCGGCGTGCAGTGTACGCGCCGAGACCGACGACGTCGGCGCAACATCATCTCCTCCTACACGCAACCGGCGCCGCGCCCTACCCCGCCAGAAAGAGAGCTTTTTATCTAACGTTACGCCTAAATATTTGACAGTTCGCTGCCATGGGATTGCGGTCCCTAACATGCATAACGAAGATGTTCCATAAGGGATTACCCGGGTTCTATGCTTGACATCGCAGAGAACTGCGACACATTTGTCTGGGTTAACTTCGATGCGCCACTTTCGAAACCAGGCTCCTAAATCATAGCACGCGGGCTGTAACCTATTAACTATGGCGTCCGGGTTAAGCCCGCTACGGTAAAGCGCAGTGTCGTCTGCTCGTCTGCGAAGAGAGAGAGCTCCGTACCGCGCGTCGGAATGGGAATGTCGTTGGTGTAGGACGTGTACAGCAACGGCGAGAGGGCACTACCTTGCGGAACCCCGGCCTTTACCAGACGAGGGGAGGAGAGCGTACCTTCGTATCGGAAACGAAAGGTACGAGCGGTAAGATAAGATCTGATCAACCGGACCAATCTATCAGGCATATCTAATTGATATAGCTTATAAACCAGCCCGCCATGCCAGACCTTATCGAAGGCTTTGGCTACATCGAAAAAGACGGCAACTGTCTTTCTCTTACAGGGATTGTGGAAACCGCTCAAGAGAGACTCGTTTATGCGGTGAACTTGTTGGGGGCACGAGTATGTTCGTGAGCCTGAACCCGAATTGTTCATTAATGATTAAGTCATTTCCGAAAAGGTGCTCGAGAGAGCCCCCAACAAGTTCACCGCATACTCGAGTTTATCTTGAGCGGTTTCCACACTCCCTCTAAGAGAAAGACAGTTGCCGCCTTTTTCGATGTAGCCAAAGCCTTCGATAGGGTCTGGCACGGCGGCGGGCTGGTTTATAAGCTATATCAATTAGATATGCCCGATAGACTAGTCCGTCTGATCAGATCGTATCTCACCAACCGTACCTTTCTTTTCCGATACGAAGGTACGCTCTCCTCTCCTCGTCTGATAAAGGCCGGGGTTCCGCAAGGTAGTGCCCTCTCGCCGTTGCTGTACTCGTCGTACACCAACGACATTCCCATTCCGACGCGCGGTACGGAACTCTCTCTCTTCGCAGACGACACTGCGCTTTACCGTAGCGGGCTTACCCCGGATGCCATAGTTAATAGGTTACAGCCCGCGTGCTATGACTTAGGAGCCTGGTTTCGAAGCGGCGCATCGAAGTTAACCCAAACAAGTGTCGTGGTTCTTTTTGATGTCAAGCATAGAACCCGGGTAATCCCTTATGGAACATCTTCGTTACGCATGTTAGGGACCGCGCTCCCATGGCAGCGAACTGTCAAATATTTAGGCGTAACGTTAGATAAAAAGCTCTTTTTCCGCCCACACATTAATAGAGTAGGAAGAAACGCTAAGTTCTACCTACACCGCCTTAACCCTATGTTAGGCCGTTTTAGTAAAATGTTCCTCAGAAACAAGCGAACCCTCTATTCTATAAGGTTTGTATTAGACCAACGATGACGTACTCGTCACCAGTTTTTAGTCACATAGCGCCTTCAGCGCTCAAACAGCTACAAGTAATTCAAAATATATATGTAATAGAACACATGTGGTGACATGATGTCACCATAACTGTTTTTGTCATCGCTTAAGGGGGTGCAGCGCGGACGCAAAACTGCGAGTTTCAAGTTTCTTTATGATAGCGAGCGAGCGGCGCGTGGCAGTGGTGTGACAACGGCGCACGACAAGAATACGCACGCACACTAATATCTGTACAGAGTAGGCTGCTGATTTAATTAGAGCAATGTTTACTTTCGTAAAATCATAGGCGTTTGGGTAAAAAATAATAAGTCTTAATAAATTTATATTCATATTTTTTAATTGAAAACTAAGACAACAGTGACCTGCGGGATATCAATACAAACATTTTGATGTCGGATCATTGTTTCATTTGTGCTATATTTACAAAGTTTTTGAAGAAATAAGTTTTTAGATATCATTACTTTTACGTATTGTTTATGCAGTTTCTGGGTATTCGTTTCAAATTCCAAGACAACCATGACCTTGTGAAAGGATCAAGCTAACTACACTAGTCCTTTTAATGTATATGACCTATTCAGCTCCTAGCACCAGACTTAAAAACACGTAAATTTTCGAAATTCCGCGCGGCACCCCCTTAAAATAGCAATTTATGTGTACACTGTTTTGTATTGTATTGTATGGTATTGTGTTTAACTATTTATAAGTATATTTTACATTACTTTTGTCTCGCAACGATAATTTTTTTTTAAATTATTTTCGTATGTAACTTTTCGGCCCTATTTGTCTGTTCAGTGTGTAGTATATTGTGATGCTTATATTGTAATGACTGTTGGTGCCAAAAAAAATAAATAAAAATAAAAAATAGATTCACCTGTAGTAGGGCCACAGATGCCTTGGTACGTACGGAATGCTGATTCGCATAGAGATTTGGAGCTCCCAACTCTGCAACAGCATCTCAATACGGTCGCGGAGCGATTCTTCGAAGTGGCGGAGAATCACTCAAACCCGCTCATCAGAATGGCAGTGGACTAATAGTTCCGACCTCCCATACATTCCCCATCGCCGTAGGCCTAAACGCGCCTTATCGGATCCCCCTTTAAGGCTAGGTATTCCTGCAGAGGCCGCGCTATTGAGTTTTTTCAAACAATCTGAGACATAGAAAACAAGGTTTTAAATTCTGGAAAAAAAGTATGTATTAGTTAAGGATCTAATCTAGTGGAAGTCGCATTCAGTTACAAGATCCATTGAACTTCACTCGATAAAAAAAAATCCCAAAGTTACCCCTTTTTGTAATGTTTTTTCAATATGATGACTAAACTACTGATATTTTCCATTTATTTTTTGTACTCAATTGAAGACAATAATATTTCGCAGGGGAATTCGCAGAGTTTGACTTGATAAAATGATTGTCTTATTTACTATGTTTAAATATCTACGAAATGCGCGAGTACGGCTGCTCGGCAGGCCCGATCAGTCGCGCTCGGGCGCTTACGGACGACGGACCTGTGTCAGTTTTTTCCGTGACTGCCAATCAATCCGTTTTTGTCGTAAATAATTATATAATTATTGCAAGTTATTCATAATGGGCAATAAACAATAAACGCTTACAAAGATTCATGCATTCATGTCTAAAACTTATATTATGGTTATAATTCGATAGTATAAGAATATCAGTATGACTATGTACTGAAGATCGCATCGCTACGATTTTTGATAATTCATATTTTGTCTATAGATATCGGTACCTCTGCCGGGTTGGATTTAGAAATAAGTCGCCTGAATCTGAGAAAACTGAATGCGTGCCCCCTACGCAAGCTCGTCTAAGATTCCCTAAAACAATTTCGGCTGCCGGCGTTACGTTTGAATAATTTTAATAAATTTTTAAAATTCGTATAAAATGTACTGTGAATGCGTGAAACTATTTTCGATGCTTCTTTAGTCATAGTCAAAGTCAAATATTTTTTATTCAAATAAACTTTAGAAAAGTGCTTTTGAATGGTCCAAAAATTTTTTAACCTACTACCCATTCTAATTGGTTCTATCAAATACAAGGACAGCTTCACGTTACTGAAAGACGACTCTGTCTGCTAGAAATCTGGGCTGGAGAAAATAAACCTTTGCTTACAAAACGCATCGAAAGGGACGATAATTTCTGGAAAACGCAAATGGAGCCAAAGTTGGTCCAATTTTACATGAAATGTTTAATGCCGGAAATGAGGATCAATCACATAATAGCTAATCTGATTTTTACTATATACATCGTATGCGCAATCAACTACTAAGCATTTTATTCATAAAATATTATAATCCGTCAAGAAATGAAGAAGTTATTAATGTTTTTCTGAATGGCTATTTTGAAACGCGCGCGCCTGCTTGCCACTCACGATGATGTCACAGTACATAAGTCGTGCGGACTCGTGCGACCGTATGTACGGGTCAAATCGTACAAGGAATATTTGGATCACTTCCCGAGGACCGATCGAGATGAAACTTGGTATATCTACGCAACTTCGATAGCAATTCAATAATATGGCATCATGGAACTGGTCTGATGATGCAGTCGGAAGGTGATCATAGGAACTGAGGTTATAGAGTTTTATTTAACTCATAAGAAATTCACATTTCACTTACTGAGCTAACTAGGAACTTTGCAATGAAACAAGGTAACCCCGCCATATTTGTGCTTATTTTATTTGTCTTGATAAAAACTAACCTTGTGTGGTGCTCAAGATCTGATGATGAAACTGAAAGGAGGTCAGAGGAACTCCTAGACTGTACGTACTTACATGTTAAAAAGTTAAAAGTGAAAAAAATTTAAAACAAGCTTTTTATTAAATTTTAACCGCTTCTGTAGTCTAGTGGCTAAGCCACCGGTCTTACACCCAGAGGTCCCGGGTTCGTTTCCTAGCGGGAGGTACATCTTTGTGTACCTACTCGGTTTGGCTGATAGTAGGGCTTGTTAAGTCCGCCTGGATTTTAGTTTTTTAAATAAGTTCTAAGATGCTGTACTTTTTCGCAGACACATTAATAAGTAGGTACCTACTAACCTAAAGTAAAAAAAATCGTTTTTTTTTGTTTTATATTTTGATATGTTTCATGTTTTGTGTTTGTGTTTTAAACGTTTTTTTATTTATTGATTTATCATCTGTGTGTGTTAGCTGAATATTTTGTAAGTAAATAAAAATAGATCTATCCGGGTCTATCTATGTGCAAAATTTCATCTAAATCTGTTCAGCCGGTTCCACGTGATTGAGTAAAAAACAAATAATAAACATTTAACCGCCTCTGTGGTCTAGTGGCTAAGCCTCCGAACTTAGACCCAATGTCCCAATGTTCAATTCCTATCAGCAGCGCGTTCTTGATTTGTTTGGTGGTTGGGCTTGTTAAGTTTGCCTGGCTAGCTACCACCATCTTATCTAATACCGGCGCCATAATAAAAATGTTAAAAGCATTGTTGTATTCCGACTGTTTAGAAATCCTTTTGGGTCTTTTGGAACACAAAAAAACAATTTGACAACAATAAACAAATCGTATTTCTATTTATTTATTATTAAATATTATTTTTTAGTAATAAATATAACTTATGTTACTCAGGGATAATGTAGCATTCTAATAGTGAAAGAATTTTTAAAATCGGTTCAGTAGTTTTTGAGTTTATTCGTAAAATACAGTGGCGGGCGGCAAGCGGCAACTACCGAGCTAGTGCGAGCGTAGCTGATGACGTCTGCGTTTTTGAGAATGCAGCACGAAAATCGCTCTAACTTCGTCATTTTTGGTCCAATTTCAATAATTCTTTTTTGGTTAATTGGTTTTGATGTGACTGTAAATCTACATATTTAAATAAAAATTCTCGTTGATCTTCATTGTAGATAGTGACAGACAAGCACGTGGAATGCCAATAAGAACGTTGTCCTTACAAGATGACAAGGAAAATGTAAATTATGTAGACTCCACAGCCTTACCATATCAAATTTGCAACCAGGTACAAGCACAAGAGAAATAAATTTTGAAGAATTTTGAGATTAAACATAATAATATTTTGAATTTAATTTGATACCCTTATTCCATTTCTGCCAAACATTCTTTGAAATAAATAACCATGCAATCCTTTCTGGTGGATACTTAACTTAGCCCATGAAATTGAAGTAAGAAAAATAATTTTGAAAATAAATAATAATATTATAATTAAATGGATACCAAAAAACATAAATTCATTATTAATTACTTACTTTATTTATTTACGAAACTCGTAACTCTACTTTATCACTACTAAACAAAGTTTGATCATAAAAATGCACTTCTAAAGCAAAATAAAATTACCCTACTGCTTATTTCTATACTGTATCGGTGGCGAGCGGGCGGGCGGTGTCATGCGAGTTCACTACCGCTACGTCCGCGCGAAACGCCGCCGAGACATCGCTAAATGCCTACTTTGACAGGAATACCTAGCCTTAAGTCAGTAGACATAGGCAGCTTTACTGCAGTTTGAGCGCGCCGTCCCTAACACAGCGGCGTGTACTCGTAGTGAGTAACGTCCCACTCTGGGAGGCGGGAGTTCGATTAAATTTATAGTCCATCAGTGGTGGGAATTATCCCACCACTCTACTCATCGCGAGTCGGTTTTGGAAGAAGAGGAGGTATCGCCGGACGTGGACCTCTCAGAGGCGGTCCTCTTTAGAGAGACCGGCTCGGAGTCGGTCTCCATAGACGATGTCGCGTCACTAAAACGCTCCTCGTCGTCACCGTCCACCGACGACGGTGCTGAGTACTGGGCAGGCGGCCTTACAATCGCGGCGATTCCCTGTTGATTCCTACTGAGTCGCCTAGGGCAGGTATGCCTGAATGCGTTCCTACAGGGGAACGCGATCGGGAACGCGTCATGACTACGGCAGTGTCATTTGAGGACGCGGCGGCGGCGGCGGCGCGCGAACGGCGTTCGAGACGCGGAGCGACGTAGACAGCTACTGCTGTCGATACGTCTCCGCCCTGAGGGGGCGAAGCCTCCGCTGCGGTCGGAGCAAGCGCTAGGCTGAATTTGTTACGCAGCTCGTTTAAGACGAGCGCTGCGTCTAAGTCCGCGACAGAGTGCCGCACGGATTTGGGATAGGACGGCCATAGTGGCCTTCGTCGATGTCATCGCGACGGCGGAACCCTCCCTGCTTAAGGCAGGGAGGTACGCAGCGACGCAGCAACGAAAAAAGATATCGACTATAGCGGTTTCCTATCGTCAACCGAGGCCACTCTGGCCGTCCTAGCTCAAATCTGTGCGGCACTTTGTCGCACGGATTTAGATGCAACACTCGTCTTCAACGAGCTGCGCGCTCTATTCTTATTAGCGCTTACTCCGACCGAATTTGAGACTTCGCCCTCTTAAGACGAAGCTCCAATACCAACTCTCGCCGTGTACGTAGCTCCGCGGTCCGAACGCCGCCGCGACCTCCACCGACGCCGTTGTCGCTCCGATGATCGCACCGCGCGATGTCGTTACGCGATCCCGCTCGCGTTCCCCCATAGGAACGCAATTAGGTATGCCTACCCTAGATTACTTTCTCGTCAACAGGGAATCGCCGCGAATATAAGGTCACCCGCCCGCTCCTCAGCACCGTCGTCGGTAAACGGTGACGATGAGGAGCGTTTCTCAGACGCGACGTCGTCAATGGAGACAGACTCAGAGTCGGCCTCCATAAAGAGGATCGCCTCCGAGCGGTAAGCACTCTAAAAATAACCCCCCCCCACCCCTACAGGGGCTGCTACAGGAAACGAAAATAAATAAATTAATGCAGACTCCCTTGAATTATTTCAATTTATTGTGAAATCCAAGCTGGAAGATACTCTGCCCTGATAGAAGATACTCTGCTCCGATACTTTTATTAATGCTACGAATATTTTTCACAGTTGCCTTAAGAAATGCCAGCTGTGAGAGAAAATTTTTTAAAAATTTGAGTTGATTAAAAAGTATTTAAAATCAACAATGATGATGAAAGTAGATTCCTTCAACCTTCGTAGGTATGAACGATCTCGAATCTAATATTGTACCATATCCTCGCGCTAAAGCCTCTCCCTCTAGGAAGTCGAAGGGATCATCATACGTCATGCGTCCCGGCGGAACCACTTTCGATTTAACTTGTATAAGTTTTTCAAAAAAATCTATGAAATGTCTATAAAATTCTAGTCCTATTTAAAAAAAAATCTATGTCTCCGGTTTCGTCGTATTTTGTTATTGAAAGTGGTTGCGCTGCGGAGTATCCTTCCAGCGAAACCACCACTATATATCTATAACTATGCATATTATAATCAAATGTATGGTATCAAATAATTCTATAACAATTCTATATTGAATTAGAACCCCCAAATCCTCACTAGAATTCGAATATACGGACGAAGCTGTGCCTCAAATTTTCTCTTCGAAATAGTTAGTAGGTACCTTACAAATAAACAGAGAATAAGGTCGGAATAGTTAGTCCGTCTTTTGTTCTTGTTATGTAAACGTAATTTCTAATTAGAGTAAAAGAGACCAAACACGGAATAACTTTCTGACCTTATTCTCTGTTTATTTGTGAGGCACCTAGACTAAAGTTCATTGTCACAACCACAAGCATGCGAATATGGCTGAGTAGGGAGTATGAAATGAATGGCTTTACTTCAAAGTTAAGGTTTATTATTTTTCAAATAAGGAAATTATACTTCTTGTAACAAATAATAAAAAAGATAAAAATTACACATGTCAAAAAAACTAGATTCTAGCATAAGTGAGTACGTCTACTTGCATATTTCGTTATGATGTGGGTAGTTAGGAGCTTTAATGAAATTTTACCTCTGCAAGATATGTAATGTTAATGTTGCTAAGAACTTTACTCTAGGCGTTTAGAAACTATTTCAAAGAGAAAATTTGAGGCACAGCTTTGTCCGTATATTTAAATTCTAGTGAGGATCTAGGGGTCTTAATTCAATATAGAATTATTATAGAATTATTTGATACCATATATTTGATTATACTATGCATATTTATAGATATATAGTGGTGGTTTCGCTGGAAGGATACTCCGCAGCGCAACCACTTTTAATAACAAAATACGACGAAACCGGAGACATAGATTTTTTTTAAATAGGACTAGTACTTTATAGACATTTCATAAATTTTTTTGAGTAACTTATACAAGTTAAATCGAAAGTGGTTCCGCCGGGAAGCATGACGTATCATCATTCTTTGCATCCCCCACGAAGAAGCTGATCAGGTACGGCTTATTCCGACATCTCAAGTCGGAAAGCAGTCAGAGCACCCTCTCGGGAGAATTGTGATTGATCGTAATTAGGAATATCTCTTCTAACGAATTGTTGTAAGCTGGTTCAGTTATGTAATCAATTTGACGAAGTCGAATACACAGTAGATTCACGATTAAATCGTAATCTTTAGTGATCCCGTTGTCTATATTGGAACATACCTCGTCAATTTCATTAAGTAAAGCATTTTTCATCTCTTCCGTGGGCGAAAATACATGACCACAGGAAGACGACCTTAAATGTATGGCGTAGATGACGTTCTTCGAGTCGACCATCGAAAAAAAAAAAGGTAACAAAAAGAACCGGGCAATTCGTATAAATTTAATAGTCGCGCGTCGACGTTTAAGCAGACCAGAAAGAACGTTGATGATAACAAACTGTTGCTGAGAACGTCGTGTAATGGATGCAGGCTATCGACGTGAGATGAACCTTCTACTAATGGATCTTCCAACATCTCGTCTCCAAACCAAAGAAGTACACCATCCTTGATTCTCACGAGTTCACTATAGAAATCGTTCGCATTTCTAATAGTTTTTGGAATATGTCTTACTTTTTCGCCATTTGCGGAACAGTCGCTCGAGGATATTATGATTATCTCCTTTACTAAAGGATACTTCCCAATTCACGCCGCGTGGATTACCAACACACCAGCGTGGATGCGGCAATCGAACACGAGTGTAACACCGAAACGAATTGCTGTGACAGATACGATTCGGTTTTCCTTACTAAATTAATCGCATCATACGTGTAGTCAGAGATTGATGGTATAGGTGTGATATGGGATATCTCGGCTCTTAAGGAGCCGGGTCAGTGTCCTATACATTGTAGTGTCAGTGACCTTGATCATGATACTATCGTCCGTATTGCGGGCGCTAGTCCATGAAATTTTTGCCTCACGGCAAAGGTCGCTTACACGTGGCCATTGTGCCTTATCCCGTACGTACGGGTGGCGGCGGTTTGGCCGGGGGGGGGGGGGGGAACTTTTATTGCGCTTAGTTTACGCTTTTTAACTGTTTTGAAGCCGTCCGTATCAGACCCGCGAATGGTCTGATCCGAGGCGGAAGGAGAAGGAGGCCGACTCGGAGTCGGTCTCCATAGATGTAGCGTCAGAGTAACGCTCTTCAACGTCACCGTCTGGCGATGCTGGTGCGGAAAAACGGACAAGGGCTTTGGCGATCGCGACGGCAGGGCGCGGCGAATCCCTGTTAAGGTAATCGCCTAAGTAACGCGGCCCGAGTGAGATCGCAAGCAGCGGCGAACGACTGCGAGAACGCGGGAGCGCGGTACGAGAGACGCGGTGGCGACGGCGAGCGGGACGCGGCGCGGGGGGACGAAGCCTCTGTACCGATCGGAGGAGACGTAAAGAACGCGCGCAGCTTAATGCAGGGAGGTACCCGGCGGCGGAAGAAAGTTTATCGACTATAGCGGTTTCCTATCGATAACCGCTAAAACCGTCACCCCTATGCACCGTAGGCAGGCCTAGGTGCACTGGGTATCGGGTTTTCCGGTTTTTTCTAGAAATACACACTAAGAAGCCAAATACACAATGGGACTCCTCAATCTCTCTTCGGTCTCCCAAAATCCATCGCAAATCCTCAAATCCTCTCTTATGCAAGTTGCCAGCACAGACATTGCCTGATCTACTTTGTCCTTCTCTTCGCTTGTTAGTGTTACAAGACTTTGCATTGTGCTAAGGATTGAAATCAAATGGTTTTGGATGGCAACAGATGTTGATGGGAATTCAAGAGATGTTGTTGGATCTACTAAGTTTATGAGATTGTACACAGCAGAGCACGCTTTTTCTTTGTAAGCCTGTGTTTTCTTTCCTTTTCCTTTAAAACTTCTATTGGACCTTTTGCTGTCTTTTGAGTATGTCATCTTTTCATCCACTGCATCACTGAACGGATTGTCTGGATTTATAATCCTATATTAATACTCTTTTTCCTCAGGGGTAATTGCTATTATGTCTCTTCATAGATTTTTCATTCAAGTGACAATTAACACAGTGCCCACCGTCTTATATGTTATGTTATTTTCAGCACTATTTGATAGATATTTTGTAGTGGAATCATCACTTATTGATCTCATGCACACAGTTTTCATTACATTTTTTGCCATATTAAAATTGGAAGGGAGCAGACCAACTGTTGTACTTGCTGCGTTCAACATTCCTGGGCTTGAATATAGGTATTTCCTATCTTCAGTAACTTTATCTTTCAATTTCAAATACCTATTTTTTGTTGTTATTCATCATTTTTACACAGTCATCAGTCCATGTTAATCTGGAGTAATGTTTTTCATTTTTAATTATCTTCCCAGGTCCTATTTGTATTTGTTCAAGAATAATTGACCGGTCTGCGTTCTCATGACTGGCACACATTCCCTAAATCTTACGTTTGTGTCAAAGAGAAAGTGATGCATCAGATAAAAAATAGATGGAGATAAGCATTCATTCCACTTTGTGCCGTCTTCAGTACCTCGTGATACATGAGTTAGAATATCTGTGTATCTAGAGTAGTTAGTTCCATGTTAGATGTAATTTTAGCTGTCTTCTCTTCACCCCCTATGGAAATTGTAGGCCCTGGGCGATCCCTCGATAGCTCTAGGTGAAAAGCTTCAATGATTTGTAAGAACGGCCTCAAAAGCATGGTGGCTGAAGCTATGGCTCTTCTATCCTTCTTCCCCTTTTCTTTGTGCTTTATATAATATAAGAGGCAAAGGTGCAAGTTAGTTTCTGCATTCTTTTACAATTCTCACTTTGATTTCTTTTTCACGGGTGAGCTTCTGTCTGTTTTTTCTCAATTTGTGAAAAACATGATAGAACAACCAATTCTTCTTTTTCAAAACACTCCATGGTGGCTCGAATCCAATCCAGCATGCTGAAACAATCTCTTCCTGTATTCTCATTCAGAAAATCAAAAGCGGTTTCATATGCTTGGGCAGCAGTGACACTCTGTTCACGGAAGGGACAAAGTTTGCCTACCCTGTGTCAGAACATCGGAGCTGCTACACATAATTCGGTCCATAACGCTGTTAACAACTGATTCAATCTGAGTCTGATGATCTCTCAACATGTTTATGCACATAACCTTCATCACAGAGGTCGCATCATTTTCGTGTATTTTGTCATGTGGGAATTTCCCATCCTGTTTCTCTCATTTCAATCTTTCTATGTCAATGTCACCAATGTTTATGCTTTTGGGTAGTCTTGTGTAGTACGCGTACTAAGTACTAATAGGTAAAGATACTTGGCACTGTACGAAAAGAAACGTTACCGAACGCAGGAAGACGTTGACACCCAAAAGTTTTGGGTGTCAACGTCTTCCTGTTATATTCAAGAGATCGATTGACTGTCTCTGCGACTTTAGGTGCTTGGCTTCCGTATCCGTGACTACTAGTGTTGCCGAAATCGATAGTTGAACGCTTTTAGCGTTACTATCGATTTTTCATCTATGCTATCAATAGGACAAACGATAGTATCGACGTCTCTGCTAGTGCAATACTATCGGTAAACAGCAATATTATCGATAGTTTCGATCGCTGCCAACCAATGAACTATCGATAGTATAATATCGAATAGACTATGGTTAGTATCGATACTATTAATAGTTTTGTATTACTGTCAATAGTGATCTTTAATTCAATAGTATTGGATGAAGTATGCATGCAGGTATAATGAGGCGTAGAATATAATTTGGTGCCCGTACTTCAACGCTATTCTCCTTCTATATCATATGTGAGTGTTATTGTTTTATGGACGAACATTATACCACCTTACGTTAGTAAGCCAGACTATTTTTAAATTTTGTGCATCAACACCTAGCCCATATACCTACACTACATATGTCAATTTTAGTATAACGCTCGAAGTCTTATTATGTAGCTAAATAACCTTTAATAAATAAAATCAGACGTTAGCATAATGTGCTAAATTACTAGTGACTTAGCACATTATGCTAACGTCTGATTTAATTGTAAGATACTTACCTAGATAGTAAAAACCACTTTGTTATAATATAACCCTTTTCCCAGCAACCATGTCTATGTAGCCGCCCGGCTCCTGTTTGTAATGAGTGGATTTTTGTGTATTTTTTTTAATGTGTAACATCATATGCTGTCCGCGTCTTTTATAAATACAGACACACGGCGCCGGCACGCCACCATCTCGTTCTCAACTAGGGCATGCATTTCTTCTCCTTTCTTTGGCCTCGCCTTTTCCAGCTACACGGGGTCGACTTTCCCAATCATGCGACGCCACGTGGTCCGTCGCTGTACGTCCTTTTCCCTCAGACCCAGTTCCTTCATGTCCCTCTAGACATTCGACAGTCAGGTGGTCTGAGGTCTTCCTCTTCCCCTCTTTATGGTAGTCATAGAAAGGCACTCCTCACGACATGATCCTCGGTTCTACGCATTACGTGACCGTACCATCTCAGCCTGAACTCGCTTAGTTTGTCTGTCATCTGTGCAACTTTGAAGCTCCCCCTGATGTACTCATTGCGAACCTTGTCTTTGAGTGTGACTCCTCCTGCCCATTGTAGCATATGCATTTCTGTTGTGTGGAGCTTTTGCTCATGCGTCTTTTTTGATGCCCAGGCTTCGCTACCATAAAGTAGCGCAGGTCTAACAGCCGTTTTATAAACATTGCTCTTAGTTGCATTATTTAGTTACATACAAAGAGAATTTAACACTACGTTGTTACATATGGTTTTGTCAACGTCACACAAACGTCATTTTGAATTTGAGAAAAAGAGACAAATCAATGATTAACCCTTTCCACGCCACGCGTTTTTCTGAAAATCGTGCCCGTGACGCCACGGCCTCTTTTAACATAAATTGTAGTTATTATTACTAGTGAAGAGACACTCAATTATCGAGATTCAATAAAAATATTTTTTATTGAGCATATTTTGCATCAAAATATGCTTTATTTCGAATTATAACATCCTTCCATACAAATATGAAAATAATAAATAACTTTCGAATGTATTTTACAGTATTTTATTTTCTATAAAGCCAAGTAAATCCTCATATAGATATTTCTTTACCGCAGCACTATTTGTCTGATATATATGACTTTGGCGTATGGGTAGTAATTCTTTCAAGTTTTAGTGAAGTTACTGTTTCCGGTGAAATCTAATCATCGATAATTAGATATGAATATGTAATATTTAAATCCCATTCCAACTAAATATATATTAAAACACTTAAAATACAATTGAAAATACTTTATTCAAAATAGTTACAGTGAGAAAGATTTCCGAGCGAGTCAATTTACGATTCTTATTTAACAGTCAGGAATTTCTGGGATTAAAAAAATAATAATTATTATATAACAGTAGATTTCCACACAAGGTCATATGGCCCCGAACTAAGCAGAGCTTGTCATATGGCGGCCACAGACTGATATTCATACATACATATTTTAAATTAAATACTTAATGTACATACTACGCTCAGACACCTGAAGAAACACAAATATTCATCATAATATAAAAGTTTGTTCGGGGTGGGGATCCAACCCACGACCTTAAGTAAGTACTAAAAATTAAGGATATAATTACATACCTGTGGAATGTTTAAATTTAATTCCTCACTTTCAAATTCAACTTCATCTTCTCCCTCTAATATTCGAATTAATTCCTCGGTAGTAGTCATTTTTGTTGCATGTATCTCACTAATCTCACTTGACTGATGTAATTCAATAATAACAAAGAATATGTCATTATTATATTATGTAGGGTAGGTTCCGAATATATATTTTTTTTAATACCTTCAATTCACATCACTAAATAAATTGTTCTAGAAAGATCCATCGTCTCTGACGTCACTTCCTGTCCGATATATCAGACATTGGCGTTTAGCACTGAATATATTATTCAAGAAAATAGTGTTGGGGTCATGCGACGATTATTAAGCAAAAAACAACATCTAAGTATAAAGTAAATGTAATAATTTTGCATGAAATTAATGTATTATAACATAATGATTTTATCGTATTGCATAAGAAAAGCGGATACCTTTATTTTGATTTTAAGTGAAGAAGGTTACTGCTAAGTATTAAAGGATTTTAGAAAAATACGACTTAAATAAAAATACGATAAATTAAGGGTTTGGTAACAGCACTACTGTCTCATATATCAGTCTTTGGCGCTGGACACTAAGGTAAAAATAGCTTTGATTTCGGCAAAAAAAGGGGTTGTGTTTATCAAAAATTAAAGAGAAACGATGTAAAACTATTCTTCAAATGTAGCTTTATTTTATTCTTCAGATATTAAATATTTGGAAATACCGACATAAACTTGAATAAAGACTTTCAGGCAAGTAGAAATCAAAGACTTAGTTCCACAATTTTTTTGTCTGATATATCAGTCGTTGGCGTGGTGGGCACGGAAATGGTTTGTCCGATATATCTGTCATTGGCGTGGAAAGGGTTAACTAAATTATGCTTAAATAGTTTTTATGAATATGGGGGTTATAGTTTAAATATATAAGGTTATCCGAATGTTATTTTTTTTAAATTATGCATAAAAAATACATTAAATCAACAAAAACAACGTTACACACACTACCATGTATTTGACACACACGTATTGTTTGTCTTTAATACGGCTGACATCTGTCAATGCCTATCCAAACTCACATTCTATCTTTTTTAATTTTTCATTGCTTAAAATACAATCTGTGCAGCCTTAATAAAATTACGGTCGAATTTCGACCACTGGGGGCGACCACTAGTTATAATAAAATGGTAAATAGCACGTGTCGACGCGCAGAAGTCCGTGCCTGCGCCGCGGCGTACGCAGCTCTCGGCACATCCATGCGTTACAAACCTGCGCTGCGTCGCTGCGTCTCAGCATACGCTTAGCCTAACCGTGAACAGCCTTACATTTGTAATGAATCTGTACGGCATTGAACAAATCGTGATAAACGAGGTTAACATAGCCGACCGGCTTAACACACCGCTACTCGCTATAACTATAATACGTCACAATATACGCGAGTTGTAATAGAAACACATTACAAGGGAACATCGTCTTAAGTCTAAGTCGGTACCTTCTCGTCACAGTCTGTATAACTTCATTCGACGCAGATTGTTGCGATTGAGCTTTCATTCTTCTTCACCTATTCGGTTGCTATATCTCGGAACAGTCTCCGAACCTGAAATTCGCAAAAAAGTCCAATCTAAACAATTATTTGCAACAAACAGCATATACTGCTCCACTGCTGGGCAAAGGCAATCGCCAATGAAGTCAGGCACTTACATCGCGGGCGAGCTTCACTTTGTTGGTTGGTTTTATTATTAAGACGTGTATTTTTTTTGATGATGAGATTTGCTTGCAAATCTTTATTTGGAAAATATATAATAAGATAAAATTAAATAATGCAGCTTAGGTCACAAATGTTATTATGACAATAGCGCCATCTATGAACACGTTTATAAACAACTAATGAATGCAGTTACGCGTTTCACCGCACTCCACGCTAGATGGCGCTGCTGCGTATAGGGTGCTATTTAAACAGACTTCTTTTTAATAGCATTATTCGCCTCGAAAAATCTACATTGCCTTCTAAATTACTAAGTCGGCCACAATTAACGAGCGTCTAAATGATACTATCTTAGCCACTAGTTATCTTCTATGTAAGCCACTCTAAATACAACTCAGCATGGTGGTTATTTTTTAGCATCTAAATTAGTAACATGCATTCAAGCAGTAAACTTCTAAAATATTAATATATGACATCAAAAAGATATTATTAAAGCTTCTAATTTTTTAACTCAGCATGTTTAAAATGTAACTTATCCCACATTAATTAATAGTCAAAATTTTGCTAAAATTGTCTTCAAATAGTAAATTACGGCCACTAATATTACCTAAAAACTATACAGGGGAGACAAAATAAAAGACTTTATTTTTAAGAACCAATTTGTGTATTGAAAATTATTGTATTAATTATTTGTGTATGGTTAAGTACCTATTTTAAATCCGAATAAACAATTTCAGACGTCACCTTTGTAGGTATGTCTAAAAGGTGTGGTCATAAAGGTAAGGTCTAGGTATGCGTTTTTGGTCATCATACTAACCTAACCTAATGAACTCTTTACGCTTTTTTCATGGCGCCCCCCATCCCCCGCCCCGCTTTAGTTCTGTATAGCGGCGCCAGCGTGACCACAGATTAGGCAAAAGTTTAATTACTACGTAAATGACGTTTTGACATTGGCGCTCTTAAACGTAGTGTTAAATTCTCTTTGCGCGCTCTTGCAGTGGCTATTTTCACCATAAAAGAATATGATGTAATAATTTACATGCTAAGTTATAAAATGATGTTGTCTATAGAAGCTTGAATTATATTTTTTTTTTTGAGGACCTTATGTTGAAGCTGTAAAACGTAAAATGCTTTCTATAAAAAATTTAGTTGGCGTTGTAAAAAAGACGAATTAGTTTATTAGAGCATATCTCATTTTCCCGCTGCTTAGTTATAAAATAAGAAGATTGATCACGTGACCAATAAAAAAATCTGTGGCTTGACTTATAATTTCTCTTAAAAATAATAATGATAAAAGAATTTATTTGTCTTCAAAGATAGTTAAAATGCTGAAGGGACCTTATTCAACAAAGACATCTTAGCATTTTTTATTACATGACATAACTTAATTAAATAACAGAAGATGCGGATAAAAGAGACGGAAGAGACACGAGACACGAGACGCGAGACGTGGGCAGCGGCGTCAGTACACGCGACTCGTGTACACAACCGCAGTGACATCGCACTCATACTGCTTTAACAGTACATGGCAAGGCCTCTGAAGTGCGCTTCCACCGTCGGCCTTTTCATCACGTGAGATAAAGATAAAGTAAGAATAAAAATAAAAACCATTATACATACATGTTCTCCATTTGTACAGGCTTTGTCAGCAAATTAACAATTGCTGGGTCCTTCAGGGATGTTCAAGGTCCTTAGTGTTGCTATCTGAACCGTTGCATCTCAGGTTAAGAAGCCTGGAAGCCACAAATAGTCAATTAACAAAAAAAGTCAAATCATTTTATTCAATCATAGCCTTCACAGTCAAAACTATAAAAAAAACTAAAAAATTTGTTTAGACTAAAATACTGAATGTACCAACAGTTCGGATTT
The DNA here is from genome assembly GCA_963082485.1 of Eudonia mercurella. Lineage (NCBI taxonomy): Eukaryota > Metazoa > Arthropoda > Insecta > Lepidoptera > Crambidae > Eudonia > Eudonia mercurella. Next base: position 8,128,802 of record OY720049.1, on the reverse strand, counting down.
TGGGAGAGCCTTCGACCGAGAAGAGCTGGCAACAAACTCAAACCCCTCTTACAAATAAACAGAATAAGTTCTGAATTAATTCATGTTTTGTTCCTGTAATGTAAACTTCATTTTAGATTAGTACAATTAGAACTATTCCGAGCATATTCTTTGTTTATTTATTTATAAGGCCCAAAACGTTTGTAAAAAGAAAATGTTAAAAAAAATTGTATAAAAATTAAGGATAACTTTATTCTTAACTCCTCATACAAACAAAATTGCATAAGAAACTGTATGTTAATAAGTATTGTTTAAGTTTGGGAAGTTTGGATGTAAATCCTTTGAATTTTCTATTGGTGTATCTTAATTAACTAAGTCCTGCAATGGATTAAAATTTGTTGCTGAAGTTAGCAATTTTGTTAAGATCCATCACAACTGGGCCCGCTTGGTGGTGTATAGCCCTGTGGTGTTTCCTTACATAGGTGAGGCTCGTGTCCCAGCAGTTGAGGGGATGTACAATAATGATACCTTATTTAATGTTATACCAAGCAGCCTGGCTAGCTTCATGTTAGGAAGCTTAAGCGAGACTTGTGCCTGGTAGTGGGATGGTAATGAGTTGATGATGATATTGGTGAAGGTAAATGCTGTGTACAGCAATTGACGGAATGCAATATTAGTTTGAAATGTAGCTATAAGAACTTGTACTAATGTTTTAAATATTCCTTGCTGGGAATCGAACCCAGGATTTAAGAATGACTAACCACTTGGACACAGAGATGGTTATAATAAAAAGTTATAATAAAAAGAAGTAACTTACATGTGATTGAGACATACTCCATCAATTTGCATTTCACCACCTTGGTGGGTGGTGGCCTATAAACAAAATTTTAATTAATAAATCAAACCTAAGACTTTTAGGTCTAACCACTAGATAGAGCAGTGTTCCGCAAAAGGTGTGCCGCGGCACACTGATGTCCTGCGGTTATTAGTTGGCGTGCCTCGGAAAAATAAGGTATCTCTTTAAGTTACATACATGAATTGAAGAAAAATACTAACACTAACACAGTTGCAAATCACGCGAGCGTGCTAACGAGTTTTGTTTCGTTTGGAGCGGGCGGGGCGCTGGCGGTTCGCACGAGGCAGTAAATAAAAATAAATATTGGATTATTCATTAATAATATTTAAAAAAATATTTTTCATTTTTAATAATAATGTAATTATTTCAGATTTTTTTTATCTGTATGGGTGATATAAGTAACCCATTTATGGTGTATTTTGGAGGCTAACCATACAATTTATGGTGTACCTCCAAAGTTTTCTGTTTTCCTAGATGTACCTACCTAGATTGCAAAAAGTTTGCGGAATACTAATGCAGAGAAAAGTAAACTTAAATCAAAAATAAAAATATGAAACAACTAGGTAGGTACTAGGTTAAGTACTAGGTTTAGGTTAATGTGGAGTGAAGTTTAAAATTTAGAAAACTTACATAATTAATTATTAAATAACCACTAACCAACAGAGACAATAAATAAATAAATAAAATAACTTACATGTGACTTAGACATCATAAGCCCATGATCACTTCAGGCCAGCGCTGCATGGTGTGTCATGGCCCAACCTCCCCAGCTGAGGTACGCTTAAAGGCTGATGATGATCAACACATTATTCTATGTACCAATGGTCTCCCAACGCAATGCTCTTAGCATATCATTTCTTATCTTGAAATATTTATATTGGAACTTGTCTGCTTTGTTCCTAGTTGATTAAATTATGTTATTCTTGAACAAAGTAACATAAACCAATGGGATGGTGTGTTCCACCTGAAAGATGACAATAGTTTAATCTAAACAAATTAGGAAAGATAATTTGTGAATTTTTGGATTTAAATTGGGACTATAATTTGTACCTACCTACCTATGAAACTATAAATTCTCATTTTGTAACTAATTTAAAAAATAAATGGTTTCTATTTATATTTGTTACGCATCAATAATAAATCAAAATGCTTTCGTATGTATTTCATTCACTTGCTTGCTAGGTAGGTACCAAATCCTTTTTAAAAGTTTTTCATACGATTCTACTGCCATCTAGTATTTAAAGTAAAACTAAAAGTTTTTGAACGTAAAATAAGCCACGAAATTATGTACTTTCAATCTAAACAAATTCTAAGTATTCACTGCATTTTACAAAAACTTTAATAAAAATAAGTACCTAGTTAAGTAGTGTTAGATTTTTTCACACACGTGTTCAGGTAGGTAGGTACAAACTTACCGAGTTCATTGGAAATAAGGAACAAAGTAATTATTACGCCAGGTGCCACTAATTGTAGGTACAAGATACTAATGAAAATAAGGAAGCGCAAACGGTTATATCATAGTTGAACTGCAAAAACCAGTTAAAATGACATTACAAGTAGTTTTGAAAGTAGGTACTTACATACTCACGGGTTCTTGTTGGCATCTTGTCATCGTCGGGCCTATCAGAATTATGATTTATCAAGTGAAAACTAACAAATCTAGCCCGCCCAGTACAGAATAGAACCGATAGAACTGCCCCTCGACCGACATGTACAGATACCTACTTACTTTTAGTATTTGCAGCTAGCGCAGGCGCTCGCCGCTACTAGAATTGAAACGAAAAAGCGAATGAAGTTGAACGGACAGAACGAACGAACCGACTTCGGTCAGAACCGAAAATTGAACGGCGACTCACAAACGAAAAATCACTCATGCATAGATAATAAAAAGCTATATTTATTATATATACATACATACTTTGTTCAATAGATATTCAATTACTTAAATCGATTGCAAGAAATATGAGGCCAGTCAATCCACTCAGGTGTTGTTTTATCTAAATATTTGTTTGTATATAGGTATGTGCTGTGTTACAATAGTTAAGTGATATTAAGCTCTTCTTCGTTGTGGAGTAAAAGTCAAGATGCTTAGAATAATAACGCCTAGAAACCGAGTACGCGCACGGCGATTGAGGCAAGTTTAACCTAGCCATAATTATGTGGCTTGGTTCGCCGAACGGCTCGCTCTAGTATCCACAAAGTACTTTTTTATAAGGTCACTTTTTATCAATTGCAAATATTTTGACAAAACATCTAATGATATCAGAGAAATAAGGCCCTAGCATGGGTGTACCCAGCTTCTGGCCAAGGGGGGGCAAGTCAGATTTTTTAGGTCGGATCGTCCGCGGCTGTTTTGTCATACACACTACACAAACACACCTACATGAAACATTAGGTATATGTAGTGTAGTGTGTAGGGCAAACAGCCACAAATGATCCTGCTTAAATATATAAAAGTAAATTTGACTGTGCATGCATGCAGAATGTACCAATATGCGTGTCACAATCACAACACAATATCAATCAGACAGATTTCTATACTTTGATATAGACACTGAATGAATATTTTTTAATCACCTCCGTTTGATTTAGCTCCTTCAAAACAATAACATGTCAAATAAAATAAATGCTAGTCGCTCGCAACTCGCAACTAGACGTGTGTCGCTCTTTAGGGAAACGACTCAGTGTTCCGAAACATGAAACTGATACGTTTGTTCCGGAACAGTTGCCCAGTGTAAAATGTTTCATTTGGAACTCGCTCACTGCGGCCGACGAGGCGACGAATGCGACGCGGCGACACGAGCCGACAGACTGAACGACAAGAGCGAGTGATGAACTGATGAGAGAGAAGCGAAAGCGAATTTCGCGCGCAACAGTGTACGTGATGTTGTGGAAGAGTGACTGAAATAACGATATAATGATAAGAGTGCCGGCCTAACTAAATAGCCGACGAACGACTTTAAAAGACGATAAAGTCTCAAAAATTCTTTTTTTTATTTTTAATATGTAGATATGTATTGTAGAGTGTCCATACTTGTATATGACAATCAATGTATATAAAATCGATTTTTAAATACGCCAGCTACCAACATGTTAGTAGATAAACTAGCTGTCAGTCCTAAGCCTGAAAAAGTACCTATGAAGGAAAATCGATTTTATTCTTTGTTATAAGATATCCTATCCTAGATATCATATATAATTATAAACAAAAAAAATCATTATAATAAAAATATCGAGGTGGTTTCGGTTGCAAGTTCCACATCTGATACAAATCTGCGTGAATATTAAGTTACTCTGTTTCAAAAAACTCGATGTTCCAATTGATCCAAATGAAACATATCACTGATTCGGAACATTGTACTGATGCAGATGCAAATGTTCCAATCTTTTTAGGGATACGTTTTTCCCACGACTATTATATAGGGATTTGTGACATTTTGTTATCACAAGTGTGGCGACTACAGGGCTATGTTGCCCTATTAAAATATAAATTAATTTCAATGAAACTAATTAATAATTCATTTTCATCCCCCCATCTCGGAAAGAGTATTTTTGCTCTTCGATATCTGAGTGCAAAAGCCGTTTTTATCCGCTAGAGGATAAAGTAAATTGAATTTAGAACATCGTGTGCACTAAGTTTGTGAATTCAAAACATCATTAAACCTATTTGCTTCTACCTCCATGCCAAAATGCCCAATTTATCAGTACACAAGTCACTAACACCAACATTACAGAACCTAACAAAATACACAAAACTACACTTAACTTAAGGGGGTGCAGCGCGGACGCAAAATTGCGAGTTTCATGTTTCTTTACGATAGTGAGCGAGCGGCGCGTGGCAGTGGTATGACAACGGCGCACGACTACGAATACGCACGCACACTAATATCTGTACAGAGTAAGTAGGTGAAAATTGGGGTTTCCAGATCAGAGATCTGGAAACCTCCAATTTTCACCATTTTTTATATTTTTATAATGTTTCACTATTCATCTAATCAATAACCGAATATGAACTTTAAAAAGTACCTTATAATACACTCGTATGGTACCGAATTGTTGATCTTTCGATATATTCATTTTTAATAAACCACTGTTATATTCGTCGATTCGACGGATGCAAATGTTTGCAATCGAATACTACGTCATTCAGCATTCATTCATTCATTCATCATTATTAGGTTGCTTTTTATCAGTAGAAATGACCACTTAATTCGTTGTAACTTAGCCGATATTTTTTTTCACTTATCACATGTAGTGTTAAGACATTTGTGCATAAACGTTTCAGAACTAATGTTCTGTTTGTTAAATGCATTCATACAATTTCATAAATCCCTAATTAGTAGAGCCTAATATTTATTTTATTCCAATACTTAGAGGTGCCGATGTTTGTGTGAGTAAATAAAAGAATATGTACCATATTATAGTATAACATTTATTAAGAAATATTTACATTGTCTGTAACTTTAGTAATAAGTTCCTTAATCGATTTATAAATATATAATACAGAAAAATATCCGAACTGAAGCATTGGTTTCTAAAGCCCTCGAAATCTTTTAACACCCAATATTTCGATTTTGGAAGAGAAGAAGAGATCTGAGAAGTTAAAAAATATCATTTTCTCTGCACCACTTGTCCAAACAGAATACATTTTTTAAAGCACATATATTGTTATGATGTACACAGCTAATAATATCTGAAGCACATGAATATTTATCATACAATGTAACTAAACTAGGACAGTTTCTATCTTCTAAATTATATACTCTATTGTTATTAAACATATCTTTAATCCATAAAACTTTTTCATGACCTTTAGTTAATATACATTTATTGTTTAAAAAGTCGCTTATATTGTTCTTATAGTTAAAGTATGGCGTGTATCCTTCATTCCAATAAATTCCTCTATTTTTCTCTATCCAGGCTACTTGTAGGCGTTCTTTTTTCGATAATTCATAAAATGGGTATGGTGGTTTTATTAACAGAACAATTATGCGCCTATTCCACAGGATCGCTATTTCCTTTGGAATAAATTGGTTATATTCGTCCTTGAACCCTTGTACATCCACGATCACATTCATGATAGTTTTCTTACAATGTTGCTTAGAGGTTTGTATTCGAAAAGCCGATCATTTATTATCAGACAATAAGCAGTTGTATTATCTGGTATCTGTTCTGAACATTCAATTTCTATCCGAACATCAACAGGTCCAGTTTTAAGAGAATCGTTTTGCCTTGAGCAATCAATTACAAACAATGGAGCTTTTTCCTTAAACTGAACCAAGTTAAGTAACGGATCGACAGCAGCGCTGTAATACGACTGACGAAAGTTAGCGTACATTTCATATAATATACTGTATTTACCTTCATCAAATTTCAGATTAAGTGAGTCATATGGAAAATATTGTGAGTTTAAAAATAACTTAAGGTTGGTAACTTTACAATGATCAAACATCGATGAACTTTTAGCACTATCATTTTTTCTATTGGTTTGTAAGCCGAAAATTACATATCTTGGTTTTTCTAACTGAGAAGCAGTTTTGACTGACCATGAATGCTTAGTAGTTTTTGGTAATAATGGATATTCGTATAGGTCCCAATTTCTAAATGCCAACTGTATAGGACGATTTTTTTCTAAATGTTTGAGTAACATCAATTTATTGCGATCAGCAACTTTTATATGAGGGACACGCCATTGAAGTTTTTGAATTTCTATTGCTATATTATCATTTTTATCTAAAATTACACAGTTTAAAACAGAACTACTTCTATGTAATATAAGTTCATGTCTACAATTTATAATTATTCTGTTATAATCTTCAGCAAATCCCAATATTTTACTTAATGGGATAACACCACTAAAATGACCATCTTTCAGTTTTGTACCGTTTAAATTCCATCCCCAAACTGCTGCTGCTTTATTTTCGCCTTCATTCATAGAGATAAAAGATTTAATCGTCGTAGTAATTCCAGCATTTTTGATGCGATCTATTTCAACACCGTTTAATTCATACCGTATATCTTGAAACAAATATGAGAGTGGGTTGTTGATAAAACTTATTTCTTTTTTCACTGCTGGGTCTTTAGAAATCACGTGCGCGAAGCCTTCTATGTAGATAGAACTGCCTGAAGGTAGTACATATGTATCTTGTTGGTGAATAGGTATTCTAATTTCATCATTGTCTTTAAAGCTGTTACTATATGGATTGTAACTATGAATTTCATAGCTCTCAATCGAATTATCATGATTTGGTAGATCTGTGATTTGCAACATTTTGTAATTTAAATCCAAGATCTTTTAAAAATATTTTATTTTCTTTAGTTATTTTTTTTGTTTTTACAACACTGAGACGTCTGACTCCTTTCAACATAGAATGCGAAATATCACGTTTGTCTTTTGTAGTGAGATTTTTATTAAAAATTATCATGATTTTTTATTTAATAAAAATATTAAGATACTATGTACCAATCATCGGTTTAGTATAAACAATTCTTATCTAGCTTCTAGCACAGACAGTTAAAGAATGTGCATATAGTACTGGTTGTTATCGTATTTATATGTATTATAACTTGAACAAAGTAAATACTAAATCATTACTTAATTCTAAATGTTTACATATTTCTGCTCCAAAAAGACTTTAAAAATTTTAAACATAAATGTCCACAGTTGTATAAATGATTTTTTTGTAAATTATCATAGTTATAATGTATATTTGGTCCTAAATATTTTATCAATTCTTTTGGTGGTTTTAAGTTACCGTAACTGTCAAAATATTCTACGTTATCATTTAATTTTCCATAGGCTACCCAATGAGTTCCAGAGTTTTTAGAAGTGTCGAGATTTATGACACCGCATTCTGCCGGGTAAGGTTTACGTGGTAATTGGTCTCTTATAAATACACCTCGAAAAAAGGGAATATTATATGAATGTTCCATAATATCAATATTCGTTAAAGCTCTTTTGGGCAGCCTAGAATTTAGTTTTTTTTCTTGGTAACGTAAATTCCTAGTCCCTCTTTGTAGGGCTTCAGATGTAATCCTTTGCCAATGCATACTGCTTCTATCTGCTTATTATGCCTTTCCATTTCTGTCAATTGTTTTTTGGCTGTTTTATATGCGTTTACGGCCTTTGCGATTCCGGCAACACCCCCCACCAAACTACCAGCAGCAGATAAGCCGGCAAAAATCGGTATTAACGGAAGAAATCCACCAGTTTTAGGTACAGGTATAATTCTCGGTAAGTTAATAGATGAGTCTGATGCTAATTCTTGCGCTGTTGCATATGCTAATTCCATTAAAGCCTTTTTACATTTAGGTTTAATGTTCTTTATATGTTTTTTGGTACGTGAAACAACGTTCTTAAAGGTTTTCTTCAAGCTTGTCCCTGAAGACGATACATCACGTTTATTGTTATTATTAGTATATGTATCTTTGTACTTTGTTTCTTTATCACAAAACTTACCAAATCGATTTTTTTTCATTTTATTAAAATTTAAAATGATAATATTTGTTTTGCAATGGTCTATATCGTTTTAAGAACTGATTACGAATGAAGAAAGAATAATGAGCAATGACTTAAATACATACATAATTTAGTGTTGGAAACTAAAAAATATATTTGATTTATAATATATTTGATTTGTTAATCCAACTGTTCTCGCTTGTCGGGAGACCTAGCCATTTAACATATACAAAGTTTCCTTTTCTTTTTAAAACTCTTTCAACTAAATAAACATCATGATGTTTGGTTTTTTGAAGTTCCTGTGGATAAAATGCTCCAAGTATCGGTCGACATTTAGAATCTTCTAATAAATAGGTTATAGGGTTAGTTTCTTGTACTTTATTAATCTTGAATATTTCTGTGGACCAATTAGGTGTATAACCCTTATCAAAACAAGCTTTGTGTTTGCTTATTCTCACATAATCGCCGACTTGAAACTTTTTATTTTTTTTTATTTCTTTAGAATGAGCCAGTTTTATGTACCTTTTCATTACTCTTGCTTTATTATTATGACAAATCGTTGCCGGAGGCTGACCGACAGTTCTATGCATGGTGTTATTGTACTCATTTATTTTTTTATTGAGTACTCCATTATTCCATTTGTAATTCCCATTGATATAAAATTCTTTATACAATTTACTCTTTAAAGTTCTGATGAATCTTTCAACAATGGAAGCTTTTTTAGTGGAGTATGAAGAGTAATGATTAATATTAAACTTATTCATAATTTTTTTGAATTGGTCATTATAAAATTCTTTTCCAAGATCGGTTTGCAGATTTTTTGGAATACGTCCGGTTTTTAGTATTGTTTTGAAAGCTTGACATACATGATCTTTATTCTTTTGCTTTAGTCCAATAGCCCACGAAAATTTTGTGAAACAATCAATAACTGCCAATATGTATTTATTACCGTTATTAACTTTTGACATTGATTGCATATCTATTAAATCTGCTTGCCAAAGATCGTCTATATCTTTAAGTAGTACACTTCTTCTTGGATAATTAGTTCTAGCATTTTTACAGATTTCATTTACAACATCTGCTTTGCTCATAATGCTTATTTAATTTTCCTGCGAGATCTTTGATATCAACACTTTTTTCAAGTTTTTGTATTCTGTTTGTTAAAGTTACAATTAACTTATTAACATTCACAATTTCTTTTAAAATATTAACTTTAAATTGATCTATGTAGTCTTTGTCGAAGCTAGAGCAGGATATGAATTCACTCGACGATGCCACAATCTTATCCTCTAGATTTATGTGTTTAATTTGCTTTTGAGTAGCTTTAAACTCACTATTGAGTTTATCAACATTCATGATCTATGTACCTTATGTTACTAATCACTAATAAGCGGTGCTAAGCTTTTTATTCTTTTATAATGCCAGCTTCTGTTAGTTCTTCAATTATAGATAAAATTTCGTTATCATGATTAGTATTACCAGCATTTTTTGACGCAATCAATAGTTTAAGCCTTTCTATCAGTTCGTTGGGATCGTCCCAGAAAATATAATCTGTATTACTTTTATATTTCTTATATTTTGGTATGTGACTACCACCACTCTTTGTTTTATTCGAATTTTTGTTTTCAACCATATTTTGCTGAGAAAACAATGGTTTGATGATTTGTCGATATTTTAAACCTTTGTCACCCTTCATTTGACCGTTCGGATCAAAGTTTCTTTTATGAGCATTTGTGTAATGAAGTATATCTTTATAGGTTATTTTATCTTTTTCATTAACAATTTTGAGATTAGGTTTGTTGCGCATAAGAAGTTCCTTTAAGCCCGGTGTTAATTCATAATGTTTATTACCAACGCTCACAACATAATTTCTATTTGTCAGCGAAGCATTACTGGTAGAAGAAAATGATACTTTAGAGTTGCCTATCATCAATTTTTTGTTTTCACTGCGTACCCCAAACGGTACATTTATATTATTATCATGAATGCCAATTACTTCATCCCTTTCTAGCGACTTGAGCGTATTGTTTAAATTTTTATAAGGACTTCTGTCATCGTCAGTATAATCGTAGTATTCAGAGCTTTCATTTGAATCTACCCGTGCGTTCTTACTAAAGTCTTCATAATCTAAAGAAGAGTTTTGATCATCATCTTTATCACGATTACTCATATCAATAGACACATTTAGGGAGGGCTTATATTTGTCATTAGCTTTTATCATTGTCTCCAAATTATCTGTGATTGGTTTAAATACCTTTCTAAATTTCAAATTAGCAGCATCTTCATCATTTTGAATTTCCTTTATTTTATTTTTTATATTATCTACAGATTTTATCAGTTGTTTTTTAATTTCCGTGTCCATTATTTGAAACTATACCCAACCGCTTTTTGCTAATTTTCAAACACTAATAACTTATTTTCAAGAATATATATTATTATATACGTAGTTATTCTATAAATAAATGTAGGTATCAAGGCCTTGTCTATATCTTCCTTTATTAAGAGCACAATCTTTATTTATGGTTAAAAAGCTAAATCGATCTTGCCATATCATCATGCAAAGCTTTTTAAATTCCAGCCAGCCAAAATCTGTAGTTACATGTTCATTATAGATGTGTTTTAAATTAATATCATCTTGTTTGAATATAATCAGGAGATTGACATTATCACGTATTAATTGTTTAGGTATTTTGGTATAGGTTTGTGACAGATAAAAACAATCGATCTGTCTATGCCTGCCCATAGCAAAATAATTACGAATATTTATCTGATTTTCACATGCGACATCATCAAAAATCATTATTGAATTTTTCAAAGCATCTTTAGGCGAAATCACATCTTTGTTTTCATTAAAAACAAATAACTTCGCGTGAGGAACGTGTTTTATAACTTGGCGTAAGAAACAATATTTCGGTTGAAAAGCTGTTTTTGAGTACAGATAAATGTGTTTAAATTTAAGACCGTTTTCATGTAACAGTAAATTTAGCATTACATTAGTTTTCCCGCAATTCGAAGGACCGCATATTACACATCGGATCGTGTCAGGCAAGAGTATACTATGTTTAGCTTTGTGTGCAATATTTTCTATTTTTATGTTGTTCACTTCTAAAGTGTCAGATTGTTTAATGAACTTCATTGTAAATGAGACTAAAATATGCTACATGCCTTTATATAGGTGGGCATGGGCAGGTAGTTCAGCATTGGTATATAAAAAATTAACAACTTATGCATCATTATATAATTTATTAAAATTAGAGTACAATATTTTATTAACAACTTATAAATAAGAAATAATACATATAATATTTAGGGTTATGGTTTCACAAAAAAAAATAAACATAGTGTAATATTATTGATCTTCACAATTTCATGGTACTTACTTATATTACTATTTAATGATATCGTAATACAAATTTACTTAGACACTATAACTATGTGTATATTAAGAAATTAAACTTTTAAAACAATGTTTTACAGTGACCCCATGGTAACGTTTCTGTTTGGTTTGGAAGTATCTGTCTCTTATCATCACTTTTATTCAATGCTACTTTCCGAATTTCTTGAGAGTATAGTACATGTTTGCTGGATTTAATTATGTTCATTTTACATTTAAAATTTGTTTCACTTGTTAAAGCTTTGTTGTAATGAGATAACTTTAAACGACTAGTTACAGCTTTAGATATTCCTTTTGCTTTTGTAATGTGAGTTTTTAAACTGTTTATACAATAAAGCTTCGCTCTCAGACCTACAAATTCACATATAACATCACCTCCAAGTTCATCTTTAAACAGACCTGGAATTTTAGCATTTACTCTCGTGATGTTATAGCAATTGTTATCCTCGAAATTACTGGTATCGAATTTTGCAACGTCACTTTTTATGTCTTCATAAAAATCCTCAGTGTTTATGAAATACAAAAGGCTATCTGTGTCTGTATAACATAATCTTGCCCGATTTTTATATTTATTTTTAATGAAATTGTAATGAAACTTGTATAAATGTGTTTTTGCATATTCTAGAACTGTAAATCCTATATAGATAGGTCTGTCTAAGACAATTTTTTCAGGACTCAATTGCAGAGCAACAAAGTTTTCAGAAAAAATAACAATACTTTTTAGATTTGGCTTGGCAATCAACTTTTCCGCGCCGAGGTGCTTGTTTGTTGTGTTATTAACATCGTCCCACATAGTCACTAATTTAACATTGACTTGTTTGCGTCTATTTTCAATCGTTTTTCCAAATATAGCATTATTAAGAAGTTTAAAAAAATCTTTTTCAAATGCAGACGTTGAAGCTTGCCGTAACCTTGTATTCAAGTCAATATATTTTTGTAAAAAAAATTCTTGTCTAAAAGTTAGGACACGGTGAATTTTTTTTAATATAAGTCCATTTTGTAAACATTCTTTCAAGTGGACGTAGTGAATAACATAGTTGAATTTGTCATATAAATTAGCAATTAATTTAGATGTTTTTCCACCAGGAGGTATGAACTTCTCCGCAGCAAATGGTAAATCACTATGCATATTATGTAAATTCTCGGGATAAGCCAAATCTACTTCTAAAATGTATCCATATTCAGAATCATCAGATATCGTAACTATATTTATGGTGTTAATTTCATCGATTGTCAGAAAGCGGAATTCTGAAATTGGCATTTTCATTGTCATCGCATAACCGTATAAATTATTACAGTCAAGGTAAACTAAATAAGTTGATTTTTGTGAAGCATCATAGTCCGGTAAATATTTATTATTGGCTTTAGCGCGACGTAGAGAACATTGTGCCAAGCCCCCACGAATTCCTTTTTCCAATAATTCATACATTTGTAAATCATTTATTAATTCTAATTTAACGTCTGTATACAGTAACATCGCATCCCAGCTTAAGCTAGGTGCTGTAATATAGTAGGCTGGATCGAGTTGATAATGATGCAAACAAGTCTGTCTAAATTTTTCAAATACATCAGAAAGAAGTAACACGTCGGTCTTTAAATATAAATCTGTATATTCTCCAAGCGTTTTAATATTAAATGAGTGCCAAATATTTTGAGCATGGGTATACTCATCATTGCTAATATGTTCGCATTTCAAACTATTGTAAAAACAATGTTTAGGTGGAAGTCGAGTCTCATTATATTTTGAGTTCGCATTAATATAATCATAGGGATAAATTCCTTTTTGTCTTAGTAGCTTCAACTGATTATAATTAATATATGGAAATTCTTTTGATAAGTTAACAAAGTCAATTTCAGTCAAATTCTCGGCTAATACATTTAAACTTGAATTAAGGAATTGAAAAGAATCTATAAACTTAACTTGAATAGGCCTTGGAGTATTCCTTGTTTGAAATATTTTCGTGAAAGACATATATTTTTCTTTGGTTTTTGGTATTATTTTAAAAGCTCCTTTATACTTCGCTAATTCTTTAATAAATAGGTGAGAGTCATAACCAGCTAAGTTATGAAAAATAACGGGGACAAACGGACATACTCGATACATTAAATTACAATGAGAGTGAGCTGCGCCTCGGTACTGAGATGTAATATGATCGTGATCCATTACTTTGTCATCAAAGAGCAAATGGTTACAGATGTGACATTTTGTAGCATTTTTGTAATCATTTTCTTGTTCTATTGTTAAAGACGTCATTGGCATTTTATTTGATAACATACTGTAAATGTTTTCTAAATCATCAATCAATTTTTTTATAAATACTTCTACACAATCAGGTCCTCTATATGTAACATACTTATTTAAGTCCTGATCATGCGAACAGCAAATATAGTAACCAAAACATGAAGGTTCGTGAACCTTATATGTTCGAGTGTTTTCAGTTTTACTTACGCTGCAATCTAGCAAAATACTTTCGAAGTCTGCATAAATAACGAAATTAATTTTTTGTTTTCTTTCAAAGTTTTTAAACTGAAGAATACTATTTTTTTCAGGCAACACTGTCAATACATTAGGACACGTAGTATGCTCACAAAATTTTTTTTCACTCGTGAATACTTGTAAGCATGTCTCACACAGATACATTTTACCTTTATGTTTACTTATTTGACGTCTGACTAATCTCAATAGATTTTTTATTAAGCAATAATGACCACAACCTTTTCGTTCAAAGTATAGTAAATTCACATGGTGTTTTTTTCTTAAACTTGTCACGTATAAAGGACCAGTGATCATGTTTTTATCATCTAGTCCATATATGTTAACACTTATATTAGGATTAATCTTTTCGAACATTTTAATATCATAATTCGATGGTGGAAACGATAGACCATCTATATTAAACAGTGTTGTAAAATATGGGTATGAATCAGTTCTGCAAACATTAGATTTTGCTGGATATAATGCTGCTGCAATACTCCATAAAAAGCAATAGTTATCATTGTTTTGTACATTTAAGCAACTCCTCGTTTTTTTTATATCATATGGTAAATCAATGTAAGAACCCCCTTTCAAAGGGGAATATTTATTAATATTAACTTCTAGGTGGCTTATAGAAAAACAAGACCAGCCAGATTCACGGTGCTGGAATTCCGACAGTTTTCTCTCAAATATACTTATTGTTTTCAAATATAATTCATTTATATCAGTACTATTATATATGATTTCGTATTTTGTGTTGAAAGACTTAAGCTCTTGCTCACCAGATCGTGATAGAATAAAGTAAGCAAAGAGCTCAAAGTTTAACTTAACACAATTATGTTTAATCAGACAATCATTAATTAACTTTAATACTTGATGCTGATTATCCATTAGGAAATCCTCAGGTGTAAGGTATTCCATCGATGGATTCAGTTTGTAAGTTATTATTCTGTTTTTAAAAGCCGTAGCTATAATATCAATATTTTCATAATCAGTTTTTAATATGCAATTAGATTTGTGTAAATTCGTTCTCAAATGATACAGATATTCATTTTTTGGTATTTCAGTGTGACAATTTTCACAAATAATTATATCATTGTAATTTGTTCTTTCTGGTATCGGTGAAACTGTAAGAAAAGAAAAATAAGAAATATGAAATTGTTATAAAACTTCTTTAATATATAAGTAAAATTATATCAATGATAACATGATTTATTTAAATGTCTAGCGTAAGTTTAACCTATGTTACTTTTGTCTTCTAATCTGTAAGTATCGGTATTGATTGAATACAATAGGTAAGATAGTTTTCAATAAGTAAGGTAAATTATAATTAAGTAGTAAGTTTGAATATATCATTGTAATAGTGATTAAATATCCTAGTAGTAACGTATATTGAAATAGAATAATAAAGTATGTTATTAAGTGTATCGTTATATTTTTATAATATGTAGTTATAGTATAGTTATATTATAGTAATACCTATCTATCTATTTATTTTTTACCATAAAGCACTATTATAGTTACTAACAAATGTCTGGGGGCAATTCATAAATTCTTTTCTGGTTGCCATAATAAAATTAGCTAGGTGTTGCCATGCATCCGTGTTATCATACGTTTGATTTTTGACGGTCACTATAGCTTGCCGCCACCTATGTATCGGCTGAACTTTATCAATTTCATCGCACCGGTATATTTTCAAATCTATATAGTGCGATCCGGGCTTACGATCGAATGTTTGACGTGACTGACCGTTTGCAAGGCGTCGTGTTAGATAAGAAGTTAACGGGGCTGGTGCTTTACCGGTAATAGGGATATCTCCCTTCCCCTCGTCTTCACTGTCAGTTCCGAAGAGATCGTACGCCGTCGTGGGCTTCTTTGGAGGAATCGGCTTGAAATATGGTTTCTTCGAAGCTGATGACCGCGACGGTGGCAGCGGCGCCGGACTCGCTCTCGACGACGAACAAGATGCCCGAGCCGGCGCCGGCTCTGTGCGTGGAGATGGCGCCTGCTTGTTTTTCTTGGCTTTTTTCAGAGGTGGTGGTGGTTGAACCTCGTCGTCGGATGGAAAGAGGGTCTCTGCGTTTTCTTGAGACCTAAAAAGAAACAATAATTAAGTTGGCATTGTAACTTTAACAATAAAATATTCTTAATATAATATAATATTAAGCCTCCATTATTTTTTATTGATAACGTGAACATTGTAGATAATTCATTGTTATATAATGATATGTTCTAATAATTACATTTCATAATCTGTCGCCTACAATTGTCATAAAGAGGCCCTTCAATACCATTTAATGAAAAATCCTTAGATATGAATACGATCTTATATAATTATGAATGATATACTACTTACATGTTTCCTTAGTGGTGAACAGAGGTTAATATTTTGTTGTTGATGTTTATTCCGTGCTCCTGGAAGCTGAATTAAGGTCCCTGATTTTCTCTCGCGTTTAAATAGCATGAAATCCACGTGAGTTTTTCCATATAAGTAACGTACGCGTGATCCTAAAATCCTGAATCAGGACTTATCCATAAAAGAATGCCTAGCAATAGTAAACAAAAACTTCAAATCTCAACCTTAAATACTCATAACTAAATCATATATTTATTTAGGCAGTGATCAAATAGCACCCGTTCCGGCATACTACTAAAATACTACGGCTTTACACATATAATTATTGTTCAGTAAACATATCAAAGAAATTGTAACAAACAGAAAATATATGTAAATTATTTTATTAGTAGATTATAATGTACAATCGACACCACCTCAAATGCAACACCAAACAATACTAACTATCCTTACTAATATTATAAATGCGAAAGTCCGTTTGTTTGTTTGTTACGACATGAAGCGATCATCGTGAAATTTGCATGTGAACGCAGGCAAGGATCTTTCATCCGAAAAAAAAAAAATATTTTTTCCCAAGGGATAGCAAAAAAAAACTTTCCACGTAGACGAAGTCGCGGGCGGTTGCTAGTTGATAATAATACCAGAAAAAGTTAAACCATGCTATAAAGCAAACTTCATACACAGTGAGACCTACTTAAATTGGTACTTAAACTTTGTCCCGATATTCGTGGCTTTTACGGTTCTAAGTATAAGTTGCGTTCTATCTCACGGAATCCATCGTCGACACTCTTATCTCCTTGCTATACAGTTGAAACTCGTTTAATTCATCGGTCTTCGTAAGATAAAACAACATCCAACATCATTGCGGCAGCCGGCGCGCGGCGGCGGCGCCGCGCCGCTACCTACCGCATTCAATAATAGTGTCATATGAGTCGCGTTTACTTTTATGGTATTGATATAAACACATAATAATTGCATCAATTTTGAACTCTATGATCGAATATTAATTTAATATATAAAGGGATTTTCAAAAGAAAATAATATTAGTTATTTTTTATAAGCGACGCTGTTCATAATATTTCTAAATGTCGGTGAGTGTTTTTAATTTATAATAACAAAAATAATAATATAAAAATTAAATACTTGTTTATATTTAAATATATATATATATATAGTTTACTTACCATTAAATAAAACTGTAATTTTGATAAAATATATAGAAGTATTTCAGTTTCAATCAATATATCTTACGAAAACTACTCGTAGATACTATTTAAATTAACTTCCTTATTACAGTGTTAATATACTATTAAGTACCTACCTATTTATTTTTCAGGACTCCGAAAACGAGCTGTTTAACTTTGTTCCTATGAACACCGTGCACCAGCCGAGAACTGAAAAACGATTAAATCTCGAGCCTCCCAGCAAGAAGCTGAAAAATAACTCTTCCGTCTTTACCTATGCAAAAAAACGAACGTGTGGTGGTGGAAAAGTAATAAGAATAGAAATATATGATGTTGATCATTTTTCTAATAGCACAGATTCACTGTGCAAATGTGATGCAGAAATTTGTGTCCAACATATAGTGAAAAATGTATACGTGGACGATATTTATAAATCGATTAAGGAACTTATTACTAAAGTTACAGACAATGTAAATATTTCTTAATAAATGTTATACTATAATATGGTACATATTCTTTTATTTACTCACACAAACATCGGCACCTCTAAGTATTGGAATAAAATAAATATTAGGCTCTACTAATTAGGGATTTATGAAATTGTATGAATGCATTTAACAAACAGAACATTAGTTCTGAAACGTTTATGCACAAATGTCTTAACACTACATGTGATAAGTGAAAAAAAATATCGGCTAAGTTACAACGAATTAAGTGGTCATTTCTACTGATAAAAAGCAACCTAATAAAAACGTGTTAAAAGAACCTAGATTTAGTCGCATTTTTATTTATTCTCTTAAACAACGTTGTTATTTTTATATGGAAAGATTAGTAGGAATAATTATATTGAATTCCAAAACAATGACGTAATCTCATCTTTCTAAGTACCTATATTAAGCGTCATTTGATAGTGAGTATCATTCCGCCTTCGGCGACACTGCAACAACATGCTGAATGACATAGTATTCGATTGCAAACATTTGCATCCGTCGAATCGACGAATATAACAGTGGTTTATTAAAAATGAATATATCGAAAGATCAACAATTCGGTACCATACGAGTGTATTATAAGGTACTTTTTAAAGTTCATATTCGGTTATTGATTAGATGAATAGTGAAACATTATAAAAATATAAAAAATGGTGAAAATTGGAGGTTTCCAGATCTCTGATCTGGAAACCCCAATTTTCACCTACTAGAGTAGGCTGGTAATTTAATTAGAGCAACGTTTACTTTCGTAAAATTATAGGCGTTTGGGTAAAAAATAAAAGTTTTAATATATTCATATTCGTATTTTTTAATTGAAAAATAAGACAACAGTGGCCTGCGGAATATCAATACAAACATTTTGATGTCGGATCGTTGTTTCATTTGTGCTATATTTACAAAGTTTCTGAAGAAATAAGTTTTTAGATATCATTATTTTACGTATTGTTTATGCAGTTTCTGGGTATTTGTTTCAAATTCCAAGACAACCATGGCCTTGTAAAAGGATCAAGCTAAACTACAATAGTTCTTTTAATGTATATGACCTATTCAGCGCCTAGCACCAGTGACTTAAAAACACGTAAATTTTCAAATTCCGCGCGGCACCCCCTTAAGTAACTGTAGCAACGTTACTTTAAATTTTTCTTAATTATACCTAAGTATTATTTGTTATAATTTAAAGATTATTCTGTAATACCTACCTACCTGTTTTTTTTTTGCATTTAGTTATTTCCTCGCTGAGGTGGGATGAAAAGTTACGTGTTGCACTCGAGTGCAAAGATTTTTCACCTTGTGCTCTTTTGATTCCCTCGCTGACGCTCAGGATTCTAATTTTTGAATCACTCGCTGCGCTCGTGATTCAATTTTAGAATCCTTCGCTTGCTCGTTCATCAAAATTGAGCACGCGGTTAAAAAGCAACTTTGCACTCTTGTATAACAAATAACTATTATTCATATGTTTTCTGTTTAAAAATGTTCCAATCTTTTTAGGGATACTTTTTTCCCACGACTACTCGCAACTCCTTTACGAAGATTACCGAATACAGCCAAGCATTCGAACGCTCGGCTAGATTCGGTAATCTTTGTCCGCCATCGTCGCGCGCGGTTTTTTGGCAATTGCACCGTACAATTTGCCAGTAGTGTCTACTGCGCGGTTTATTTAAAAGTTAGAGCATAAAGCCCCGGTTACACTTTGATTAATAATTAGGCGAGTTCATACATGTTCTGCGAGATTTCCAGGGGGGGAGGGAGAGAGGGGAGGGAGCGCCCCCCCGGGCACGCCCATGATGCGGCCTTTCTGTTTCGGCTCCTTTGAATTAAAACTACCAAAAGTGCTTTATTTTTCTTTTTAATCGAAATGTCTTTTGGGTCATTTCGCGAAACATGGAAAAAAACTATTTCTAGTTGATTAGAAATTCTATCTCATTTTTCAGTTACTTTTTTTGTTTAAGCGAGGTTTTAAACATAATTTAACGTAAGGTGACACGGTTACGAACCTTGTGTTCTAAAAACTCATTTTCTAATTTAATTAAAACTGAGTAAAACATCATTACCATCTAAAGAAAATATATGTGCACAAAACTTTAAAAATATATATTTCAATAATTAAGATCGCCAAACCCGATTTTTTCAAACGTTTAGTAATCTGTATTTTACCGTAAACAACATAATAAATAGCGTTTATAATTCGTAATTGCATAATAGTCAAAACGAAATTTCAAAAGTTTGTAACAGAAATTCGTCATTACCATCGCGCTAACGTCAAATTTACTTTCTTGAAAGATCTACGTAATGTATCTTACTGTCCCCGTGCACACCACTCTCCTCAGTCGCTTGCACGAAATGTACCACAGCGCACGTCACGGTGAGTGCTCTTTAAATACTTTTTTTGTTACAAATCATATGTCCAGGAAATGGTTGTCATGTATTTCCATCATTACCGGTAAATACGTTTTCTAGGTAACTATAAATTAAGTATAATTGTTAGCATTAGAACTTATTGTGACTCCCAGGACAAATTCTAAAAAAGGCGGTCACAAAATAGTAGCGCTAAGAATTCACGATTTGTTCAAAAAAAATACTACGTTTGTCATTACCATCATCATCATTACCGTTTGATTTGTGTTGATGGTAATGACGTTATGTTAATGGGAATGATGAATTTAAAGTTTCAAAATTTCTTATTAGTAGCAATTTGTTCTATTTTACTTAAAACGTTGTTTGTTTTCATGCTTTAAAATAACCGAAATACCAGCTGAAAGTTGAATGGGTTTTTTTGTGCGTTATCTTTATTTTAATTTTCCAAAAATATTAAATTATCCGTGCTTGTCTGGATTATTGTATTATAATAGCCAGCTTTTCTTGTCAGCATTTCGTAAGTGGTGAATCGAGATTATGCGCCAGTGCATCAAAAAAGGCGATTGGCCAGCATCCTGACACTTCCTTTGCATAATTAACAACAAGGTCGCTCTATTTGCTAAAAGTGGACATTGATCCAAACCATGGCTTGGATAGGAAATGATGATCTCTAACCACCTTTTGGGGGATAATGGTCGTGGGTTTATGCATACATACTCTAAACATATTTTAACTTTAAAAATACATCATACAAAATAATAATTTATTTCAGATAGTTGCCGTTTTCAAAAATGAAACTTCAATATTACATATTACTACATATTGAAACAATTCATCATCAGCTCATTTACGTCCCCACTGCTGGGGCACGAGCCTTCCCTATAGATGGATAGGGAGAACGGGCCATAAACCACCACGCGGGCCCAGTGCGGATTGGTGGTTGTTAACGACTGCTAATGCAGCCGGGACCAACGGCTTAACGTGCCTTTCGAAGCACGGAGGAGCTCAAGATAAAAATTTTTGGTCACCCATCCGATGACCGGCCTTTGCGAATGTTGCTTAACCTCAGCACTCGCAGACCGGGCGCGTTAACCACTGCGCCATCGAGCTCCACCTGCTTACTATTGAAACTATTAGATATGTGCAAAAAGACAGTGCTGAAAAAATTTCCACGAAGGGAATTCGCACCCCATGACATGCCGGGTCAGGTGCACTACCACATTATTTGCGTAAAATGATATGTATATGTAATCATAAATATAGCTTGCCTAATTCTTAACTGATCTTTCAATATTTGTAAAAATATTTAGATCAGATGTTGATGACGTAGTTGTCGACATTGAATAGGGCTTACAGAGTAATGGCTGATTTACACGTTTTAAGTTGTTAAGTAGGTAACTAAATTTAAACTTAATTTTAAGTGACTTATATTTAAGTATATGTCCATACGTATTTAGGTAATTAGTTTGCTTAGTTCACTCAAGATGGACGATCAACCACGTAATGAAGTCGTAAATTCTGTGCTAAATTTGTTATGAAGTCAAAGATGAAATAATTAGGGAAATAACCATATCCAAAAAACTGAGTGAGAAATTGAATAAATGGAAGAGATCAGTATGGCCAAGGATCAAGTGCCACTTTGTTCGAGGAGCTAGCTAATGAAGATTTAATAACAAGTATATTTTAATGCGTCACGGATGGCAGAAGACTCTTTTATTTACTTGTTATCTAAAGTGGAAAACGAAATACAGAAAAAAGATACTGTAATGCGATGTGCATTAGATGCAAAATTAAAATTACATATTACAATATATTTTCTCAATACTGGCAATAGTTTTCGCAGTCTATCTCATTTTTGTAGAGTTTCTAAATCGAGTAAATATGTTTAATACAATAATCAATAATTTAATACGAACAATAAAATTGAACCCGAGCGCGTCGCTCACTACACTTATGCATTTAACTAATATTGTGCCAGTCCAAACGTGTCAAGTGACAAGCCCCGCCCACCAACTTAACCGAAAAATAGATAAAATTCTAAATATCTTGTTTAGTTGTGAGCTAAATTTTAACTTGCAACTTGCTACTAAATTCTGTGTTTACATGCAATTAATCACTTAAAGTTAAGTTAAAATTTAGTTACCTACTTAACAACTTAATACGTGCCATAAGAGTAGATTAATTTCGGCGAGTTGGAATGAGCCATGATAGCATAGTTAAATTAAAGACCGAGATTGTGTTTGTTACGAGATTTGTTGAATTTTAGTTTTTGTGTTATTAAACTTTACCAATTTATAAGTAAGTGTTTTATTTACAAGTTAGCAACTACTTATATATGAAAAAAATACATAGGTATGTCTTCTAAAATATGTATCAGGTACTTAATTATTATTTTTGCCGTAAAAGCTCGTCATTACCAAGCATTCCTAATCATTACCATCCTCAAAAAATCATTGCCATTAGCCTAACGTCATTACCATTTCTCTTATTGTTTTTTGAGATCAAATATTATCTAAATTCTTGATTAAAAAAGAGTGCCTTTGTTTAGCAGATCTTACTTAATAGTACTTCTTTCGATTTTTGAAACTTTGCACGCATTTCAGATTAATTTACAAAAAGGCTTCAAAATAAATCAGAAAAAATCCAAAACGCGAATCCACCCTTTTAGCGTTTTTCTTGAAAACTAGCGTATAAAAATTTAAGGTTTTTTCATAAAAATAGTTAATATATGTTGTTGAATTTATCCTCAAAATATTTGTAGTTTATAAAATGTGACCTTATAGGTATAGTATCCAAGCTCACGTCGTCGGCCGGCGGCGTCGTGTCGTAAGCAGCTCCGCAATTTTTGTTTATAATGACGATTTGTGCCATCAAAGGATGCTTTAACAAGTCAGAATCTAGCAAAAAGGATCATTTCGTAAAACACGATATTTATTATTATTCATAAATTTGTAATGATATGTCATTCCATGTATGTTGTTGTTCAATTTATCACGATTGCTGTTATCAAAGCGCCCGTTATTTAGAAAATAGTTACAGCTACAAGGATTTTAAACTGAAGTGCTCAAAAATGTTATAACAGTATTTTTTTCTGATAAGATTGATTTTTGTGCAATAAAGAGTAAATGAATAAATATTGGCATTCTTATTTATCACCAAACATTGTTACATTTACATAACATGACATGTAAATGTTTTCGTGTTATATAAGTAAGTATATTTCGTATATTTAAAGAAGTAGTTAATGATATGAAAATTGTGGTAGTAGTAGCTTCACCGCCATCTAACTAAAGGCTCGAAATAATAATTTAATGCACAATGAGATAAAATTATGCTAACAGTTAAAGAGAAAAGTGGCGGCCCATTGTCTCTGCCTACTCCACAAAGTACCTTTGTAATATGCCTCCCCTCCTGAGGGATTGAGGCGTAAGCTATATGTATGTATGTATGTACCTTACAATTTTTACTATTTTAAATAATAATCACACTGAAATGAAAGCATCTTATGTATATAACCACAGACCAAATATCTAGACGATGCATGTGTCACGATTTGTATGAAAACCAAGCGTGCCACATTTTTTGACGTACTATGATTTGACAAGCGCCATTTAGTGATGGAAGCCACCTTACGCGCCAACTCGATTTAAAAATGCCGCGTTGCGAACGGTTTTAATACAGAAATTCGTTCATCGATTTATTTCGATTCGAAAGCTAAACAAATATAAAATTAAGGCCTGATTTTTTAATCCTCAGATAAGTATTATGCAACGAATAACTTTGTCATTGTGACACATTTTCTAAAGAGATACTGTTATTATGTCAAAATTATTCAATGAATAAACTTTAACTGACGATGGAAAAATCAGCCCTAAGAAGTTTTATCTTATTATTTTTTAATAAAAAATAATCAATAGCACAATTTATGTGTGGTGATTGAACGAATTGTTGAATGTAAACGTACCATAAGAGACTAAGGACGGGTCTGTGGGGACAGGGCGCATATTCATAGTAAGCCTAGGGCTGTCAAAACTAAATCAGGCGCTGATTGGCCGAGTGGATGTGACGACGCATCGTATCGTCGTAGTGATAAAGAAATCTTAGGATTAATCCTTCGGGAAAACTACTGATAACTTTTTGATTTTAATGTTCATTTATAGGTACCTACCTAACTAACCTAACCTAATAATACCTAAAATGTTTTTGTTTTTTCATATAATTTTACCAGCCTGCCGAAATTATTCAACACTATTTACTTTTATTTTACTTTAAAAGCCAAAGGCGCCCATTTAATGTTCAAATCCTGCTCGTGGATATTTTTTTCAACATTTGTGTTTTTGTAATTATACCTACCTTATTTAAAATCTACAAAGGGTAAACCTACACTAGATGGACACCTACGTGTGAGTAACTTGAGATCTATACATTTTTAAAATTTTAAATAAATCTTACAATAAGTTTTTTGTAAATATAATATATTTTAGCGCCATCTATCGGTAAGAAGCGTAAACGCGCACGCAAACGTATGTTGGGAATCCTTTGGTTCTAGTAGACCAAATGAACAATGGGTTCAATGCTTGTATTGTCATAATTCTTATGTGTTCTCTACTTCAAAGTAAAGAAGAATATCGTTTGAATAAATTCGTTTATTTTATTACACTTAAGATCGCGACTGTACCTGTATTAAAATAATGCCTTATTTCTAGAAAAGTAAAGAATATTGCGATCTGAATTTTCGTATGGTGTATCGACTAATTTTCAACTAATTCGCTATGCAATTAGATTTTCGCTACGTGGTTTCATTCTCGAGATACAGGTGGCCACAAATAACCGCTTATAACTTTTAAACGCGACACCGACTAATTTCTTTTTTATTAAAAATTAAAGAAAGGCTTTGGCTGTGTCCCCCCCCTTTTCCTTTTTTTTATTTATTATAAAGATATGTACCTTTAAAACTCTTAAAAATTGGACATATTTTCCGCTGTGTTCAAACATCCAGCAAACAAATTTGACGAGATTATATACAAAAAAGCAAAACTCCCCTAAGTTTTGCTTTTTTGTATATAATCTCGTCACAGCCAAAGCCTTTCTTTAATTTAATGAAAAAAGTAAGTAAATCGGTCCAGTTTTGGAGGAGGAATCATCGGACCACGAAACGTTGATTTTGTCTACTTTTCATACATATTTTTCAACTAGTTGTCACCCGCGATGACTACACTATCCCACAGGAACCCGTTACCGGGATAAAAAGTATCCTATATCCTAGTCCGGGTCATGGTCTGTCTATGTGTAAAGTTTCATATAAAAATGTTCAGCCATTTTCACGTGATGCGCGGTCCAATAAACAGACAAACAGACAAAAATTCTAAAAACTGTTGGAACGTGTTCTGTTATCGATTCTAAGTATCCTTAGCCAACTTTTTTTCATATATCTTCCATGTACAGACTTTCGACCCTCTTTAGCTTTATTATATATAGGTATGTATAGATAGATTTGGTCTGTGGTATTCAAGTCTCAGAACAATCTAAGGCTAATTTATTTATAAATTAATGTTTTATTATTTAAATTTGAGATTACGTAAAAAAGTAAGAAAAGTACATAGCGTATACCGAGGGCCGAGTTTAAGTAATTTTTGACATTCGATCACGTTAACGAAGACGAGAATTTGTATGGCAAATTTTTACTTTTTTACCTGTTCTCGTTTGTCGCCAGGAGGCGCTGCTAAAATTCCATACTAATTTTGGTTTTCGTAAACGTAATCGACAGTAAACAAAACTCACACTAGGCACTCAGACCTAATACTGGCCAAAGACCTCCATCATCGAAATCAAGTGAGTTCTAGGCTGCTGATCTACTTAGCTTAGTTTGCCAAAAAGTGCGGGTTTGATCCTGGACTTGAGTCTGGCTTGTAAGTAGGTAATCAGCAAATAGACTCGGTGAAACGCTAACTTATTTTTGTACCTAAACTGACAAATTCCTCAAAATACTTAGAACTGTAAGCTCCTCTTGTGTGTCGAGCGACGCGGCCACCGGCCGATAACAATTAAAATTATATTGTCTGGTATTCACGCAGACGCGAGCTTTAAGAGCATTTACGCCGCACACCAGCGCCGCCAATGAAAAAAAACATATCTAGTAATTAGAGATAGAAAGTATGATGATGGATGAAGAATCGTATGGAAGCAGTAATAAGAGTGTGTTGTTTTATCAATTTCTTTCATACTCCATACAGGGTAAATTTTTTTTTTTTAATATAAGAAGGAGGCAGACGAGCAGGCGGGTCACCTGATGGAGAGTAATCACCGCCGCCCATGGACACCCGCAAAACCAGAGGAATCGCAAACGCGTTCTTTCACTTATTGAACAAAATACGAAACCTATGAAAATTTAATTTGAATTTAGAACATTAACATTAGGATTTGAAAACCTTATATTATATACTATTAAACGACATTTGACATATATTCCGAAATATACACATTTTTCTGATAATCCTTACAAAACATAAACTTGCAAGGTGTTTCGATTTTTCTGATGGGAAGTGTATTTGAATGAAGTAATTTAGCATTTTTACGTCACCTAACGAACATCTGACATGTTATGGTTTAGTTAAATACGGCGTTATAGTTAAAATTGGCCGTTTTTTGTAGTATATACTTATACTTTTATATCACAAAAATACGTTTTTTAATTATAAACATAATCATTATAATAATTGATTACAATTCCGTATAAAATCTGTTTTTAATGTAATACCTAATAAAAAAAGTAAAAGTAAAAGTATCTTAAGTAGGTATTCATAACGAATACATAATATACCTACATACTGTGCGTACAACACGTTACATTAACATAAAAAATGCACACTTTGAAAGTAATTGATCAAGTAGCTTTACTGAACCGATTGCAACCATTTTTAACCCCCGACGCAAAAACGACGGGGTGTTATAAGTTGGAAGTGTCAGGGTGTTTGATGTGCGTGCGTGCGGCATCGTAGCTCCCAAACGGATGAAACGATTTGGATTGTTTTTTTTGTATGAAAATCGGTCCAAGATGGCCGCCGCCACAAAATGGCAGATTACATATTTTTTTACAACTCCCTCAATATGGATATCAAATGAAAGGGCTCGACTAGTAGAATACTATACACTATAACAAATTTCAAATCCAAGATGGCCGCCACCACAAAATGGCGAATTACATTAGTTTTCACAACTTCATCATTTTCAGAAGTAGTTAATTTTTAGTAGGTGTAACAAGTTAATAATAAAAATAAAATTTAGTTTCATGAGTTCTACTTTTTAATATAATTTTATTGTCTCTTTCTAATATAATTGTAAAAGTATATCTACCTAACTTAAGTTTTAAAGTGTTTGTAAAAGAATGAAACAAAGTGATGAATTTACAACTAATTTATTTTCACTTACAAATAAAAACAAAAAAAAATACAAAGTAATCATTATACACAACAAAGTAAACATAATTATTATAATCTCTAGCTGTCATTACTCTTAAGGCTTTTCCACCCGAGATGTAAGAGGCTACTAATAATCTCTCTTTTGTGGCTAAGCGGTGCGTGAGGTCAAAATCTACCAATAGAATTTCTTATCTTTCCTTGCGATGTAAAATGGAGTAATCCTATTGGTAGATTGCCTTGCACAACACTTAGGTATGTATGTCGCACAACCCCGGTGTAAAAACAGCCTTAAGCCCTTTTAGCCCCTTGGAAGCATTGTGGGACGTATGAGACCGGCATTATGCCACTAGTGGAGGCTAGTGTTTTCCTTTATTTATTAAAGTTTGAATATACTTAACTGTAGACCGATGTTCAGAAACCATATTTATGATGTAACTAGCCCGATAGACAGGATCCACGGAGCTGTCTGGAATTTGGTCCATCTTTTTCGTTAAAACAGCTAGATCGTCTAAATCTAAATTATTTGCCACGTCGCAGAGTAACTGCATCTTTGAAGCTAGAATATCCCGCCTAGAAGATGAGGCTTGATCCTCAACAGAACTTGGAGTTGGAATAGTCGGTGCAGGCGACAGCTCTAACGGAGGATCCGTTAGAGCTGTCATTCTCTGTCTCTCTTCTCTTTCTTTTCTTCCTGTCCTGTACCTTTCGTAGATGCTCTTTTCGTATTCTTCTTCTGTTAATCCACCACCGAAGACTAATTCTACAGCACAGTATTGCATCATGTGACCAAATTGTAGGCAACGATGGCACTCTTCAGAGGGGCAACGCGCGGTCTCGACCTTGATTTTATGAGTACCACATATTTTTTGCACATAAAAAATAGCCCTTCCTTCTGGATTGTCTTCAACGAACACCATAAATAGATCATAAGGTTCTCCATCTGATCTATGGAGAGGGACAACTGTACAGACGGGATAGGACTGCGACCGAAGGTCATCGCGAATACTAGTTGGATCCATATCGGCAACGAGGCCGCGAACCACAACGCGGAGGAAGCTGCCGTTGGAGGCAAAGTAGTCAATGTCGTTTTTGCGAAGGAACGATTTTAACCAACGGTAATCTCTTGACGTCAGCCCAGAAATTTGTACGCCTTGTGAAGTATTTTTGGTACTGAAAATTGTGCCCTTGGTGTTCATAGCGTCTTCCACTTTAAGCCAAGACGACGCGTCTTCTATGTAAATGAATTGTGTTGGCTTTGAGGACGACGAACTGGGAAGGCCGCAATTGGACAGAGCGGACTCGCCATGACGATTCTTCGGTAATTCCTCAGGTGATAAAGACATTGATCCAGGTGTGCTCGAATTTAAATGAGACTGTACTGTCTGGTATGCGTCAGGGTAGTTGATCTTCAGAGTTTTCACCAGTTCTTAGTTCATTTGAAAGCTGAAAATAATTAAAGTAACATGTTAATAATAGAAGCTGACGTTGGGCGTAAGCAATAAGAAGGCTATTTCTAAGGGTTTAAGGCGAAGGGTAAGGCACACTAGCGCCACCAATTGATAATTTGATAATTACTAACGGACCGGATATTTTTTAAACATTGCGTACCGTCCGACAACAGAAAAGCATCCATAGTATTTATTTAATAATTGTGCACTACTTTTTGTTGCGTGGATTATTCACAAAACGGGCTATCGCATTTATTAATGGCCACTGTTGGTGTTAGCGAATGAATACAAAAACAAACCTAAAAGTAGTGCACAATTATTAAATAATAGATGTTTGCCTAGTGTCGGAAGGTCCGCAATGTTTGAAAAAATCCAGTTTAGCAGTTATCAAATTAAATCCATTAGCGACGCTAGTGTGCCTTACCCTTCGCCTTAAAGAACTTTGTAATGCTGACTCATTATATTTGAATTATTTTTTCTTTCTTAAAAAATGCAAAAAAATCTGACAAATGAACATTAAACCACCGCAAACATTATCCTTTACCCTGCATGGCGTCCCTTACGATACGCTTTATCATGACTTTTTCTAATAATCATACCTACTATGCTGAATGATCAGGGGCCTTATAATGAGCAGTATTATTGATTGTAGTTGTGAAGGCGAGACGCGTGTAGTGGCGTGCGTAGGATACTGCTTTAAGACCTGATCTTAAGTGATGATAAGGCCGAAAGTGGAAGCGGCCCTTCACCCGGAATCCTCAACAACATGGTGGTAGCTAAGCTAGCCAGGCGGACAAACAAGCTCTACCACCAACCCAACCGAGAGCACAAACATGTGCTGGGAATCGAACGCGGGACCTTGGGTTTGGGACCGGTGATCTTAACCACTACACTACAGAGGCGGTTTCTTTAAGCCCGTGTTGGTAAATAATGCAAAGAATATCAACTTTATTACCGTTCATAAAACACAATCCCCTCAAAAACATAAATGTGATGTGAGATCCAAGTTCAATATTATGTTATATTTCACCCGCGTTAATTAGCGACTGTTCCACTCCTATTAGTCATAGCGTGATGTAATATAGCCTATAGCCTTCCTCAATAAATGGACTATTCAACACAAAAAGAATTTTTCAATTCGAACCAGTAGTTCCTGAGATTAGCGCGTTCAAACAAACAAACAAACAAACAAACTCTTCAGCTTTATAATATTAGTATAGATAGGTATGCCTTGGTTGTTGACTTCAATGACAAAAGAAATGAGATCTAAATGGGTGCCAAGTTCAAAGCCTAAGGTCTGATTTGGCTAGTTCTCATATATGAATTATTATTAAGTACATAGGTACTGACTGACTGTTATAGTAGGTAAATAGATACCTACTAAAACAGTCATGGAAAAGCCCTATGTTCGATGGCTAGTTTCTACCAGCCAGCCAAATTTCCGGAAGAATAGAACAAGAACTTACAGCTTTAGAACTTGCTTCTATAATAATTCGTATATGAAAACTAGTCAAATCAGACCTTAGGCTTAGAACTTGGCACCCATTTAGATCTCACTTCTTTTGTCGTTGAAGTCAACAACTAAGGCATATATTATAATATTGAACTTGGCTCTCACTTCACATTTATGTTTTTGAAGATATCATTACTTTTTGTACAGAAATTATTAGTAGCTAGCAGGTAGATTCTTAATCATCATATAATCATAATTCCTAAATTAATACAACAATGAAACGATTGCTTAACAGGTCAAATAAAGTAACAAGCACCTTATACGTATCGACACAAAAATCTCTATAACGCGATTCAGTGCGTTTACAAGTAACGCCATCTAGCGGCTAGCTAGTAGTAACATTCATTATATAATGTTTTAGTTTTTATTGTTTGGTATTCCGATCGTTATATATTCACGTGAAGACCTTAAAATCCATACAAAGACCAGCTGCCATCGATTTTGATTGCTGATTCTTACATTACAGGCATCTCTAAGTAAGTGTTTCTAATAAAATCAATTAATTGAAAAATATATTAAATTGATAAAAATTTACTAGTTTCCGATTTATTCTATTGTATTCGCCCAACTACCTATCTGGATGCCAAATTTGAACTTTCTAGGTCATCTGGAACTGGGTTAGAGTTTTGATCTATCTATAGATCAGTCAGTCAGTGATAAAAATGTCGATTTTTGGACGTTAATATTTAAATAACCGTTTAACCGGCGAGCACTGATCAGTGCTCGCGCCGTAATTAAATTTCTTTCTTTTAATTTGTCTTTATTCATAGCAGACGACGGATTAATTATAGAAAGAACTTTTTAAAGATTTAACTGTAGTTTGGAATTGTTTTTTCTTTCCAGAGATTTTGTAAGATATTTTTTCTTTGGTTCCATTTATAATTATAATTATTAGGTAATTAGAACAACACGAGAAACACTTATGACAATTAAAGGATTTATGACCTTACTAGGTATAAAGAAGCAATTTTTTAACCAATTATAAATAGAATAAATAAATAGTAAATTTATTTAAAACAGTTGTTAAAATACATGTTATGATACATCATACTTATTCTAGGATATGAACATTAATATGGAAAGCCCGTGCTATAAGTAGATAATATAACTAAACAGAATACATTAATAAAATGTAAAGAATTAAAATTTTAAAAACAAATCAAAAAGTACACTTTACAACATCTATATCTACTTTGGGTATTAATTATCAAATCATCATCATCATCTCAGCCAAAAGATGTCCACTGCTGGACAAAGGCCTTAACTATTTAATAGTATAAATTATTTTATTTTGTTGTAAGTTTATTAAGAATGTAAGTGTATGATTTGTCTATCCAACTAACCCAATATCAGGTGTAATAGTTTTTCAGTCTCATCAAAGCTAAAATTACAAAATCCATTTCATTACTTACGCTCTTTTGGCATTTATATGTTATAAGATTAGGCAGGTATGTGTCAAACCATAGTTGCATTATTATTGTCAATTTATAGTATAAAATTAATCTAATTAGAATTAACTTAATTTTGCTTTTTACAGGCTTTACACTCACTGCACTTTAACAAGGTCCAAGCCACATCCTATCAAAGGCCTGTTGGAATTGCAAAACATGTATATCATAAAATGTGCTGTGATTATATTGAGCAAGTTAGCCTGTTTCTACCAGACAAGCAGGGTTGAAGTGTAGCCTTAGGGGCACTAAGGAAAAAAGGACTTAGACAAATTTTGGTACAAATTGATTACTGACAACTCCCCCCTCCCCCTTTTTTTGGTTTTATTCGATTTAGGACACCTAGAGGAACAATTTAGGTCTTATAATTTTTTTCGTAAACTGCATAGTTACAGAGTTATTACGAATTTAAGAATATTGGGACTTTTTTTTCAATGCTAGTTGACCCCTCTTATTTGGATTCTACGTGTTGGTATTATGGTCTCCATCAATTTATTTCATGTACATGATATATCTCAAACGCATAGTTTACGAAATATTTAACAATTAAAAAAACGAACATACCTTCAAGGTCAAAAAACTCGAAAAATATCAACCGCAGAAAAAATTGTTTACTACAAAACTTGATTGTATTAATTGCCTTAAAAAGACAGGCATGAAAAAAGTAGGTGTTATGGGGGCATGTAACGTACCAAGTCCTTTTTCCTTTTAGTGCCCTTAGGGCTAATAATCCAAAGGTTGTGGGTTCGATTTCCTTTCGAGCTACTACTACACTACTACAGCTAAACTACTTACTAGATCTCGTTCAAACCAATTTTTGGTAATAGTTTGCATGGTAATGTAAATCATATATTTTTTTAATTTTATCATTCTCTTATTTTAGAAGTTACAGGGGGGGACACACATTTTACCACTTTGGAAATGTCTATCGCGTAAACTATTCAGTTTAGAAAAAAAATATATTAGAAACCTCAATATCATTTTTGAAGACCTATCCATAGATAACCCCACACGTATGGGTTTGATGAAAATAAATGAGTTTCAGTTCTAAGTATGGGGAACCCCCAAAATTTGTTTTTTTTTTTCAATTTTTGTGTGAAAATCTTAATGCGGTTCACAGAATACTTTATATTCTTTATAGTTTCGGAACAAAGTGGCTGTGACATATGGACGGACAGACAGACAGACATGACGAATCCATAAGGGTTCCGTTTTTTGCCATTTGGCTACGGAACCCTAATTAACGAGATAATTTTTTAACTTTCCCATACAAACCATGCTCGGTCAATAGAGGCCTTGTATAGAAAAGTGAAAAAATTATCTCGTTTTTTGACCTGTTTCTTGGGGAAAGTTGTTCAGTTTCATGGTCTGATCTACCCACCTGCGGGAAAACAACCACTAAAATTTATTGGTGTAGGTATAATTGGTGGTGCCTTAATATGGGAAAATAGTTCCATAACTGCTTACACGCAAAGGAAATGGTCTGACTTTTATAAATAGCCTCAGCACAATGCACCTACCTACTTATTACTATTTTTTTGTCCACGAGTGTCCACTTTTTGTTTTAGAAGACACTGGGTATCCCCAACGCCCAATACCCATGGCTTATGCTTACACCTATTTTAGAAGCCTCTTCAGGTACACCAGAATCAACCTATTGATAATCAAAAACACACAAAGGCCAGAATTCTCATTGAGGATACTTTTCCAAAACTCCGAAAGTTTGTGGTGTTTGTCTGCACAAAGAAAGAGCTACATTACAAACCATTGAAATGCGCTAAAACGATAAAAATTAAAATTCTATTGTGTCTGGTATTCGCGCGGTCGAGCGCATATTAGCATAGTAGAATGAAACAAGTAGGTCATCTTCATACATACGCACCGAGCGCGGCTTGTATGTGAGCGAAGCCGAACCAATCCGTCCGTACGCATCGTCGCACGCACACACTGACAAAGTTTATTGCTGCTAATGCTGCGCCAGTCGCGAGCGCGACTGAGCCGTACATAATGCCGCGCGCGCCTGCGCCATCCATGAATTCATATTTCTAAGTATGTCCTTATTTTATATGTAGATACCTACCTCATTCTAATTAAAAGCGACAGCCCTACAAGTTTAGGTGATTATCGCTTGCTCGGGGGCCGAGTCGACCTACTTGTTTCATTCTACTATGATATTAGCTTGCTAGGTCCTACATAATAATGCAATTAAATTTTAAACACTTCCATGGATCTATTCGTGTTAAAATTACATTTATATTTTAGACAATCCAGAACATTTAAAGTTTGTAGCAACAGGGAAGGATTTAAATTGGACTATAATATTGTACCTACCTACCTACCTACCTACCTACCTACGAAACGATAAATTCTTACATTTTGTAACCAAAGACATTTAACTACTCTCTTTGTTTGTAACTAATTTAAAATAACAAATGGTTTCGATTTCTATTTGTTACGCATTGATAATAAATCCAACTGCCTAAAGTTTTCACTTGTTTGCCACTCCTTTTTTAAAGTTTTTCCATACATATACCTACTTTACACTACATACTACTACATACTTTTTACGTTCAAAATTTTGAGGGCAGTAGAATCTGCCCTCAAAATTTTGAACGTAAAAAGTTCAAAGTTTTCACTGCATTTAAGAATAACTTACGGTGTTTGAAAAGTTTAGAGTATTTTCCTTAGAATAATAACGCCTAGAACGATAGTGTCAAACAAAGTTCGTCAAAATATTGAGGCACAAAATACCTACTCCGTCGTGTGCGTCAGCAGCTTGTCATTACACACACAACCGTACGAATAAATGTTACAAGTAAAATGGTAATTTCCCCAAATCGGGGTAAATGGGTAAGTTACTAAACTCTAATCTTGTTTCATAGTTTAAAAACTGTATTGTTGTTACATATGATTTTTTTAATTACTTCTATTTTTTTTTATGTGAAAATAGCCACAAAGTCAATAGTCACAAAAAGAAAATTGTCTTATTGTCTATAATTATTACATATTATTATTTTATTATATTAACGGCATCCATTAATAATATTAACTGTTATATACATTAAGATGTTTTTATGTAAGTTTGTGATTATTATTTAAAAAAGTAAAAATTGTAAGGTACTTACATACATAAATAGCTCACGCCTCAACCCCTCAGGAGGGGTAGGCAGAGACAATGGACCGCCACTTCTCTCTTAAACTATTTGGAAGCCTTCAGTTAGATGGCGGTGAAGCTACGACTACCACAATTTTCATATCATTAGCTACTTATTTAAAGATACTTACATGTAACACGAAAACATGTACATGTAATGTTATGTAATTGTAACAATGTTTGGTGATAAATAAGAATGCCAATATTTATTCATTTACTTTATTGCACAAAAATCAGTCTTATCAGAAAAAAATACTGTTATAACATTTTTTCAGCATGTCAGTTTAAAATCCTTGTAACTATTTTCTAAATAACTGGCGCTTTGATAACAGCAATCGTGATAAATTGTCTTTCTTGGACTCTAGACTTGGATAAAAACAACTCTAAATAAAAATAACTCGGAACACAAAATGGGGTAAAAGTTTTCCTACATCTAGCAAAACATACATGGAATGACATATTACAAATTTATGAACATTAATATCGTGTTTTACGAAATAATAGACATTGATTAGCTGTTCTTACAGGTGAAATGTAATCTCAGCATCCTTTTTGCTAGATTCTGACTTGTGAAAGCATCCTTTGATAGCACAGCACAATACGTCATTATAAACAAAAATTGCGGAGCTGCTTACGACACGACGTGACCTTGGATATTAGCGAGCCGTTCGGCCAACCAAGCCACATATCGTCGGTGCGCCTGCAGAATCTTATATGTGAAAAATAACAACTTTTTAGGGCATACAAAAAACTGATTTTTTCGTCAAGGAACGATACTAAAAATACAATTAATATTTTAGGGTGACAAAAAAATATAACGAATCATATAATCTGGCAATCGTTGTTCAAAAGCAAAACCGCTCGCCACTAGAATTTTTTTTGTCCTTTTTGTGCACATATCAGGTTTTGTTTGTATTAATTTCATCCTTCTTAATGTAGTATGTGTTACACAACAGGTTTTTTAACGGTAGGGATCCTTCTCCAATTTCAGTCATGTGTATAAAAAAAAATTGAAATAAGAACAATAAAATAAGTTATTTGTTATTTTACATTTTAAATATTATAAATTATACTATTCAACTATATGTTATTAAAACTTATTACCTAGGCAGGTAGGTAGATAAACTTTATTCATGGTATTAAAGTATAGTTTTAGAAAGCAAAAAAAATATAATTATCTATATATATCGTTCCTGAAAGTATTGTATTTATCATTGAGCAGGGTACTTATTTATTAATTTAGAAATAAAACAAATTGTTAGTTTATAAGTTCTATAATAATCAGTTCCATAAACTCTC
This sequence comes from Eudonia mercurella, assembly GCA_963082485.1. Taxonomy (NCBI): domain Eukaryota; kingdom Metazoa; phylum Arthropoda; class Insecta; order Lepidoptera; family Crambidae; genus Eudonia; species Eudonia mercurella. Next base: position 8,091,972 of record OY720049.1, on the reverse strand, counting down.
AAAAAAGGATACCTACTTAACAAAATTTCCTAATTAAATATTGCATGATTTGCAAGTATAGACCTATAGACCTATAGATATACCTATAACCTATAGACATTAAGACATTACTTATAATATTAATATACTTTTCACTATTTTTCACTAAACAATAATCAAAAAATCTTATTAAGATACCTAGGTATCAATTGAATTCGCACAACTATATTTATAATGTAAGATTAAGATTATAAAAATAGAAATTACTAAGGCACGAGATCAGACTAGGTGTCATATTAATAGGAAGGTACTTAATCTAAGTAAACAAAACACTTAACATTCTATATCTTTTAAATAAAATATCAAAAATATTTTAATGCTTTACAACACTATGAACTAACTTGGCAAATTCAGTCTTTGATTATCTTATAAATTATAATAACTAATCAGAATTTTTAACATACTGAGATCAATAATGTTGATTTTGAGACGAAGACATTGTTTTTAAACTTTTGAAACCATACTAAAGACGACGAATTACATTTGAGACTAATTTTAGTTTAAGTTTGATGTCTAGAAAGAACATTTTACGAAAAATAACAAAAAAATAAAATTGAATAGCTACCACATTCTGCTCTACCTTGTCAGCAGCAAGTTTGCTAATGGGGAAAAAATAAATAGCAAAAAGAAGGTATGAAAAGTTATTAATTACTGATTTAGATTATCTTAAAAGATATGATTATCTTTGTGCATAAATCTCTTTAGTGATTGTAAGCTTAAAATTTCAACTTCTCAATTTTTCTATGGGACTTGTAAAGATTGGTGAATGGTACTGCTTTATTTGAAAGCAACTTCTTGAAGATTTTAAAATTGTGGCAGTATGTGTACGAGGTTTTTCTTTTAATAACCTTTTTGGCTTCGAAACAAGAGTCACATTCGTCATTTTTATCTATTTTGCGCTTTAAATATGGCAGGCCTATAAGTCTTTGATCCTTATTGTATGCTCTGTTTCCTAAGTTTATAATATTTATTTATTTATTTATTTCTAGTAAGATTTACAGACAAATAACATCTAAAGTTAAGGAAAATAAATAGACATATGCTATTAACAAATCTTCACAATTATAACATATATATCTGCAACTCCATCTGTTTTATCTGTTGTTGTTGGACAAGCTTCTTCAATAAATTGTCCAGTCTGCTCATCTAATATTAAATTAGTGTGTGTGTGTGTTCCAAAGAAAAATTGAGAAGTCGAAATATTTAAGCTTACAATCACTAAAGAGATTTATGCACAAAGATAATCATATCTTTTATGATAATCTGAATCAGTAATTAATAACTTTTCATACCTACTTTTTGCTATTTATTTTTTCCTTATTAGCAAACTTGCTGCTGACAAGGTAGAGCAGAATGTTGTAGCTATTTAATTTTAATATTTTGTTATTTTTCGTAAAATGTTCTTTCTAGACATCAAACTTAAACTAAAATTAGTCTCAAATGTGATTCGTCGTCTTTAGTATGGTTTTAAAAGTTTAAAAACAATGTCTTCATCTCAAAATCAACATTATTGATCTCAGTATGTTAAGAATTCTGATTAGTTAGATAGTATAATTATAATTAATAATAATTATAATTCTGAATAGTTTTAAGATAATCAAAGACTGAATTTGCCAAGTTAGTTCATAATGTTATAAGCATTAAAATATTTTTGATATTTTATTTAAAAGATTTAGAATGTTAAGTGTTTTGTTTTATGAAATGTTTAATTTGATTAAGTACCTTCCTATTAATATGACATTTCTATTTTTTTATTATCTTAATCTTACATTATAATTATAGTTGTGCGAATTCAATTGATGCCTAGGTATCTGAATAAGATTTTTGATTATTGTTTAGTGAAAAATAGTGAAAAGTATATTAATATTATAAGTAATGTTTATAGATTGTTAAGTACCTATTTGCAAATCATGCAATATTTCATTTGGAAAATCCTTTTTTTGAAAATTAATGGAACTGATTATTATAGAACTTGATTTTTTTCTTATTTAAAACATAACTTCAGTGTTACTGTCACTCCCACGTGGCATAATGAATGTTGCAGCAATTCCTGATATGTGCAACATAACTTGTTATGTGTCAATGAGAATTTATTTCACTTAATTTCATTACCTGGTATGTGATAGACCTACACATTCAAGTTTTTTCGTTTCATATCCTACTGTTATAACGCACATAGCTAATTAGGCAACTCGGTATCTAGAAGGAATTTGCACGTACGGGTTTTTGCATCAGATCCGCCTTAAAAATATGATGAAAAATATGAAATAAAAAAAATATCATAAAAATGCACATATCAGGTTCTGCAGGCGCACCGACGATATGGCTTGGTTAAACTTGCCTCAATCGCCGTGCGCGTACTCGGCTTCTAGGCGTTATTATTCTAAGGTATTTTCACACACATGGTCAGTGTTTATTAGAAATTAGGAACATTTAGTAAAAAAAAAATAGCCAGATACCGCTGATTGTAGGTAATAATTACTAATGAAATTAAGAAAACGCAAACGGTTATAAAAACCAGTAAAAATTACATTACCAAGTAGTTTTAAAAGTAGGTACTTACATAGATACTCACGGATTTTTTGGCAACTTGTCTTCGTCTGGTCTATCAGAATTATAATGAAGTGCAAACTAGTAGGTAATGAGCACTTGTCGAACAATATGGAATAACTAATAAATTAATTCAACTGCTGATAAAATTATTAGTTCAAAATATAACTTCGTTGCACGCATTGATCGAACTGCTCGATTCGATTCGAATCGAACTAAACCACCACTGAATGAACCATGTGATTTAGAGATGATAAATATATTTATTAACCATTAAAATAAACTAATAAAAAAAAATATCACTAACATTCAATAATTGAAATTAACAATATCAGTTGAATGGTTGAAAATATTAGTTAACGTCGCGCGCGGCGAATGGCGCCGAGCGAACCGCGGAGGCACCCGACAGACGACGAGCGACAGAGACACGACATCGGCTATCAGTTGACGTCAAATCTAAATTGACCCCTAACTATTATTAGCTAAAGCACATTTTTCTTTGATATGTTTTTTATTCTTTTTCAACTTGTCATTTATTGAATAATTTTGGATGCACTCGATTGTATGTTCTTTTGCTATAGAAATAAAAGTCTTTTTATTTATTACGATTTATCGTTCGTTCGCCATGTAATATTTTAAACTGATATTTTGATATGATATTTTTATTGTTTAGCGCAGTCGGTGGTTGATCGTTGTGTAGATAGGATTGCGTGGCGATTCGAGTGCAAAATCAATGTTGTTAGCTGACGTTAATTAATTTTATACAGTTCTTAGTTGATTAAGTAAGTAGGTAATTAGGTTTTCATTGAACATTAATAAAATGCCAAGACGTCATACAGAAATTTGAAGTCATTTTGAAAAGTGTAGTGAAGAGGACAACATTGCATGTTGCAGAATATATTTATAATTATAGGTCTTTAGTTTTTAATTTCTAATTATTTTTTCTTTGTTTTTTTTAAGTTAAGTTCTGTATTTAAATTTGTTTAGAATTATATTTATAGGAACTAAAATTATAAAAGAGGGGTGAATCTTCCATACATTGAATAATTACAAAAAAAAGTCATATACGGCAGCGCCATGTTCCGTAGGAGGAACCTCAGTTACTAATTAGTTATCCATATAATGTCACTAGATGGCGGTAGTATAAATAGCATTTTAAATTAATAAATTACTTTTAGTTATTTTCTAGTAACTTACTTATAACCATAACTTTTGTCATCTCCTTAAGAAGCTCGATGGCCTAGCGGCTATGACGACGTATCGTGCGGTAGTAGTGATAGAATAGAGAAAGCCTAAGTTCGATCCTTCGAAAATAATTTAATATTTTTTTGAATTTTATGTTCATTTATAAGTTTTTAATATGTTTATATCAATCTTACAATAATAATATACACAAAAAAAAATAACTAGTTTTTTGTAAATATTATATATATTTTTAGCGCCATCTCTCTATCCCATCTTTTTTTCTATGAGAGGCACATCTATAATATTATACAATATAGTCTATAATTATTAATGTTTAAAATTAGTATGAAGGAAAGTTCTTTGAATAGTTTTAAAGTAACACTTTAAAAGAATTATTCAATTTAACGTACATGTGTTTAAAGTTACTACTTCGATAAAATTATTAACTGATATTTTCAACCATTTAAATTAACAGTTAAAAATATTTATCAATTAACTTTTAACGAATAAATATTTTCAACCATTAACGCCATCTCTAATGTGATTATACATAGTCTATGGAATGAATGAACTGACTGATTCTGATTCATTCATTCTGATCGGAACCGAAAACTGAACGGAGACTCCTAGCCTACCATAGAAAATAAAATATTTTTTCATAGATAATAAAAATCAATACTCTTTTCAACTAACATTCAAATAATTAAATCGATTGCAACTTCATTTTCTCCCTTAGTTGATGGCTTAGTGCGGTTAGCAATGTTGCAAAGTTAGCATATTTTATGCCAGATTTGGCATATTTTTATATTGCTTAGCTTTTTTTATTGATATTTTTTAAAGCATGAAAAATAATTAAAATAAAAGTTTGACCATGAAACAAACGACTCCGGGTACGTTCCAAATTAAGGATAAAATCGATGACAGCATTAGTGCTAATAAAATAAATAAATAAAATTATAATTGAAAAATAAATTTTAAAGTTCTTGAGAAAATATCTTTGTTTTCGGTAGAGGAAACTTTTAAAGTTGTCAAACCTTCGATAGTTGATATTGACCAAGAGTTTAGAGTAAATTCGACCACAATTGAAAAACTTATCACTCAATGGAAAAACATTGTTCACATCAAATGGGAAACGAAGTATTAGAATATAAGGATGCAGCTGGGAACAACCCTTTCGCGGATTTATCTCCGCTAGCTCTTTCGCTTTTAACACTACCGCATTCAAAATATTGAACGGATTTTCAGCCAAATGAACTTAGTAAAAACGTAGCTTCGGAACCGCCTCAATAAAAACATTGATGAATTGCTGATGAAGATCAAGACATTTACATTTTATTTGAAAACATGAACGATTAAATAAGGTAATAATAAATAATTTGAATGATTATTAAATAATTAAATTTATCTTATTTTTTTTTGACACTGAAATATTAGCATAATTTTAGGCATAAATACATGGCAATTAGCATAATTTTGGCCAAATTTCGACTGGTCTAGCATAATTTACACTAGTCTTGTTGGCAACACTGGCAGTTAGCACATTTTGTGTCCGTTAAGCTAGCGTACACATGGTCGATTTCACGTTTCTTGTTAAGCCATCTTTTAGAGCGTAATTAGTGCAAACACAAAATAATTAGTGCCTCTTTAGTTTAAGAAATACAGACCTTTTTTAGTGTGTACGCTGTCATCACGATCAAGCTGGTGTACACGTGATCGTTCTCGAAAACTACTTATATTATAGCAACGAAATTTACACACAGATTTAGTGCCTAATTAGTGAGCGGATTGGTGGTTGTTAACGAATGCTAATACAGCTGTATCCAAAAAAATTACGTGATTTCGAAGTACGGAGGAGCACAACATGATAAACTTTTAGTTACCCATTTGATGACCAGCCTTTGCGAAAGCTGCTTTTCTTTAGCAATCGCAGATCGAGCGCAAACTACGATAATTAACGATCTAATCTCCTGCTAGATTAGTTTTTGATTTTATTGCAGTATTTCAAAAACAATTTTAAAGGTATAGAAAACACTTTTGAACTTGTCTCTACTTTTAGTATGGATAGAACTTTACATATTTTTTTTACATAGTTCCACTGCGAATTCACATTAACTATTTCTACAGAGTCAGAATTTCACGCACTAAAACAACATATAACAATCATAAAAAAGAAGCTCGCTTTCTTAAGCACTAATATGGGTACGCTAAATAGACGCCAGCTCGAAATGTCATTCACTATTCTTGTTCAATATCTCCGTTCCTTTAAAAGCAATCCTTATGAAATTTTGCATAGCAAGGCACTAATTATGCTCTAAATGTGTGTGTGAATTTCGTTGCTATAATATAAGTAGTTTTCGAGAATGATCACGTGTACGCCAGCGTACACACTAAAAAAGTCTGTATTTCTTAAACTAAAGAGGCACTAATTATTTTGTTTTTGCACTAATTACGCACTAAAAGATGGCATAACAAGAAACGTGAAATCGACCGACCATGTGTACGCTACCTTAACGGACACCACATTTTAGGTGCTGCAGGCGAGTTGTCAATGTTGTCATTGGCAAAATACATCTCAACCACAAGAGATGTGGAAGCGTCTTTAAAAAAAAACAAGTTATTTATTTATTTACACATTATTCTTTGATAATAATAATAGATGATTATAGAAATGAGTAGCGATAAATGATATTCCCCAAACCCCTTGAGTATCAGTAAAGATGTGGGGCTTTACTGATATATCACGCGGACTTTTTGAGAGAATTTATACTTATTATAAGTAGTTAACAAAAGTGATGTTGCACTTGTTGTTTCATTTGCCAACACTCATGCAATGCACGTTTACGAATACCTACGTAAAGGTTATCCACCTTTATTTCACATTAATATTCGACATAAAACATAAATTATAGAAAATAAAACGACTTTCCCGTTTATCAGCTATTTATCAGGTCATCATCATCAGCTCATTTGATATCCCCACTGCTGGGGCACGAGCTATATACTTCCCTATGGATGGATAGGGAGAACGGGCCATAAACCACCACGCGGGCCCAGTGCGGATTGGTGGTTGTTAACGACTGCTAATGCAGCCGGGACCAACGGCTTTACGTGCCTTCCGAATCACGGAGGAGCTCGAGATGATAAATTTTTGGTCACCCATCCGATGACCGGCCTTTGCGAAAGTTGCTTAACCTCAGCACTCGCAGACCGGGCGTGTTAACCACTGCGCCATCGAGCTCCTCATTTTTATCAGGTGCTTAAAATTATTTATTAGTTTTTGCCTATAACATATTGCTCTTCTCCATTGCCTAGTAACAGTCAAGATGCAACAACTCGAGTTCATTCGTGCTTTGAAAGGCACGTAGAGCCATTGGTCCCGGGCGGGCGCCGCCTGTTGCAGTGCTCAACTTTCAATGAACCTTGGTAAAAGTTTGTAAATAAGTAATATTAAGCAAAGTGAATAATAGCACAGATTAAGGAGACTGCAGAAGGCAGAGAGGTTGTATGAAGCTTACCGTCTGCAGTCTCCTTATTTTGTGATGAAAGTAAACAAACGGAAACGTTAAAACTGCATCGATTGACGAACACGAGGAGCTCAAAGTAACTTAGCAAGCGGACAAAAGTCCGTCGCCTGCGCACTCCCTTGTTACGACCTAAATTCAAACACATTTTTAGTAAAGAACACCAAAAGATGACAATGATTATTACAATATAGGCAGGTAGGTAGGTAAAAAGATCGCGCCAAACTTCTAGCATAGTAGAATACTTCTAGTCCCTACTGACGCCTATTTTTTACTATTGCGACGCAAATCGCGCTAACTTCAGAGGGGACTAGTGTTTGGCGCGACCTATACCTAATGTGAGCCTGAGAAGGGTGTTTGCAATTATTGCGCTAAAACTAAAATTGTAAATAAATAATGCAAAAGTATTAAGTACCTACTTATATTTCATGTAACTTTGAATTTGTGAGATTATAAAATCGCCTCCCCTGAACAGTAACTTTTCTTGTACACTGTGCAAACCTGCTAGCCAACATGTCACACCGCACCGCCAACGCTCTGCGCTCCAGATTACCAGCCAGGTCCTCGGTGACGATATGCCGCAAGCAGCTGAACTGCGAAACCCTCTCCGGAAGCACACGCCGTCGAGTGTCACAGGCGGAGTGTCTCGCGTGCGACTCGCACAGCCTCAGCTATACTCTCCGAGGGCACTGGTCGACGGGCTCGGCAGCACCATGTCGTCTGCGTAACTGATGTTATTTCAGTCGGTCCACCAATGGAACATCAAATTTTGTGTTGCTGAGCCCGACGATCAGCTGATTTAGGTGTCAGCTCATCTAATGGTTAAGGCCACCAGTTTAGACCCAGAGGTCCCGGTTTCGATGGTTTGGTTCGGTGGTAGAGCTTGTTCGTCCACCTAGCTAGATACCAACATCTATCTAAATATGTCGCCATAACATCAATGTTTGTAGCAGTGTTGTGTGCCGGCAGCTCGATAAGATAGCTAGTGCCTCATTAGTTGAGGATTCCGGGTGGCGTGCCCTTCCACCTTCGGCCTTATCATCACGAACATCAGGTGGGGTTAAGGCCAAGTGCTCACTCACCCGTGTGATATACATTTATTTTTACGAGCAATGTACAGTCACGAATATTAACATGTGAACAATGTCACTTTCAATACAACGGAATAAGAGTCAAAACTAGTCAAAATTTTATACATTTTAACGCTCGTGACTGTACAGTCAGCTTAAAAACTATCTGAGCGTTCAAACACACCAAAAATATCTGAACATTTGACAAAAATCAACCTTATCTCAAGACGTAGAAATTCATTTTTATTTGTTGTTTGAGAACAAATGACATTGAATGAAAGTACATCTTTCACGTATTGAGCTAAGTGATTTTTGTCAAACATTCAGATATTTTTGGAAGATTTGAACGCTCATATTATTTTAAGCTGACTGTACTTTAACATATTAAAAGCATAACTAGATGCGGTAAACGGTTAGTTATTCAAAAATAAAAACTATATTAGTGCCCAGTAGACATACACCACCTTACGCACACATCTGGGTGCCTAGTGTGAGTTTTGTTTACTATCCGTAGGTATTCATTCGAATAAGTTTACGAAAACGAAAATTAGTATGGCATTGAAGCAGCTCCTGGCGGCATACGAGAAGAGTTAACATTTTGCCATACAAATTCTCGTTTATGTCAACGTGATCGAATAGCGAAAGAAACTCGCACTTGGCACCCAGATTTGGTTGATCCGAATCTGGTATAACAACAGCATTTAAATATATTATGTATTGATTACCTCATAAGGCACGTTCACTTTACGAAGCTTTATCCACTTGTTAATTTCTATTGTTAACCACATAGGTACATGAATGATTATTTCCTCACCCAGACTGAGAGTGCGTGTTTTATTCAACATCCGATGAAGTTACCAAAACATTTTGTTACAGTATTGACTAGCATTGAGCATCGCCTCCTGGTGATGAACGATGAAAGTTAAACTTTTTGCAAAATAAGTTGTCGTTTTGGTTAACGTAATCAAATGGCGAATATAACTCGCACTGGCACCCTGACAATAGCGACGAGTCGCGCAATTTTGCTATACAACTTACGTTTTCGAGAGAAACAAAAGAAAACAAAGATACGATTTAATCATTTATTTACATTCAGCACATGTATACTAAGATGAACAACAAAATACCTTTTATTCTGCAATTGTATGTAGGAGGTATATACAGGTTTCTGGAAAAAGGGTTATAACAAAGTAGTTTTTACTTTAGAGGTAAGCATCTTTCAATTAAATCAAGACGTTTTAACATAATGTGCTAACAGTCACTGGTATAGAAAAGGTGTTACTAAATACTAAAATTGTAATCGTAAAAAAAATATATTACCTAATTAACTAAACTATAATGTTAGAATAGAAATAAAACTTAAAACTATTAATTAAAAATTAAATAAACCGATACAAATTAACCCTATTTATAACAACAAATAATCAACAGTTTAAAAAAAAGCTTACAAAAAATATGAAAATAAAATAGAACAGTAATCTAATAAACGAATACAAAAATACTTAAAACTTCCTTACCATACTTAATGGTAGGGAAGTCGGTTGCGCTAATCGCAGGGGCTGGCTGGGCTGACTTTTACGCGCGCGGGCGTAGAGTCTTGCGGGGTACGGTTACATTTACGACGCTGAGGACGCGCTTCTCAGGAGAGCGTGTAAATAACAATAAAAAAATTAAGAATACGTACAAAATAAAAATAAAAATAAAACTTAAAGCAATGTTACGGACAGAAGTCTCTATTGTATAAGTTTAGTTAGCAAGTAAAACGGCATAGATGTAATACGGTTAACATATTTGCGTTAATTAAGTATTATTGTTATTGATAATAAATGATTTTTATTTTGTGCTTTTTATTGGTAAAAAGTAAAGATTTAAAGGTTTCTAAAGTTATAAGGGCCAGGTAAACGTGCCTAGAGGCCTAATGCCTCACTATGAAAAGTTTATTAAAATAAGTAATTAAGTTTTAGAAAATTATAAATATGTAGGGTATCCAGATTACGAGAGATACCGTAGGGTACATGTTAATACGTAAGGAAAAGAGAGGTCCGAGCGAAAGGGACAGCTGCATAAAATACGACGGCTCATGTGGGTAGTTGGTTTAGGTTGATTAGGTCAAAAATGTAAAGCTACCTACATGGGCCGGCAGCTGTACCACAACGTCGCTAGTTCCCAAACCTAATATGTGTTTAAGTCACGGCCGGTCAGAGCAGATTTTTTTTTTTTTTTTTTTTTTTTTTTCCCGACGCGCGGTACGGAACTAGCGCTCTTCGCAGACGACACTGCGCTCTACCGTAGCGGGCTTAACCCGAACGCTATAGTCAATAGGCTTCAGCCCGCGTGCAATGAATTAGGCGCCTGGTTTCGAAAGTGGCGCATCGAAGTGAACCCAGACAAGAGTGTCGCGGTCCTCTTTGATGTTAAGCGTAGAACCTGGGCAACCCCTTATGGGACATCCTCGTTACGCATGCTAGGGATCGCAATCCCATGGCAGCGTACTGTCAAGTATTTAGGCGTAACTTTGGACAAAGGCCTAACCTTCCGCCCACATACCGCTAGAGTAGGTAGAAACACTAGGTTCTACCTAAACCGGCTTCACCCTATGTTAGGCCCCTCTAGTAAAATGTCTCTCAGAAACAAGCGAACCCTCTATAAGGTTTGTATCAGACCGACGATGACGTACGCGTCACCAGTTTTTAGTCATATAGCGCCATCAGCGCTAAATAGACTGCAGGTCATTCAAAATAAATTCACACGTAGGGCCACAGGTGCCCCATGGTACGTACGGAATGCTGATTTGCATAGAGACTTGGAACTTCCAACTCTGCAACAGCATCTCAATACGATCGCGGAGCGATTCTTCGAAGTGGCGGAGAATCACTCAAACCCGCTCATCAGAAAGGCAGTGGACTATAGTCCGGTCCTCCCACGCATTCCCCATCGCCGAAGGCCTAAACACGCCCTTTCGGATCCCCCAAATCAGTTGTCACGTGACCTGGATTGCCTACTTGCAGCTCAGGACACTGTGTTGTTAAATAGTTAAGTCAGTAGACATAGGCAGCCTAACTGCAGCTAGAGCGCGCCCCACTGGGGGCGCGCCACCCTTGTATAGTAGCGGCGTGTACTCGTAGTGAGTAACGCCACCCCTCGCCTCCCCCTCCGGGAGGCGAGGGTTCGATTAATTTAGAGCCCATCAGGCTAACCCTCCCCTTCCTCACTACTCATCGCCTCTCGGCAGCCGAGAGGCGAGCGATCCGATAGCCTTCACAGCCCATCAGGCTAAAGGCGTCCCCAGGGGTCGTTACCGGGTCGGTTTTCTTATAAAAGACCAGCCCCGGATCCACGTGGCATTAAATGCATTACTTCAATGCAGCGACGTGCGAATTTGTTTGCAAATTTTCCCCTGGGTAAACAAAAAAAAAAAAAAAAAGCAGATTTTTGTGAGCTCTCCGGACCCCATCTATAAGAATAAAGAAGAAATAATCAAGAATCGAGTTTTAATACAGTCCACATCGAAGCACAACGGCCGACCTGTAGTGGCTACAACCAGTCACGAACAAGCAATATAATCTCAATCAATCAATATTATATACAAAAATTAAAACCGTCACCCCTTGGAAGGCCTAGGTGCACTGGGATCGGGTCTTCCGGTTTTCCTAAGGCCTTAGGCAGCGCCACCGGGTCCACCAGTGTAACCAACGTAAGAAGGCGTCCGGGTGTGGCACACGGGGCTGCTGGCCAAGCTGGCCGACCTTACGCTACCTCCTGCATACACACACCGGTCGCCGTCGAGGGGGCCAGCGCCGCGACCCATCGCCGCCGGCGTGCAGTGTACGCGCCGAGACCGACGACGTCGGCGCAACATCATCTCCTCCTACACGCAACCGGCGCCGCGCCCTACCCCGCCGCCCCTACCCGACGCGCATCGTAAAGGCCCATAGAGCCGACGCTTTCGAGTCACAGAAGAGATCACCGACAAAGAGAGAAGCCCTATCAGTGGTAATGTCAATTTATGATCCTTTAGGTCTTGTTAGCCCGTACACGATAGCGGCGAAGATATTCCTGCAGGAGCTGTGGCGCCAGAAGATCGGATCGGATCAGCCTCTACCCGAAGAAGACGCCAAGACGTTCCAGTAGTGGCTTCAAGGACTCAGCCAAATGGGAAGAATCGCGATACCACGTTGCTTGTTACGAGCCTACAGCGAGCCACCAAAGAAGAGAGCTTCACATATTCTGCGACGCTAGCGAGAGCGCCTACGCAACAGTGGCATACTGGAGGTTTGTAGGAAAAGATGGTACATTGTCCACAGCACTAGTCGGCGGGAAAGCAAAGGTGTCACCACTGAAAACGCAGATAATCCCAAGGTTGGAGCTGCAAGCAGCAGTCATAGGAACTCGGCTAGCAGACGTTAACGACGAACTGCGACGAGTACGTCATCGTTGGTCTAATACAAACCTTATAGAGGGTTCGCTTGTTTCCGAGGGACATTTAACTAAAGCAGCCTACGGCCGGTTTAGGTAGAACCTAGCGTTTCTACCTACTCTATTAGTATGTGGGCGGAAGGAAAGGGCTTTATCTAACGTTATGCCTAAATATTTGACAGTTCGCTGCCATGGAATTGCGGTCCCTAACATGCGTAACGAAGATGTTCCATAAGGGATTACCCGGGTTCTATGCTTGACATCGAAGAGAACTGCGACACATTTGTCTGGGTTAACTTCGATGCGCTACTTTCGAAACCAGGCTCCTAAATCATAGCACGCGGGCTGTAACCTATTAACTATGGCGTCCGGGTTAAGCCCGCTACGGTAAAGCGCAGTGTCGTCTGCTCGTCTGCGAAGAGAGAGAGCTCCGTACCGCGCGTCGGAATGGGAATGTCGTTGGTGTACGACGTGTACAGCAACGGCGAGAGGGCACTACCTTGCGGAACCCCGGCCTTTACCAGACGAGGGGAGGAGAGCGTACCTTCGTATCGGAAACGAAAGGTACGAGCGGTAAGATAAGATCTGATCAACCGGACCAATCTATCAGGCATATCTAATTGATATAGCTTATAAACCAGCCCGCCATGATGGCACCTAAGATAACAGATAAGGAGTCTCTCTTGAGCGGTTTCCACAATCCCTGTAAGAGAAAAACAGTTGCAGTCTTTTTCGATGTAGCCAAAGCCTTCGATAAGGTCTGGCACGGCGGCGGGCTGGTTTATAAGCTATATCAATTAGATATGCCCGATAAGACTAGTCCGTCTGATCAGATCGTATCTCACCGATCGTACCTTTCGTTTCCGATACGAAGGTACACTCTCCTCCCCTCGTCTGATAAAGGCCGGGGTTCCGCAAGGTGCCCTCTCGCCGTTGCTGTACTCGTCGTACACCAACGATATTCCCATTCCGACGCGCGGTACGGAACTCTCCCTTTTCGCAGACGACACTGCGCTTTACCGTAGCGGGCTTAACCCGGATGCCATAGTTAATAGGTTACAGCCCGCGTGCAATGACTTAGAAGCCTGGTTTCGAAGCGGCGCATCGAAGTTAACCCAAACAAGAGTGTCGCTGTTCTTTGCTTAGAACCCGGGTAATCCCTTATAGAACCCTTTCGTTACGCATGTTAAGGACCGCGATCCCATGGCAGCGAACTGTCAAAGGTTTAGGCGTAATGTTAGACAAAAAACTCTCCTTCCGCCCCCACGTTAATAGAGTAGGTTCTACCTAAACCGCCTTAACCCTATGTTAGGCCGTTTTAGTAAAATGTCCCTCAGAAACAAGCTGTTGAGGACGCCGAGTTTAATTAGTTAATGTAGCGCAGATTGAAGCGCAGGTGGTCAGCGTTAGCCTGCAAGGATATTCTTCCAATGGAGATCAAATAAAACAGCAGAATTGTACAAAAATTGCAGCAGCGTATATTGCGTGTTGAACGGGGTTACAAGAAGAGGGATATATCCAAAAATTGACTTTGACAGTTCAATATGTTGCCTTATAAAAATAAAGATATAAGAATACTCATTTTAACACTTCCCCTTATTCTTAATAATCTTTTAATACCAATTACATACCAAAAATGCACATCAATTCAGTTACAATACAAACAATCCAAAATGCAACAGGTACCTATACAAAAACACAGACATATCAAACAACATATCAAAAAAAAACAAAATGCAACACAATGCAATTCTCAAACATATTTAAAATGTTTAACATTCATATCATTGACAAAATTACAATGCTTTTCCAATGGCAGAGGTTTAGTAAGTATATCTGCAGGCATATTCTGGGTAGGCAGGTATCTTACACTTAAGTAATGTTTCTGAATTAGATCTTTAATAAAGTGATATCGCAAATCGATATGTTTGGTTCTTTTATGAGAAAATTCCCTTGATTGTAACAATTTCTGTGCGCTCTGATTATCGTTATACACAATCATATCAACTTGCGTCTCATTTATTTCCCACATAAAATTTTTAATGAAACATAATTCTTTGCAAGCGTCTGTCACTGCCATATATTCGGCCTCGGTGCTCGACAGTGCGACGCTGCGCTGCTTCCTAGCCTCCCAGCTAACAGTATTGTTTCCTAACTTAACTAGGAAACCTGTATATGACTTACGATCTGAAGGATCGTTCGCCCAATCAGCGTCTGCATAGGCCACGACATTTAAAGTATCACTTTTACTGAAATGCAATCCATGATTTACAGTACCAGCAAGATAGCGAAGAACGCGTTTCGCCGCTATCCAATGGCTTTTGTCAAACTTGGTCACAAACTGACTTAACTGACTGCAAGTATAAGCTATGTCCGGCCTTGTGCAAACTGCGAGATACATTAGTGAACCTATGAGCTGTCTATACTGATAGATATCATCGTCAATACAAACATCAGAATCACAATTTAATTTACTATTGAGAGCCATTGGTGTGGACACGGGTTTACAATGTGACAATCCAAAACGATTTAAAATTTTCTTTATATAATTAGACTGATCTAAAATTAAGGTATCTTTAGTTCTTGTCACATTTATACCTAAACAACATTTTAACAAACCTAAATGCTGTACATCAAATTCCTTTTTCAGTAATTTATAAAATGACCTATCTTTACGATTAGTAAAAACATAGAAATCATCTACATATAGTGCCAAAATTGTATACTCACTTTCATTTATTTTAATGTAAACACATGGCTCACACTTACTCCTTTTAAAATCATGCGATTCCAGAAACTCATTTACCTTTTCATTCCACATGCGTCCCGCTTGCTTTAATCCATAAATACTTTTATTCAAAATGCATACTTTACTTTCATCTCTTATGTAACCCTCTGGCTGCTCCATATATATACATTCATTGAGGTCACCGTTCAAAAAGGCTGTACTTACATCTATATGTTCAATATCAAGGTTATGTTGGTTGGCCAAGGCGAATAATATTCTCAAGGTAGAGTGTCTAACCACGGGCGAGAATGTTTCATTGTAGTCAACACCCTCCCGTTGGCTAAAACCACGAGCCACTAACCTAGCCTTACATTTATCTGGTTTACCTGACTCATCGCTTTTTATTTTATAGATCCATTTACATTTAATTATGTTTGCATTTGATGGACGGTCTACCAGTCTCCAAACATTATTATTTAACATAGAGTTATACTCTTTATCCATGGCTATTTGCCACTTAGAACAATCCATCGAAGACATTGCATCACGATATGTCTGTGGCTCACAAAAATCAGAACATAATTCAAAATGTTCTGACGACAACAAAGACGTGTCATAGTCACACACATACCGTAACGGCGGAATACCTCGCGTACTGCGAATAGGGTTGCTGCGGACGGTCACGGAAGCCTCCGGACGAGTCGCATCCTTTGTTGACGCCTCTCCCGATGAAGGCTCATACCCTGGACTGCTTTCAGCGTCAGGCGCAGATTCCACACTGGTGTCACTGCTGGAGCCGGACTCGCCAGACAACGAGTTAACTGAAATTGGAGAGAAAAACTCATCAACGTCACTATGTGACTGATCTGGGTTTAAATCATTGTGAGAACTCAGATTTTTACAACACACATTATTAGGCATAGACCTCACTGAACTATCAGATTCATTACTATTTTCATTGTGACTAGAATCCAAGACATGGCTTTCTGAATGAACATCATTGCTTATACTAAGTTCATTGCCATTTAATTTATTATTATAATTCATGTCAATGCATACAATTTCAGAATTAAATTCATTATTATTAATATCATCATTAATGTCATAAGATAAAACTTTTCTGAAATCCAAATAAAATTTATTTTCTAAAAACTCAACACTTCTTGCAATTATAATTCTCCTAGGATTAGATGGTTCGATCAATCTATAACCTTTAGATGTTTCGCAGTATCCTACAAAAATAGATAACCTTGACTTGGCATCTAACTTTGACCGAGCGGGTTTGGGTAATAAGTAATAGGCAACACACCCAAATACTTTAAGATGCTTGAGACTGACGCTGCGTCCTGTCCACACTTCCTCAGGTAGTTGGCCAGCTAACGCTGCAGTGGGGCTTCTATTTTTCAAATATATTGCTGTCATTGCAGCCTCTCCCCAAAAACGGTTGCAAAGCCCTGCTTGCCTAAGCATGCACCTTACTTTTTCCATTACTACCCTATTCATACGTTCAGATACTCCATTTTGAGCTGGACAGTATGGCACTGTCGTTTGATGAACAATCCCCTCACGAGCTAAGTACTCCTTAAATTGGATACTGCAGAACTCACCTCCATTATCTGTTCTGAGACATTTAACATGGAAACAAGTTTGCTTCTCAACAAGTCTTTTAAAATTTATAAAACAAGACATTACCTGATTTTTGGTCTTTAATAAATATACAAAAGATTTTCTGGAAAAATCATCAGTAAACATTAGTAGATATCTAGCTCCACTCCAGCTGCTGTCCTGCATTGGCCCGCACACATCTGAGTGCACGATTTCCAAAACCTGGGTTGCTCGACGAGCCACACCTTTTGGGTACGCCTTGGCAGCCTGCTTCCCCTCAATGCATGCTATACATGGAGAAATTTTATTAGTATTCTGAAAAATAACACCACGATTAGCACATTTATTTAAGGTTTCCAGGCCTTTCAAACTTAGGTGCCCCAATCTACAATGCCACACATCCTCAGACACGCATGCAGCAGACCTTGCACTCTCTGCCTCCTGCACTTCATGTAGGAGTGCTGAAGAGTACACCTTAGCTAGATTCTCTAATTTATATATGCCTTTGTGACACTTAGCAAACAACACCGGTTCCCCCTTAATTTCACACTTTTTATAAAAGAAACAACCATCCTCCTTAAATACAACAGTCATCCCTCGCTCAACAACTTTACTCACAGACAACAAGTTCGCAGACAATTTTGGTACATACATTACATTTTTGACTAACCAGTCACTATTTGAGATTTTTAAATTAATATCACCAATACTTTCACTTACAAGTTTCTCATTATTTGCTATTGCAATCTTACTGTAATTTTCCCTTAAATTACACAACTTATCTTTGAAGTTGGTCATATGCGAAGAGCATCCAGAATCCACAATCCAGTCTTCTGTTGCCACAAAACCTGAAGCAAGCAACGTTTGTTCTTGATCTTCATTCTTCTTTTTGAATGAGTTCTTTTTGTTCTTCAGTTTATAACACTGTGACTTTATGTGACCAGGCTTCTTACAAAAATGACAAATAATATTCTTCTTAGAATTCACAGCTAAAGCTGTATTTGAGTCATTTGTGTGCGATGAACTTCTACGGTACTCCTCCTGTAGTAGTCTGGTGCGTACCACTTCGCTTGAGAGTGAGCTTGAAAGACATAGGGTTCCCAATCCCGACACAAGAGCATCATACTCCTGTGGCAATCCCACAAGCATAATCTCGGCTACCTCGGCATCATCAATGTTTCTGCCGATGTCTGCTAACTGTTGAACAGTTGTCATGATAGTGTTTATGTATTCAGTCATACTCCTGAATTCCAAGAAATCCATCCTGTGTAGTTGTCTGAGTAATACAACACGACGGTGCAATCCTTTATCCTCAAATATTGCACTTAATTTATCCCACGCTTCTTTAGCTGTTTTAACACTATACACGTGTTGATATAAAGCTGGCTTTATTGTCAAGCATAGCCGTGCAAGAGCCCTCTGATCCTTATTGGTATCTGTTTCAGTACCTAAAATGGCTTGCCACAGACCGTCCATAGTTAGCGCCATGCGCATTGCAAATTTCCATGTCGAATAATTAGCCACGCCCTCTAATTTTTCTATTTGAACATTGTTGGAAACTAACCTCTCGTTTGTTGCGTTAAGCAGTTGTGCATTAGATAAATCTATATCAAGATTATTTGGCATGATTTACAATTTTAGGTTATCTGGCTGGCAAATGGGTAAATGGCGGTGGCGATGGCAGCTAGCCGGTCGGCACGTGCATATGCGATCCTTGAATATAAATAAGTATAAAAATCTGGGTCCTAACCTGTAGCGCAGATTGAAGCGCAGGTGGTCAGCGTTAGCCTGCAAGGATATTCTTCCAATGGAGATCAAATAAAACAGCAGAATTGTACAAAAATTGCAGCAGCGTATATTGCGTGTTGAACGGGGTTACAAGAAGAGGGATATATCCAAAAATTGACTTTGACAGTTCAATATGTTGCCTTATAAAAATAAAGATATAAGAATACTCATTTTAACAGTTAAGACATACGTAGCATAAGGGAATTTGATTATTTTGTTATTATTTTGTTTATAAACTTAAAGTAGGAATAAGTACATGTAAAGCGATAAGTATGATTTGTTAAAGCTAGGTTTGATCTTGTCAAAACACGTCTAAACATGAATTAGTCAATCACGTTCACTTATTTGTTTGTCTAGTTAGTATGGGATTTTGTAACGGTCGCAAAATCAACTGTGTTAACGCGTCGCTAGTTGCCATACGTCCAAAACGGATATAAGTAGCGCAGTTTTGTATGAGAATCATTCCCGATCAGACGCTCGCCGCGGACCCCCGTGTGCAGCGTGCCAACCCCGCTACGCCAATATCTTCGCTACTAAGGTACGATAAGGTGATAAAGTTGATATCACCCGTTGCGGTTACGCAAGTTAGTGCCTACTTTACGTAAAAGTGAAGTAGGCAACAACCGTAGTTCCCGCCCGCGTTTTCGGCTGGTTGATACCTACCGGTGCCAACGAAGCCAGTCGCGTCAAGCGCTGACCCGGTGTGCACCTAAGGCCCTTCTGGTCTTAGGGAAACCGGAGGACCCGATCCCATAGCACCTAGGTCTGCCTAGGGGTGACGGTTTTATCGGTTATCGATAGGAAACCGATATAATCGATAAACTTTTTTCCGTCGCCGCGTACCTCCCTGCCTTAAGCAGGGAGGGTTCCGCCGTCGCGATGACGGCTTCAGAGGCCACTATGGCCGTACTCAATCAAATCCGGGCGGCACTTTGCCGCACGGATATAGACGCGCAGCTCGTCTTAAATGAGCTGCGGTCTCTATTCAGTTTAGCTCCGTCCGGAGCGGAGACTTCGCCCCTTCAGGGCGATGTAGCTTCGACAGCCGTAGCTGTCTACGTTTCCCCGCGGCCCGAACGCCGCCCGCGCGCCGCCGCCGCACAGTGTCCGGCGTAGAACAAGCCAGGTGGACAAAAATATATTTTCATGGTTTTGGAACTATATCTATGAATTAGTTAATTATAAAGTACTATAATATATTTTTATAAATAAAATGCAAAGAAATTGTATACAAATATTTTATTTCATGTAAACACGATTTCTATTAGAAATGAAAGGTACAGGAAAAAAATAAGAATAAAATAATTATCTTAATCGCTACAAATATCGACGCTAATTATATATACACAACCTTAGACTAATATATTATATACAAAAATTATAAATCTAACGCTAGAGGTAGGTATCTATTTACATTTAAACTAATTCTCAATATCAGAATCATCGGATGCAGAATCCGATGATTCCGATAGAAGATAGTCTTCCCGAGCTTGTGGAGGTCTTGGTTGGAGTTGGAGTCGAGGCTCTATAGTGGGAGCTATGATGAGCTTTAAGACCTCCGCGCTCAATTTATTCGACTTTTTTTTTGGTACTTCCCGGAGGCTGTTGATCAGAGGATCAGAAGTTATAATCAACATATTGAGCAAGTCTCTATTCGTGGCAAGACGAGAGCACTTTCTGGTGTTGTGCTCTCTAAACCTCCGGCAATCTTTGTTTCTCGCTTCTTGCGCTTCCTCTGAAAGCTGCCCTATTGGAACTATTGCTGTCTTAATTACCTCTGTACTATGAACAAGCAATTTATGCACAGTAGCAGGCATGTAGTACCACGAGTAAAGACTTAAATAAAGTCTTCTTGTCTCGAGACAAAGCTTGTTGAATTCAACAAGATTTATCTCGAAACCAGAAGACAATGTCCTCAATAATGTATCAAAGTTTTTGATGATTGTAACATCCAATCCTGTGATCTGAGCACTCACTTCGGGGTTCCCGAAAAAACGTCGAGCTGTGTTTCCATCATTTGTGGAACCAAATCCTGGCTTTGGCTTGTCCACAATTAATCCCATTTGATTCTTGAATCGTTGTTTGATTTCGTCTGATCGTTGTTTTACACTTTCTTTTTCCTCTGAAGACCTAGCTTGCCATTTCTTAATATCTAACTTATAACTAATGTGTAAAAAGCACTCAAACGAACGAATCCAAGCATGTAATGTTGACAAACCAAAGCCAAAATTATCCTGGTTGCTATCAACATGCCTTCCTTCATCATTCATCATTCTGGGAGTAGCCCCACAAATATAGCATTTCTGCGATGAATGTGTCTCTGTCAAAGCATTGCATACTTTTCCATCGGTCATTGTCAGTAGTAACTTGTGCTTAACAGAAATTTCAGAACCACCAAGATCACAAGATGTAGGCTCCAAGTTGTTTATTTGTTCCAAAACCTTATTCGTCTCGATTTTTGTCAACTCCGTAGTTTCTTTGGCAAAAATGAATTTAATCATCGTCGATGATGGTCGAGGATTTTGCCAGATAATGTTATTACCTTCGTCGATTAACCTAAGAGGAACAAACGAATAAACAAAAAGGAACTCATCAGTGTCTTCGCTATTCTCAAATCTCTGTTTGTAAGTGCTATGGCCGGAACTTCCATCACACCCCCATTTACTTACAAGAGTAAACGATGAATTGGGTAGCACACTTGTGACAACATCTCTCTGAGCTTCCACTAAACGTTCTGTTGTTTTATTTAAAATAGCTTGTAGCTCAATTTCTACTCGAGATTGTGTCACAACAATATGCTCCTCGGATGGATAACATGCTTTTTTTGATTTTACAACGCATTCATATGATGGAAACACGTGATGTCCAACTTTCATAGTCCACTTCCTAGTCTGTTTGTATGTGTGAGTTGTTGATTTTGAATCTATATAATACGCTAATGCCTCGTCACTACTTAGCGGTCTATCACTTTGCACAGCACTTGCTTGTTGGAAGCTAATGCATGCATTTGCAGAAGCTGGATTTTCGGCAATGTCTTTTATAACTCTGGCAACGTTCTTATGCCCAGTTGACCGTGCAGCTACCTCTGCAGCAGTCATTAATTCCCCAACACTCCGCGATTGAACTAGATCTTCAACTCTACGTTTCTTAGTTTTAAAAGACGATTCTTCGAAGACTTTTTTAGGTCTTCCGGGTCGAGAAAAGTCAGCGGATGAGGTAGAAGGTTGCGGTTGAGTCGATCGTATGCAGAATTGTATATCTTCGCCTTCCAGCCACAACTTATTCTTATCAAGGAAACGCTCTTTCGACTTTCCCGAGGACACCCATTTGGTAGCAATTTTCGATGAAATGCTGGCCAATTTCACCTTAATTTCCCTTTGACAGTCTTCAGTGATGTCAGAGAAATCAAATTTAGACGAAAGAAACTCAAATAGACGTTCATTTCTTACGTCTTTTTCGTGCTTAAGCCACTCTTCGAAAAACTCTATTTTGTTAACCGAGTAACACTTTTCTGCAAAAAAAAAAAAAAATGGTTGTACTCAAGTGTGCTACATAAAATATATGTCATAATCATTAATAGCCATGCAGCTAAAGCATATCAAAAATTTAGCCTGGATACAAGAGGATACATGGCTTTTCCAAGCTCGATAAGTTCGAAAACAAAGAAAAACATTGTATTTTTTTGTGTATTCATAGATAGTCTACTTAATGAATATTTATGACACATTAAAAGATTGTAATAAGAAAAATATATTATACATACCTTCAGAAGTAAAATCCATCACTAAACTTTCCACAAAATTAGGAACTGCCACCATGAGATGTTAGTGCAAGTGTCGCTAAAATGCAACTGACCCATTTCTTTAATTGCACTTACCTTTATAGCTTACTTTGATAAGCGATGACTCATCAGTATGGAATGTTAGACGTAAACAATTCTTGGAATCAGGAATTTAGGGGTGTTGTTTACAGGTAGAAAGTACCTATTTCCGGTAATTTGATAATGACTTTTGTCCACCTGGCTTGTTCTACGCCGGACACTGTGCGCCGTTGTCGCCGCCGCCGCGATCACCGCCGACGCTATTGCCGCCGCCGCCGCCGCCGCGGACCATTCTCGTTCCCGCTCGCGCTCCCCGATAGGGACGTTATCTGGCACACCTGCCCTAGGCGACTCGTTAAGAGTCAACAGGGAATCGCCGCGCCCTGTCGCCGCGATTTTAAGGCCGTCTGCCCAGCCCTCTGCACCGTCGTCGGTCGACGGTGACGATGGGGACCGTTTTAGCGACGCGACCTCGTCGATGGACACCGACTCCGAGTCGGTCTCCACGAAGAGGACCGCCTCCGAGAGGTCCTCTTCCGGCTCCTCTTCTCCTTCTTCTTCGTCCGAAACCGACTCGGATCGGACCATTCGCGGTGCCGATGCGGACGGTTTCGAGACCGTAGGCCGTAAGAAGAAGGCTAAGAAATCGGTCAAACGCGCTAAAAATAGCGCATCCCCCCCCGCCTCACCGGCCCCTCTGGCCACGCCCCCCGCGGCAGTACCGGCTCTATCGAGCGGTGCCCCCGCGCCCCCGTCCCCTTTTCCGCGTAAGTCGGCGAAAAAGCCGACGGTATCGCGACCCATCCCGCCTTCGGCCAAAAAGCCGCCACCCATCCACTTACGGGATATGGCGCAATGGCCCCGAGTGAGCGATTTGTGCCGGGAGAATAACATCTCCTGGACAAAGGCGCACACCGACAAGGCTCAGCAGAGCATCCGTATCGACGTAGTCGATATAGCGATGTTCAGGCTGTTGACCCGGCTCCTTAAGAGCAAAGGCATTGCTTGCCACACTTACACGCTCCCCGAGGAGCGTAAAGTCCGTTGCGTGCTCCGCGGTGTACCAGATGAGTGCACCAACGAGTCACTCAAAGAATCCCTAGAGTCCCAGGGCTTTCCGGTGGAGCATGTGCACAAGTTGCGCAGCAAAACCGGGAAGCCGAACCAACTTGCCGTGGTGAACCTGACACCCACTGAGGTGGGTAAAGGCATCTACAGGGCCCACCCCCATTACATGGGGCTGCGGCTACGAGTTGAGGCGCCCCACAAAAACCGGTACCCCGGGCAATGCCACCGTTGCCAGCTTTACGGCCACTCGGCTGTGAACTGCACGGCGACACCCCGGTGCGTAAAGTGCCTGGGAAGCCACTCCACTAGTGAGTGCTCCCGTACCCGGGAATCACCCACCCCCCCCGAATGCGTGCTGTGTGGCCAGTCGGGCCACCCGGCCAACTTCAAAGGTTGCCCGCGAGCACCCCCGCCAAATAATATAAAAGATCGGAAACGCGGACGTAAAAGCCAAAAGGCCCCTTCAGGGCCGAATAAGGCCAAAAAACAGGCCCCGAGGCCGACGCCCTGGCCCGCCGCCAGCGCTTAACGCAATAAAAGAGTATCCGACCATTAAGTATGGCAAGGATACCGTAATACCGGCTCCGGTTGTTAACTGGAGAGCTGCTAGCCAAAAGCCGGCAGCCTCCAGTTCTCAACCGACCTCCGGTTCTCAACCCCCGCTTTCAAAGAAAGCGGGGCCAGGCCCTAAGCCACGCCCACCGACCGAATCGTCGCCTATCGGCGATTTCGGCCTAGTACGCAAGGCGCTACAATGCATTGACTTCTCAGAAGTCAGTGTATTAGCGGCGAAATTGCGCAAAGCCCGTAGCGGTCAGGAGCGCTTGCTCGCCTTATGCGAGCACAGCGCACTGATTGAAGCCCTGGAATAAAGGTTTTTAACTAATTAATTTTAGTTAAAAACTTTTGTCCACTCTTTTTTATCCTTGTTGGAGTGTGTGCTCCTATAGCCTATGGCGAATAGAAGTACAGGCGACAACACATCCCCAATAGCTCCACTGCCTTTAAATACGGGCCGAGTGAAACCGAAAGGGGTTTCGCTTGTTTCTTTTAATTGTCGTAGTCTCCGCCCTAATATTTCTGAGATTAGGGAATTTGTCAAAAATAGGGAAATCGATTTTCTACTCCTTCAGGAGACGTGGTTAAAACCCATTAACCTGAAGGGGTTGTCGATACCTAGATTCACTTTAATCCGCAATGACCGCGCCTGCGAGACCTTCCGTCCAGCACACGGCGGCACTGCCATTTATTTTAGGAAGAGTTTGCATTGCACGCCCATCATTACCCCTCCTCTCGCCAATATGGAAGCTACTGTATGCCGGTTAGCTATGACGGGACATCGTTCCCTAATCATAGCCTCCGTCTACATAGCGTCCGGCACCCCCCCGCTGCGCAGTGACTTCGAGGCGCTCTTCGCGTTGGGGCCTTCGGTAGTACTGTTCGGCGATTTCAATTGCAAACACGCGGATTGGACGTGTGTCGCAACCAACACCAATGGCCGTAAGTTATTGCGGATAACGGAGGAGCTAGATTTGGACGTTTTATGTCCATACGCTCCGACTCATTATCCGGATAACGTAGAGCTCAGGCCCGACGTCTTAGATTTCGCTTTAGTGAAAGACGTCGCGCTGAACCTAGGTATCATCGAAACACTAGATGACCTAGGTTCGGATCACCGTCCAGTCTCGTTAGTGTTCGGGCCCCAGGCCCCGCCCACTTCTAAAGCCACTATCACTAAAACCTTCACCAACTGGGAAGGTTTTAAGTCCACCCTCGCTTCCGCCGTAGATGCGCCCGATTCACCGTACGCACATTACTCACCGGACTATTTCGATAGTGCGGAGAAGATTGATAGTGCGGTGAATACTCTCACTAGCTCGGTACAGTCAGCCGTGAAAGGTAACTCGCGGGTGGTCAACGCACCTGTGCGTCGGCTACCGGCGGATATCCGTAACCTGATTGTCACCAAAAATGCCACTCTCCGGAGAGCGGCTCTCTATCCCACCCCAGAGCTTAGGCTAGCCGCTAACCGTGCTCAACGCGCGCTTAGGTCCCGCCTTTCCGAGTGGAGAAACGAAGTGTGGGACGACCTAATGAGGGAAATAAAACCTTCCCACGACGCGTACTACAGAGTGGCGAGAGCCCTCCGTATCGACGCGGCGCAGCACACACCTCCTCTCTCCCGCCCCGATGGCTCAGTAGCCTTCGAGGATGAGGAAAAGGCCGAATGCTTCGCTGACAGCGTTGCTTCCCAATGCTCGGTCAGCTCCCAGCAGTGCGATCCGGCGCACATCCGCGCGGTAGAGGAGGACCTTCTTCTCAGAAGCTCCCGCCCTCTCACCGACCCCGTTCCCCCTCCCCCTCCGATCTCAACCGATGAGATTCAATCTCATATTAAGGGCCTTACGCCACGTAAGGCCCCGGGGGCCGACGGAATTTCAAACAAAGCACTCAAGTACTTTCCTAACCAAGTACTCACAGTGTTAGCACTCATTTTTAATGCCTGTTTCGATCAATGCCACTTTCCGACCGCTTGGAAAGAAGCAATCGTTATAGGTATCCCTAAACCGGGTAAACCCCTTAACTTAGCCTCGAGTCACCGGCCCATCAGCCTCCTCAAGGCGTTGGGTAAGCTTTTCGAAAAGGTTATGCTCGCTCGTATGAGAGAGCACCTTTTCGGAAATGACTTAATCATTAACGAACAATTCGGCTTCAGGCGGAAGCACTCGTGCCCTCAGCAAGTTCACCGCATAATCGAGTTCATCTTGAGCGGTTTTCACACTCCCAGCAAGAGAAAGACAGTTGCCGTCTTTCTCGACGTAGCCAAAGCCTTCGATAAGGTCTGGCATGAGGGTCTGGTCTATAAGCTATATCGATTAGATATGCCTGATAGGCTGGTCCGATTGATCAGATCTTATCTTACCGCTCGATAGACCTGCAGTCTATTTAGCGCCTTCAGCGCTAAATAGACTGCAGGTCATTCAAAATAAATTAACACGTAGGGCCACAGGTGCCCCATGGTACGTACGGAATGCTGATTTGCATAGAGACTTGGAACTTCCAACTCTGCAACAGCATCTCAGTACGGTCGCGGAGCGATTCTTCGAAGTGGCGGAGAATCACTCAAACCCGCTCATCAGAAAGGCAGTGGACTATAGTCCGGTCCTCCCACGCATTCCCCATCACCGAAGGCCTAAACACGCCCTTTCGGACCCCCCAAATCAGTTGTCACGTGACCTGGATTGCCTACTTGCAGCTCAGGACACTGTGTTGTTAAATAGTTAAGTCAGTAGACATAGGCAGCCTAACTGCAGCTAGAGCGCGCCCCACTGGGGGCGCGCCACCCTTGTGTAGTAGCGGCGTGTACTCGTAGTGAGTAACGCCACCCCTCGCCTCCCCTTCCGGGAGGCGAGGGCTCGATTAATTTATGGCCCATCAGGCTAACCCTCCCCCTCCTCACTACTCATCGCCTCTCGGCCTGCCGAGAGGCGAGCGATCCGATAGCCTTCACAGCCCATCAGGCTAAAGGCGTCCCCAGGGGTCGTTACCGGGTCGGTTTTCTTATAAAAGACCAGCCCCGGATCCACGTGGCATTAAATGCATTACTTCAATGCAGCGACGTGCGAATTTGTTTGTAAATTTTCCCCTAAGTAAACAAAAAAAAAAAGAAAAAAGCAGTAAGCACGATTCCCGATCAGACGCTCGCCGCGGACCCCCGTGTGCAGAGTGCCAACCCCGCTACGCCAATATCTTCGCTATCAAGGTACTATACGGTGATATAAGTTGATATCACCCGTTTGCGGCCACGCAAGTTAGTGCCTACTTTACGTAAAAGTGAAGTAGGCAACAACCGTAGTTCCCGCCCGCGTTTTCGGCTGGTTGATACCTACCGGTGCCAACGAAGCCAGTCGCGTCAAGCGCTGACCCGGTGTGCACCTAAGGCCCTTCTGGCTTTAGGGAAACCGGAAGACCCGATACCCAGTGCACCTAGGCCTGCCTAGGGGTGACGGTTTTTGCGGTTATCGATAGGAAACCGCAATAGTCGATAACCTTTTTTCCGTCGCCGCGTACCTCCCTGCCTTAAGCAGGGAGGGTTCCGCCGTCGCGATGCCGGCTTCAGAGGCCACTATGGCCGTCCTCGCCCAAATCCGGGCGGCACTTTGTCGCACGGATATAGACGCGCAGCTCGTCTTAAACGAGCTGCGAACCCTCTTCAGTGTAGCGCTTACTCCGTCCGGAGCGGAGGCTTCGCCCCCTCAGGGCGAAGAAGCTTCGACAGCTATAGCTGTATACGTTCCTCCGCGGCCCGAACGCCGCCCGCGCGCCGCTGCCGCCGCGTCCCGTTCTCGTTCCCGTTCGCGCTCCCCGATAGGGACGCCCTCAGGCACACCTGCCCTAGGCGACTCCGTAGGAGTCAACAGGGAATCGCCGCGCCCTGCCGCCGCGATTATAAGGCCGCCTGTACGATCCTCAGCACCGTCGTCGGTCGACGGTGACGATGAGGACCGCTTCAGTGACGCGACCTCGTCGATGGACACCGACTCCGAGTCGGTGTCCACAAAGAGGACCGCCTCCGAGAGGTCCTCTTCCGGCTCTTCGCCTTCTTCTTCTTCCGAAACCGACTCGGATCGGACCATTCGCGGTGCCGATGCGGACGGGTTCGTGACCGTAGGCCGTAAGAAGAAGGCGATAAAATCAAACAAACGCGCTAAAAATAGCGCGTCCCCCCCCGCCTCACCGGCTCCTCAGGCCACGCCCCCAGCGGCAGTACCGGCTCTTTCGAGCGGTGCCCCCGCGCCCCCGTCCCCTCTTCCGCGTAATTCGGGTAAAAAGCCCAATATTACGCGACCCATCCCGTTTTCGGCCAAACCGCCGCCCCCTGTACATTTACGGGACAAGGCGCAATGGCCTAGGGTCAGCGACCTATGTCGTGACGCTAAAATTACGTGGACAAAAGTCCGTAATTTAGAAAAAAGCGTCATGATAAAGGTCAATGACAATACGATGTACAGGGCTCTCGTCCAGCTCCTTAAGAGCCGTGGCATAGCCTACCACTGCTTCACTTTGGCGGAGGAGCGCAAGGTGAGGTGCGTACTCCGAGGAGTTCCCCCAGAGTGTGACAACGTCACACTCCTCAATTCCCTAGTGGAACAGGGCTTCCCCGTGGAGGCGGTGCACAAGATGTACGGCTACCGCGGGAGGCCCCAACCACTAGCATATGTCATACTGACTCCTACCGAGGCTGGCAGGGCCATTTTCGAGAGCCGTCCCCATTATAAGGGGATGGAACTCACAGTTGAGCCACCTAACAAGCCAGACGGCCCCGGGCAATGTCACCGGTGTCAGATGTATGGCCACTCGGCCAACAACAGCACGGCGCCACCCCGGTGCGTCAAATGCCTAATCCCGCATTTGACTAGCGAGTGCACCCGCACCCGGGATTCCGCGGACCCTCCCGCGTGTGTTGTGTGGCCAGTCGGGCCACACAGCCAATTACAAGGGTTGCCCGCGTGCGCCAAGCTGCTTTAAAATAAACCGCGCGAAACGTAATAAGTTAAATAAAAAAAATCGTGTCAGTAAGGCCCCTTCAGGGCAACAAAAGGGCAAAACACAGGCCCAAAATACGTCCCCAATCGCTCCGGCGATCACCGCAATGGACGAGTACCCTACCATAAAGTATGGTAAGGAAACAGTCCCCGCGAAACCGGTCGAGAATTGGAGAACTGGCAATAAGCCAGACTCCAAACCTCGACCGACGGCCGCTAAGAAGGCGGTTCCCGGCCCTAAGCCACGCCCACCACCAACTGACTCTCCTACGGAGGGTGATGACTATGGCACCATTTTCGGTGTGCTAAAGGATATCAACCTCTCGGAGGTCAGCATCCTTGCGGCCAAGTTACGCGAAGCGCGTAACGGCCAGGAGCGCTTGCGAGCCTTATGCGAGCACAGCGCTCTAATTAAAGCACTTGAATAGAGGTTCTTAATCAATTAATTTTTGATTAAATACTTTTAAACTTCTTATTTATCTTTTTTGTTGACGTGAGTGCCCCTATAGCCTATGGCGAATAGTGGTACAAGCGACAACTCAATTACAATAGCTCCGCTGCCTTTACACGCCGGTCGTACCAAACCGAAAGGACTGTCGCTTGTCGAACCTGTCGAAGGACCTGATGAGATCCAATCATTTATAAAGGGCTTAAAGCCGCGTAAGGCTCCGGGCGCTGACGGCATCTCTAATAAAGCGCTCAAGTACTTTCCGATCCAAGTACTTACCTTGCTAGCCCTTATCTTTAACGCCTGTTTCGATCAATGCCACTTTCCGGCCGGCTGGAAAGAAGCAATCGTTATAGGGATTCCCAAACCGGGTAAACCTTTGAACTTGCCCAGTAGTCACCGCCCTATCAGCCTCCTCAAGGTTAGCGTCAGAATGGCTGGTCGCCTGTGGCGTCTGGTACGGTGAGTATATTCATGAATTGCTAGTATTTGCTAGCATTTTTAATTAATTGCTAGCTGTGAGATATTCCGAGGAATTTGAAAATCCATTAGACCAGCCATTCTGATATCAGGATGGCAGGTTGCTTTCTTGTACAGCGTTTATCGACGTAGTTTATCGAAGTGCTTAATACTAATAATTGCAATCTAATACGTCATGCTTCCCGGCGGAACCACTTTCGATTTAACTTGTATAAATTACTCAAAAAAATCTATGAAATGTCTATGAAATTCTAGTCCTATTTAAAAAAAATCTATGTCTCCGGTTTCGTCGTATTTTGTTATTGAAAGTGGTTGCGCTGCGGAGTCTCTTTTCAGCGAAACCACCACTATATATCTATAACTATGCATAGCATAATCAAATATATGGTATCAAATAATTCTATATTGAATTAAGACCCCCAGATCCTCACTAGAATTTAAATATACCGACAAAGCTGTGCCTCAAATTTTCTCTTTGAAATAGTTTCTAAACGCCTAGAGTAAAGTTCTTAGCAACATTACATAACATTACATATCTTTCAGAGGTAAAATGTATTAGCACACAAATAATATATGTACTTGTTGTGTTTTATTATTATTGTAGAATATTAATAGTATAGTTATCTTACATTTTCCTGTAACGACTAACTATCGTAATGTCTGTGTTTATGTTAAACAATTAAATTTACATCTTACCTACTTAAGGATCTTTTCATTAAAGTTCCTAACTACCCACATCATAACGAAATAATTATTAGTTGTGAATTGAACATTTAAACATCAACATCTTACGAGTGTATGTTTAAAATGAAGCGTGGAAAGAGACTATCAGTGAGTTTAGAAGAACAAAAGAGTGTTTTCCTAAAATATCAAGAACGTTTCAAAGGTCCTGAATTGCCTCGTTCATGCAGTGTTGTGTACAAAGAAATAAGTAGATTATTATGTGCTTGAATGACTCCCAATG
This sequence comes from Eudonia mercurella, assembly GCA_963082485.1. NCBI lineage: Eukaryota > Metazoa > Arthropoda > Insecta > Lepidoptera > Crambidae > Eudonia > Eudonia mercurella. Next base: position 8,060,744 of record OY720049.1, on the reverse strand, counting down.
CGCTATATTTTTATTTTTATTTTTTTATTTATATTCTCTGTTTATTTGTAAGGTACTAACTATTTCGAAGAGAAAATTTGAGGCACAGCTTTGTCCGTATATTCAAATTCTAGTGAAGATTTAGGGTTCTAATTCAATATAGAATTGTTATAGAATTATTTGATACCATATATTTGATTATACTATGCATAGTAATAGATATATCGTGGTGTTTTCGCTGGAAGGATACTCCGCAGCGCAACCACTTTCAATAACAAAATACGGCGAAACCGGATACAGTTTTTTTTTAAATAGAACTAGAATTTTATAGACATTTCATAGATTTTTTTGAGTAACTTAAACTAGTTAAATCGAAAGTGGTTCCGCCGGGAAGCAAGACACTCAAAAACGCCTACAACATAAAAGAAGCTGTGCCAAACATAGAGCGATTCTCTAAATGGGAGCGGCTGATCGGAGCAACGGCGCGAGTACCTTATACAGTTCATCGAACTTTGTCGTTGTGTTGTTATTATTGAAGATATTTAATCACTAAAGCTTTTACTAAAGCCCTGTGGTGACTTAGGTAACCTAGGTTTAGGACATAGACATAAATGTAAGACACTTAGGCAAACAGTAAAGAGATAGTATTGAATATGTACATCAGATAGTTAGGTACTAAAGTTGAGACCTAGGTCACACGTGTATGCTCTAACTTGGATCCTGACGCTACGGCGTCGCTGGCGTCCGAGTGGCGCGCGTCTCGCGCACTCCGGTTTGGTACCGCGGAGGCGGGGGGCGAGGTTGTATTTATACTAAACACCTGTTTTCCGCTTTTTCTCATAAACCGAGTGTTCCACATGCACAATAACATTATAATTGTATTGTCTAGATGTAAGTTCATCATGTAATAGTTTTTAAACGTAGAAATTAAGACATCTTTGTAACAAATTATGTAATTAGAAAGAGATTTAAATAAAATCGCCAGAGCGAGAAGGAGATAGCTGCGAGACTATAAATACAGACTTGCGTCTGTGTGGAGCACGCACACCTCGATGGACACTCCGATAAGCAAGATACTCGAAGCTATCTCCTCTCAAGAACCCTGGCTGACTCTACCGAAGAAGTTTTCTTTATTGACGCAATCCCAGCAACAAACGTGCGGCCGTCCCGTACAGAAGCATCCTCGTCGCGCCACCCGCCGGCACTCGGGCAACAGCTCGCTCAGGGAATTATTTTTGAAGTTTTCGAATTTTAATTTTTCGCAAACATTATTGCGTAAAGGCGTAAAAGAATAATTGTCCTGCGCGGACAATGCACCGCGGAGGTGGCTGGGACTTGGCGACGACGCTCCATGTACCCGGGCACGGTAGGTACACTACAACTTTTTTCCCAACAAAATGTAACTAAATCTTCTATACTTGTGCAAAGGCACAAGGCTACAGTTGAGCAGGACTTGAAACCGGTTCAAAATTAACCGGTTTTATTAGGGTAAAACCTGTACTATCGTAAAGTACCGTTCCGGAGCGGAACCAAACAGGAGCGATATTTCGAACCTAAATAAACCGGTTTATTTCTAGCGATCGCTGGCTGCGACTTGTTGTAGCTTGTTAGACGAAATACCCGCGCGGCGCGCACCAGTGTTGCGTCGCGAGCGCTATCTCATTTTGATAGTTGCGCGCATCCTATCAATATGCGTCGAAAACGTAAATCAAGTATTTATCATTTTAAATTTTAACCGGTTTATTAAAAGAACCCATTTTTTTTGTAAACCGGTTCAATGGAAAGTAACCTTTTTAATAAAATTCCATGCATAATTTTGTGAAACCGGTTCTAAAAATTAACCAGTTTCCAAGCCCTGCAGTTGAGGTATACCTTTACAAGTACAACCGTATCGGTATTGGTTTATAGCACACTTCCCATACACCAGTGGCGAAGGGTGGATATCTGAAGAAGAAAAGCTGCACTAATAAAAAATTGCAATCCAAAAACCTTGCACCAAAAACCATATCAGTCAAAATAAAACTTTAACTTTACTTTTACAAAGACTCGTCCATTACTAATGTGTGTTAAATGGATGAATGAATATAACTCGTTAATAAATAATGTTTATCTGTATGAAGTATCATGTTGACCATTTTCTAAAGGGAAGCCGATGGGAATCGGGTTATATGGAGTCTTCGCCACTGCCATGCACATTTGTGATCATCTTACATTTTTAATAAATTTGTATGGCATTGAACAAATTGTTGTGATAAACGAGGCGAAATGCAATGTCGCTATACCAATTCTCGTTTGGTGAACATAGCCGACCGGCTTGGCACCCCGCTACTCTCTATAACTATAATACGTCACAATACACACGAGTTGTAATAGAAATACATTACATGGAAACATCTTTTGTCCATGCTGTGCTGTTACTAATTTAAGTGGTTATAAATAAAAAATTTCTATTACATTCTAAACATCGTCTTAAGTCTAAGTCGGTACCTTCTCGTCACAGTCTGTATAACTTCATTCGACGCAGATTGTTGAGCGAATGAGCTTCCATTCTTCTTTCTTCTTCACCTATTCGGTTGCTATATCTCGGAACAGTCTCCGAACCTGAAATTCACAAACAAATCCAATCTCAAATCTCAAATCAAATTATTTGCAACAAACAGCATATGAATGAATGAAAAATTTATTCGGAGCAACAACATTTAAACTTAAAGCGAAGGCACACTAGCGCCGCTAATGGATTTAATTTGATAACTGCTAACCTGGATTTTTTTTTCAAACATTGCGGACCTTCCGACATTAGGCAATCATCTATTATTTTATAATTGTGCACTACTTTTAGATTTGTTTTTGTATTAATTCGCTAACACCAACAGTGGCCATTGTTTGTAAATAAATGCGATAGCCCGTTTTGTGAATAAACCACACAACAAAAAGTAGTGCACAATTATTAAATAAATACTATGGATGCTTTCCTGTTGTCGGACGGTACGCAATGTTTAAAAATGCTTGACTTATTGCCGAAAATACCAAAATCGCTTTACGTATGCATACAATATTTGAGGAGTTCCCTCAATTCCTTAAGGATTTCATCATCAGAACTGGATTTTGATAAAAATGGGACCGATCTGGAAGTATATCCTTTCAAATGAAAAAAGAATTTTCCAAATCGGTGTATAAATGACGGAGTTATGAGGTAACAAACATTAAAAAAAAAAATACAGCCGAATTGATAACCTCCTCCTTTTTTTGAAGTCGGTTAAAAAAAGATCCGGTCCGTTAGTAATTGTCAAATTATCAATTGGTGGCGCTAGTGTGCCTTACCCTTCGCCTTAAACATACTAAACAAAACACAATTAAATGCTACCAAAATGGTCGCCACTCAGCTTGATGCCGTGACATAGATATGCCATGGCGCTGATTTTCTGAGCTCCAGCAATTTATTGTTTTTTATTGCTGATTCTTGTGACAGTTGTTTCAAAAGTAAAAACAAGTTAACAATACACAAAATACATTTAGTATATAACAAATATATAGATACAACAAGATAATCCCAGTAAAATGGTGATTGAAATACAGAACAAATAAATAAATAACGATTTTAATTCCGACACAGTACAACCGCCATAAAGTGGTCCACTGCTGGGCAAAGGCAATCGCCAATGAAGTCAGGCACTTACATCGCGGGCGAGCTTCACTTTGTTGAGTGATTGTTATAGCTATCAGGTTTTATTACAAACGTATTTATTATTATACATTTTGATCATGAGTCGGTAGTAGAATCTTTATTCGGTAAAATTATAATAAGACTAGCCGTCACCCGCCCGCTTCGCTGCGCGAAAATTTGTATAGACTATTATTTGCACAATCTCATGTTCTTACTACATACAAATTTTCATCAAGATCGGTCAAGCCGTTTTTGAGTTATAAGAGGACATACCGACAGACACAATAATTTCAAAAATCGTAGAATTGGTGTCAGTGAGTCATAAAACGAACATTTATCCCAAAATTTGTCAGAAAAATTGCATGCACAGACAGAGCCTACAGATTTGTATAGTAGTATAGATAAAATTAAATAATGCAGCTTAGGTCATAGATGGTATTATAGTATATAACATTAGCGCCATCTATGAACACGTTTATAAAAAACCTAATGCAGTTACGCCAGGCCTGGCTCACTCCGCGCGGTACGTCCGTTATTTACCTACAGCGAAGTGCCCGGTCCACCGTACTCGAATAAGTCGAGTGTCACGCGCGCGCACGTCGTCGGGACGCTCGCATTGTAATAGCACAGTGCCTACTTATTCTATGATCGCGCTCGCTAATTAAATTAAATTACAATGAAATCGATGAGACTGGTTTTGTGCTATTATTTGTTTACAGTTCTAACTTACATTTTTGATGGATCGGACTAATTGCATATATGACCTACTAAATAGGGGATCCGATAATCGATAAAAATATCGGTAGTATGCGGGAGCCGTTAGCCGCGAAAGCGTAACAGCCGGAAACCATATCACGGCTAGCTCTTTTACTATAAGTACCTATATAAAAAAATATCATGTTGGTAAAATATAAACAATTTACCAACATGATTTTTGGGTGGCGCTCTCAAACAGGTTTGAAGCCGTCTTGTGTTAGCGTTGTAGGTATACGTACGTCATAGATACCAGATTTGATACGTTAACTAAACACCTAATACTTAAATATGTTCAGTTTAGTATAAACACTTATGTGTAATAGTATGTTTAATTGTCTTATGATAAAATAGGTATGAAGACATTGTATTAAAATAAGAAAGTACTTCTAGTAGGTAGGTATATTTGAAATGTTATTTTTTTTACAATTAGATAGAATACCTTCCTGTGTATATACTTAATTAAAAATAAGTAGATTAATTATTCTTCACTAGACAGCAACCCTAACAGCGTAAGAAGAGATAAGAGGCACGCGATAGAAAGAGACAAAACTTGTAGGTATATAAAATTGCAAGTACGTAGTGTTGTGCGAGCTGAATTCCACTGTATCGCGTCGTAGCAAGACTCGCATTTATTTCAATCTTCTTGCGGAGTGATTCTTCTGTACCCTGGTACTATTAATTATTCTGTGGTTACGCGTTTCACCGCACCCCGCGCTAGATGGCGCTGCAGCGCGTATTAAAAATGATGAAGGAGCATTCATTAAACAAAGACATTTTTAAATTCTCAATTTAAAAAGACATCATAATATTTGTTACGGCAACATTTGATCACGCCACAATAGCGAAAGTTAACTTGAGCAACGTTTAGCGTAAGCAAGATTTGCATTTTTCCTAATCCTAATCTAATAACATTTATAAGATTACAGTCACTGCTTTGTTGAGCAGTCCAAACCAACAGCTAGCCAGTCGGACTTAGTATTATTAAGTTACTAGAGAATAAGAGGTGACAGACGGAAAAGGTTTTTTAACTCAAAAAACAGCCAGGGTGATTATATCAAAAATGAAATTATATCAAAAAAAGTCAAACAAAAATGAACCCTATTAGCAACCATGCCGGTGCCATAGCCATTCCCCACCGGGGATGGAAACCGGGCACCTCCGGCATCGGGGTCTGGCGGCTTAGCGCGAGCAGTGTTGTAGCAGGGTTGTTGCGGTTGTGGAAACGAGACACGAGACGCGAGACGCGGGCAGCGGCGTCTGTACGCGCGACTCGTGCACACAACCGCAGTGACATCGCACTCATACTGCTTTAAAAGCAAGGCCTCTGAAGTGCGCTTCCACCTTCGACCTTATCATCACGTCAGATAAAGATAAAGTGAAAAGAAAATTAAAAAACTATACATACATACATGTTCTCCATTCGTACGGGCTTTGTCAGCATGTTAACAACTGCTGGGTTCTTCAGGGATGTTCAAGGTCCTTAGTGTTACTCAAGTCAAGATAGGAAAAGCCTGGAAACCACAAAGGGTCAATAAACAAAAAATAAATCGGAATTGTAAAAAATCTTTTATACTAGCGGCCGCCCGCAGTTTCACCCGCGTGGTTCCCGTTCGGGTGAGAATATCGAGATAAAAAGTATCCTATGTGTTAATCCAGGTTATAAACTATCTGTATGCCAAATTTCATCCAAATCCATTCATCCGTTGCAGCGTAAAGAAGCAACAAATATACACACATACACACAAACCTTCGCATTTATAATATTAGTGTGATAAAAAAATTATTAACATAAATTAAAGATAACTTGATTCTTAATTCCTCATATAAAAAAATGCATAAGAAACTGTATTTTAATTTCAAGTTTAGGTGGAAATCCTTTGTAATTTTGTATTGTTTATTTACCTATGTACAGCCATGGACTAAAACTTGTTGCTGAACAATTTTCACAAAGGCTGGTCACTGGATGGGTGACCAAATATTGTCATCTTGAGCTCCTCTGTTATTAGCACTTGTTAAGATCCATCATCAACTGGGCCTGCGTGGTGCTTGGTGGTGTTTCTTTACATAGATAAGGTTCATGTCCCAGCAGTTGGGGGACATAAAATGATGATACCTTATTTATTGTTATACCAAGCAGCCTGACTAGCTTAATATTAGGAAGATAAGTTTCTCCACTTATAGGGAGACATGTGGTAATGGGTTGATGATGATGTTCTGGTGAGGTAAATGCTGTGTATGGCAATTGAAATGTAGCTTTAAGAACTTGTACTAAAATGATGTTTTAATTATTCCTTACTGGGAAATTATGCCGGGATTTAAGACAGACTAACCGCTAGGCCACAGAGATAGTTTATAATAAAAAGAAGTAACTTACATGTGCTTTGAGACATTGAACTCCATCAATCTGCAGTTTGCCAGTGTGGTGGGTTGTGACCTATAAACAAAATTTTTATTAGCAAATCAAACCCAGGACTTCTATGTCTCAGACTGGAGGATAGACCTAGTGGTTAGAGTGGTTGCGGTGTAGTCACCACATAAACAGTAAAACATAAAATACTAAAAAAATATTATTATACTAGAGCCTACTAGGTTTAAGAGTGGAGTTTTAAAAACAAGACAACATACACAAAAGTGATTATTAAAACCAGGCCCAAGACCTTAACCATTAGACAAGAGACAATTAATTAATAAAAGATTAATACTTACATAAGACTTAGACATCAAAACCAACAATCGCTTCAGGCCAACGCTGCACGGTGCGCCATTGCATTAATTCTTCAGCTGTTGCACACTTACAGGCTGACAACACAATGCTCTTAACATAGTGTGTCTTATCTTGAAATATTTGTAGTGGAACTAGTCTCCTCCCTTCCCAGATAATTAACACTCTGACCAATGTTCCACCTGAAAGATAATTTATACTAATATTATAAAGCTGAAGAGTTTGTTGTTTGTTTGTTCGGTTGAACAAGCTAATCTCAGGGACTACTGGTATGAATTAAAAATTATTTTTGTGTTGAATAGTCCATTTATTGAGGTAGGCTATAGGCTATATTACATCCTGCTATGACTAATAGGAGTGGAGCAGCAATGAAAAATGTTGCAAAAACGGGAAAATATTTTTTTTGAGAGCTAATAATGCGGGTGAAACCGCAGGGCATAGCTAGTAGTTTATAAAGGTAACATGGAATATATTTTCTATTAAATTAAAAATAAATTGAGAATATAGACATGGAAACATTAAACACTTCCATGGATCTACTTGTGGTAAATTACATTTATATTTTAGATAATTTAGAACATTTAAAGTTTGTAGCAACAGGGAAGAATTTGTACCTACCTACCTACGAAACGATAAATTCTTACATTTTGTAACTAATTTAAAATAATAAATGGTTTCTATTTCTATTTGATATCTATACTAATATTATAAAGCTGAAGAGTTTGTTTGTTTGTTTGTTTGAACGCGCTAATCTCAGGAACTACTGGTTCGAATTGAAAAATTCTTTTTGTGTTGAATAGTCCATTTATTGAGGAAGGCTATAGGCTATATTACATCACGCTATGACTAATAGGTGTGGAATAGTCGCTAATTAACGCGGGTGAAACCGCAGGGCACAGCTAGTGTATTGATAATAAATCCAACTGCCTAAAGTTTTCCTTGATCTTGATTGATCTTTCATTCATCTTGAGGAGCTCGATGACGCAGTGGTTAACGCGCCTGGTCTGCGAGTGCCGAGGTTAAGCAACTTTCGCAAAGGCCGGTCATCGGATGGGTGACCAAATATTTATCATCTAGAGCTTTTCCGTGCTTCGGAAGGCACGTAAAGCGGTTGGTCCCGTCAGTATTAGCAGTCGTTAACAACCACCAATCCGCACTGGGCCCGCGTGGTGGTTTATGGCCCGTTCTCCCTAACCATCCATAGGGAAGGCTCGTGCCCTTGCAGTGGGGACGTACATGAGCTGGCGATGATGATGATGATGATGATGATGATGATGATGATGATAAAAGTTTTCATTTACCTACTGGACACTACTTTTTAAAAGTTTTTACATACGATTCTACTGCTCTCATTTTAAATAGTTTTAGTATTAAAAAGATTTTGAACGTGTAATAAGGCACATAATTACTTGAAATCTATACAAATTTTAGGTTTTCATTGCATTTAACATCAACTTAGACGACACTCTGACCAACTTAGGTTAAAATAGTTTGGTAAAAACTATGTTTGAAAAGTTTGAATATTTTCACACACGTGGTCAGGAACAGGTAGCCGGTAAAAAAAAGAAATTTATCCAGGTACCACTGTTTGTAGGTAATAAATACTAATGAAATTAAGAAAGCACGAACGGTTATATTATTAGTGAAGTGCAAATACCAGTAAAAATTACATTACCAAGTAGTTTTAAAAGTAGGTACTTACATATTTCTTTGGCAACTTGTCATGAAGTGCAAACTAGTAGATAATGAGCAGTTGTCGAACAATATGAAATAACTATCAATTAATTAACTGCTGATAAAATTATAAGTTCCAATTAAAACTATGTTGCACGCGTTGAGCTGCTCGATTCGAAAATCGAAACTACTGAAGGAACGAACGTACTGACTTGATTCATTCATTCATTCTGATTGGAACCGGAAACTGAACCGAGACTTCTAGCCTACCATAGAAAATTTTTCATAGATAATAAAAATCATTAGAGTTTTTTCAACTAATATTCAATTAATTAAATCGATTGCAACTTCTTAGTGGATGGCTTATTGCGGTTAGCACATTTAGCCAGTGTCAAAGTAATTTAAATACAACAAAATAAATAAATACACATTATTCCTTAATAATAATAGAAATGAGTAGTGTTAAATAGGACTTTTTGAATTTATACTTATTCTAAGTAGTTAATAATAGTGAAGTTGCACTTGTTGTTTCAGTTGCCAACACTCATGCAATGCACGTTCACGAATACCTACGTAAAGGTTAATAATCCACCTTTATTTCACATTAAAACTCGACATAATATAAATTATAGAAAATAAAACAACTTTCTCGTCTATCAGCTATCTTTTACAGATAAGTTGCTTCCGCCTAATGTAGAGCTAGGTCACGAGTTTTGCAAGCAATTGTTTATTTTAATACATTAATTAGTTGACACGTCCGACCGCATCGGCGATCGATTAATTGATCTAAAATAATAATTGATTAATTGATTAAACCAATGTTAGTTAATTATATTGAAATTTTATAATAGCTTGAACCGTTTTATGATTATTAGCTAAAATAATGATCGCTGTGTCCTTAAATCTATTATTTTAAATATAACTTATATAATTATAACCTTAAAACAAACACTTTCTTACCCGTTTTTAATAATTCTCTTTGTGTTTTTATGATTGTTTTACTGGCGCGTTAAAATATTGTCAATAACCAACCACACATTAACAATAAAATTTGATTTGCACTTTGTTTTAACAATTAACACCTTTTCAAAGATTTTACTTGTACTTGTGATTTCACTTTGAATTAATATAAACATGCGTCACCATTTTATTCTTGTACGAAATGTTTCTCGTTTATTTTCATAGTTTTTTAATTCACTTCAAACTCATATTAAAAACTTTTATCATTATAAAATATTATTTGGAGTGTAGTTGCTTTTCCTGACACCGATGAACAGCTCTTCTACAGCTAATATACAGCTATACTAACGCTAAAAGTTTTATAATGTGGGCCCTTTTTTAACTTATCAGGTCTGTATATCCGGATATACAGCCTTTATACAGCTTCGATATGCAGCTATCGATCTGATTACAGAAGACATACAGCTTGTTTCAATTGCTACAAATCTATAATCTTGGGTAGATCACAGTAAATGTAAGTTTCATTACCGGTGTCAATACATTATTTAAATTAATTAATATTGTTACTTCTATGAAAATTTTTTGTGCCCTTATTAAACCAATAAAGAAATGTTGGTATTTATTATATTAAACATATATTATATAGAAAGTACTGTTTTATTATCTAACCCTGTTATATAAAGATAATATTATCTTTATTGTCACAATAAAACATCAAGTACAATAACGGTCTTTCGATATCAATATCGAGTAACACCCCATCACTAATTGGAATGCACGTGTCAAGTGCATGTCACCTGTCACTAGTTCGACCTTGAAACAGCCAATCGCAGCCAGAGTTACACCTCCGCTCCCCTCTGTTTTTTGCCGATTGCATGTTTTAGTAAAAGTCGCTGAATGCGGCGTCTAGCGCTATATGGTCTGTGGTTGCTATACTATTGTCAGTGTTACCAAAGAAAAATATTTCAAACGTGAATGTTTCGTTAATGTAATGTAATATAATGGAAAATGAAACTCGCACACAGCACCCAGTATCTTAGCAGAGATCAAAAGATTATTATCATTGCTGTTGTAACATCACTCTCAGCAGAGACGCACGCATACAGTTTTGCCAAGTTGCTATGCGGTCACAAAGGCGTTATTTGATTTTTTGAAGGTCAGCGTTTTAGACTGATGCGTTTATCGGATTCTGCTTATTCCTCTGCTTGCCTATTTGAATATTATCCAAAGCCATTTAGAAACGGGAACATTCTCCAAAGTCAATCACTAAAGAAAACATTTTCTAAAGCCATTCAGAAACTTAAACATAAGTCAGTAAGCGACGGGAACATTTTCCAAAGTCTGCATTTATATATATTTTTTCTGTATCCTGCTTTAATAGCTATATTTAGCTTGTCTGTGTTCGTCATTGTAGCTGTTAGGGAATGTCCATTGTCATTACTCACTATTGTTTGGGGTAATAGCGTTATATTATTAGTAATGTAAGTAGTCTCCAGATTTGAGATTGCTCTCTATAAAAATTAGTTCAGGTTAAAAATCACAGATGGCGCTGTGCCAAAATGAATCACACTAATAGTATTTCCAATATTTCCATAGGATAAAGTAAAAATTTAAAAGAATTATAAAACTCTCGAAAACCATGTCCCTATAGGTGTTTAATGCAACCATATTTATATTATATCCTCACCTACTGTTAGGAATGCGCAGATGACGGACTTTCTTGTCCGATTAAATAAGTAGGTAATATTGCTTAAAACAGCATCGATTGACGAACACGAGAAGCTGAAAGTAACTCTGCAAGCGCAAAGTCATCTGCGCACTCCCTTGTTACGGACCTAAATTCAAATACATTTTTAGTAAAGAACACCAAAAGATGACAACGGATATTACAATATAGGTAGGTAGTAGGTACCTAATGTGAGCCTAAGAAGGGTGTTTGCAATTATGGCGCTCAAACAAAAATAGTAAATAATGCAAAAAGTATTAAGTATTTATATTTCGTAGTGTATTTCATGTAACTTTGAATTTGTGAGATTATAAAATCGCCTTTCCTAAAGTTACTTTTCCTGTACACTGCAAACCTGCGAGCCAACATGTCACACCGCACCGCCAACGCTCTGCGCTAGCTCAATATCCAGATCACCAGTCAGGTCAATGGTGACGATATGCCACAAGCAGCTGAACTGCGAAACCCTCTCCGGAAGAACACGCCGCGCCGTTGAGTGTCACAGGCGGAGTGTCTCGCGTGCGACTCGCACAGCCTCCGCTACTCTCTACGGGCACTGGTCGACGACGGGCTCGGCAGCATCATCTCGTCTGCTGCCTAACTGACGTTATTTACAGTCGTTTCACCAATGGAACATCCAACTTTGTGTTGCTGAGCCCGACGATCAGCCAATTTGTGTCTGTGTGCCATGTCAAGAGATAGGAGTCCGCCATCTAAATGTGTGCATCAGGATGGTGGGTGTTTGTCTCTAATGCACCTTCTTTATCAACATCTAATTTGGTTGATCTGAAGCTGGTATCATCATCATCATCATCTCATTTATGACCCCACTGCTGGGGCACGAGCCTTCCCTATGGATGGATAGGGAGAACGGGCCATGAACCACTACGCGGGCCCAGTGCGGATTGGTGGTTGTTAACGACTCGTAATGCAGCCGGGACCAACGGTTTAACGTGCCTTCCGAAGCATGGAGGAGCTCGAGATGAAAAATTTTTGGTCACCCATCCGATGACCGGCCTTTGCGAAAGCTGCTTAACCTCAGCACTCGCAGACCGTGCGCGTTGACCACTGCGCCATCGAGCTCTTCAAGAACAAGAAGAAGCTGGTATAACATTATTTAAATATAGGTACTGATAATCTCATAAGGCACGTTCAGTTCACGAAGCTTTATCCTCGAAGTCATTTCTATTGTTAACCATATAAATGTTTATTTCCTCACCCAGACTTTTACTGTTATCCGTATTCAGCATCGATCAAGTTACCAGAAACATTTTTACAGCATTGAACAGCGCCTGCTGGTGACGAACGATGCAAGTTAAACTTTTTGCAAAACAAGTTGTCGTTTTCGTTAAGAGCGTTTACGCCGCACACTAGCGCCGCCAATGAAAAAAAAACATCTAACATGCTCAACAAACTATTTGAATTAAGTAATTTAGCATTTTGACGGCGTCATAGTTAAGTGGCCGTTTTTAGCTGTAACGTCTTAACTAAACCATAACATGTCAGATGTTCATAAGGTGACGTAAAAATTATAAATTACTTCATTCAAATAGTTTGTTGAGCATCATTTGATTTTCTATCTCTAATTACTAGATGTTTTTTTTTTATTGGCGGCGTTAGTGTGCTGCGTAAACGCTCTCAACGTAATGGAATAGCGAATACAACTCGCTCTGGCACCCTGACAATAGCAACGAGTCGCAATTTTGCTACACAACTTACGTTTTCGAGAGAAACAAAAGAAAACAAAGATGTATACGATTTAATCATTTATTTACATTTAGCACATGTATACTAAGATGAACAACAAAATACATTTTATTCTGCAATTGCTTCATGAATGTATACATGTTTCTGGGAAAAGGGTTTATAACAAAGTGGTTTTTACTTTAGAGGTAAGCTTCTTAAAATTAAATCGTTTTAACATAATGTGCTAACAGTCACTGGTATAGGAAAGGTGTTCAAGTACTAAATACTAAAATTGTAATCGTAAAAAAAATCATGTAAGAATAGAAATAAAACTTAAAACTATTAATTAAAAATTAAATAAACCGATACAAATTAACCCTATTCATAACAACAAATAATCAACAGTATAAAAAAAAAACTTTAAAAAAATATGAAGATAAAATAAAACTAATCTAATAAACGAATACAAAAATACTTAAAACTTCCTTACCATACTTAATGGTAGGGAAGTCGGTTGCGCTAATCGCAGGGGCTGGGGCTGGGGGGCCTTAGGACTTTTACGCGCGCGGGCGTAGTCTTGCGGGGTACGGTTACATTTACGACGCTGAGGACGCGCTTCTCCGGAGAGCGTGTAAATAACAATAAAAAAAAATCAAGAATACGTACAAAATTAACAAAATAAAAATAAAAATAAAACTTAAAGCAATATAATCTCAATCAATCAATTTTATATACAAAAATTAAAACCGTCACCCCTTGGAAGGCCTAGGTGCACTGGGATCGGGTCTTCCGGTTTTCCTAAGGCCTTAGGCAGCGCCACCGGGTCCACCAGTGTAACCAACGTAAGAAGGCGTCCGGGTGTGGCACACGGGGCTGCTGGCCAAGCTGGCCGACCTTACGCTACCTCCTGCATACACACACCGGTCGCCGTCGAGGGGGCCAGCGCCGCGACCCATCGCCGCCGGCGTGCAGTGTACGCGCCGAGACCGACGACGTCGGCGCAACATCATCTCCTCCTACACGCAACCGGCGCCGCGCCCTACCCCGCCAGAAAGAGAGCTTTTTATCTAACGTTACGCCTAAATATTTGACAGTTCGCTGCCATGGGATTGCGGTCCCTAACATGCATAACGAAGATGTTCCATAAGGGATTACCCGGGTTCTATGCTTGACATCGCAGAGAACTGCGACACATTTGTCTGGGTTAACTTCGATGCGCCACTTTCGAAACCAGGCTCCTAAATCATAGCACGCGGGCTGTAACCTATTAACTATGGCGTCCGGGTTAAGCCCGCTACGGTAAAGCGCAGTGTCGTCTGCGAAGAGAGAGAGCTCCGTACCGCGCGTCGGAATGGGAATGTCGTTGGTGTAGGACGTGTACAGCAACGGCGAGAGGGCACTACCTTGCGGAACCCCGGCCTTTACCAGACGAGGGGAGGAGAGCGTACCTTCGTATCGGAAACGAAAGGTACGAGCGGTAAGATAAGATCTGATCAACCGGACCAATCTATCAGGCATATCTAATTGATATAGCTTATAAACCAGCCCGCCATGCCAGACCTTATCGAAGGCTTTGGCTACATCGAAAAAGACGGCAACTGTCTTTCTCTTACAGGGATTGTGGAAACCGCTCAAGAGAGACTCGTTTATGCGGTGAACTTGTTGGGGGCACGAGTATGTTCGTGAGCCTGAACCCGAATTGTTCATTAATGATTAAGTCATTTCCGAAAAGGTGCTCGAGAGAGCCCCCAACAAGTTCACCGCATACTCGAGTTTATCTTGAGCGGTTTCCACACTCCCTCTAAGAGAAAGACAGTTGCCGCCTTTTTCGATGTAGCCAAAGCCTTCGATAGGGTCTGGCACGGCGGCGGGCTGGTTTATAAGCTATATCAATTAGATATGCCCGATAGACTAGTCCGTCTGATCAGATCGTATCTCACCAACCGTACCTTTCTTTTCCGATACGAAGGTACGCTCTCCTCTCCTCGTCTGATAAAGGCCGGGGTTCCGCAAGGTAGTGCCCTCTCGCCGTTGCTGTACTCGTCGTACACCAACGACATTCCCATTCCGACGCGCGGTACGGAACTCTCTCTCTTCGCAGACGACACTGCGCTTTACCGTAGCGGGCTTACCCCGGATGCCATAGTTAATAGGTTACAGCCCGCGTGCTATGACTTAGGAGCCTGGTTTCGAAGCGGCGCATCGAAGTTAACCCAAACAAGTGTCGTGGTTCTTTTTGATGTCAAGCATAGAACCCGGGTAATCCCTTATGGAACATCTTCGTTACGCATGTTAGGGACCGCGCTCCCATGGCAGCGAACTGTCAAATATTTAGGCGTAACGTTAGATAAAAAGCTCTTTTTCCGCCCACACATTAATAGAGTAGGAAGAAACGCTAAGTTCTACCTACACCGCCTTAACCCTATGTTAGGCCGTTTTAGTAAAATGTTCCTCAGAAACAAGCGAACCCTCTATTCTATAAGGTTTGTATTAGACCAACGATGACGTACTCGTCACCAGTTTTTAGTCACATAGCGCCTTCAGCGCTCAAACAGCTAAAAGTAATTCAAAATATATATGTAATAGAACACATGTGGTGACATGATGTCACCATAACTGTTTTTGTCATCGCTTAAGGGGGTGCAGCGCGGACGCAAAACTGCGAGTTTCAAGTTTCTTTATGATAGCGAGCGAGCGGCGCGTGGCAGTGGTGTGACAACGGCGCACGACAAGAATACGCACGCACACTAATATCTGTACAGAGTAGGCTGATTTAATTAGAGCAATGTTTACTTTCGTAAAATCATAGGCGTTTGGGTAAAAAATAATAAGTCTTAATAAATTTATATTCATATTTTTTAATTGAAAACTAAGACAACAGTGACCTGCGGGATATCAATACAAACATTTTGATGTCGGATCATTGTTTCATTTGTGCTATATTTACAAAGTTTTTGAAGAAATAAGTTTTTAGATATCATTACTTTTACGTATTGTTTATGCAGTTTCTGGGTATTCGTTTCAAATTCCAAGACAACCATGACCTTGTGAAAGGATCAAGCTAACTACACTAGTCCTTTTAATGTATATGACCTATTCAGCTCCTAGCACCAGACTTAAAAACACGTAAATTTTCGAAATTCCGCGCGGCACCCCCTTAAAATAGCAATTTATGTGTACACTGTTTTGTATTGTATTGTATGGTATTGTGTTTAACTATTTATAAGTATGTCGGAGTTATTTCATAGACTGGTAACGGCATCTATCGATATTAGGCTGAATAGCTTGGCAGAATAGCTTGGCATTATGAAATTATCCCTGAGTCAGTAGTTCGAGCGAGTAGTGGGAGCATAGTGAGTCTATGACACTGTCACTGTCACTTGTCAGTGAGGTAACGTTAGTTTGTGAAACTCACTCTCGCACTCACTTTACTTCTGGAGCTCGACTGTGCCGGACGTGTGCGCACTGACTCTATTCTACGCACAAAATGGCGGACGGAGACGACGTTTTCAAACAAAATCCGTTTTCCATCTCCGACATCAGAAGTGGGATGTAACCTTTGCTCTACGGATGTAATCGACGCGAACAACTAGAAGAAAACGATGCCAAGTTTTATCGTAAATGACAACGGATGTTGGAACAGCAAAATCAGAATTGGATGGCGTTACTTGATGTTCAGAAAGCACATGAGGAGATTCATTACCGGAGTTTATACGCGTGCGTAGCTACAGTCGACGTATGGATTGCTACATTCTCCATATTTAGAGGCACGGATCCTTTTGCAAACATGTGCCCACGCGCTCATACCATCACTGCGGGGCACGGGGAAGGGCGCTACTAGCAACTGCGGTGCAACCGGCAGCAGCGACACCGACACCGGCAGCATGGCGAGCAACGTGAACCAGCGTCATCGGGTAAACAGACCTGTGCTGCATCGGCAACTCTGCTGGACGCTGAATGTTTCTGGTGATGTTTTCATGATTCAGTATGATTATTTTATAATGCTTAGAAATTTCTATGATAAAAAAGTCAAATAGCCAGAGGAAAACGTTTACTTACCGAAGTGACAATGAGTTACTGGACAATCTAATGTTATTAGTACTGTACTGTTGGTTATTACAGTTAGACAAGTTTATTACAGGTGATTTTGTCTTGGTTAAAAATAGTGAACAAAACAAAACCAAGTTAGATAATAAATTTAGAGACTCGTTTTTATAACTGCGGCATTAGAAGTAGACTCACTAGAACTTACGTTTAGTACCCCATAGACATGAGGGTTTGTTAGAGAGAGCCAGTAGTTTATTAAATGATGAGCTGTGTGCGGGTACCTGATGGAGGTAGCTCATGATTATGATACGTTGAAAGCATTAAATTCTAAGCGAACTTACAAATACACACACTATAGATTAACAGGGATGCCAGAAGGTCATGTACTAGTCGAAGTTGAGGTGGAGGTACATTGTGACCCGATTGATAATGAGTAAAGTTGTTGTGTGAACTCGAGTTAGTGCTCTAATAGCCGTAACAAGTGTCGACCATACCAGTAGCTATTACATAGTCGTAGCCCGGTAGAAATCGGTGTCTATTGAGGAAACTCAAGATGTCCGTAGGTGCGCGGTGCGTGTTTAGCTCTGGCGGAGGTCTTGGTCTATCAGGACAGTAGTGTGTAGTCAGAGGGTGATGCAGACGTGCGCAGGGTTCCACTGAGATGGACACGCGTAAGCGACTGGGATCGCTGTTCGGCTGTGAGAGCCGTGGCATTGGAGGGGTAACTCGAGGTGATTTTAAAGCTTACATAGCTTGTAAATAGTGACTTTTGATTTGTGCAACGAATGGTTAATGGCCCTGGTTACCTGGTTATCTAGTTTGGATTTGGATTGTCTAGTTACCTTTTCTTTTGTTATGTTACATTTGATTTGTTATCTTTCTAAATCGAAAAGGTTTAGTTTTCAGTTTTAAATAAGTTAGAGACTTATGTAGAGACTTATGTAGAGACTTATGTAGAGACTTATGTAGAGTCTTATGTAGAGTCTCATGTAGAGTCTTATGTAGAGACTTATGTAGAGTCTTATGTAGAGACTTATGTAGAGACTTATGTAGAGACTTATGTAGAGACTTATGTAGAGACTTATGTAGAGGCTTATGTAGAGGCTTATGTAGAGACTTATGTAGAGCTTTATGTAGGGCCTACTGTGAGGCTTACTGCAGAGTCTACTGTAGAGCCTATTATAGTGCCTACTGTGGAGCTAAATGTAAGAGTCAATTAATGTTTGGTCAGGATAGACCGAACGGGAAATACTGTGCTTGGCTATCTTTTGTTAAAGAGAAAAACACGAGGACGTGTTTCAATCAGGATGGCCGTGATCATACAATACTTTTATTGCCTGTAATATCTGCTGTCTTACGCGTCTTGCTTACGCATTGGAAGCTCCGCGCTTCGTGCTTCAACGCTTACGCATTGGAAGCTCCGCGCTTCGTGCTTCAACGCTTACGCATTGGAAGCTCCGCGCTTCGTGCTTCAACGATTACGCATTGGAAATTGGAAGCTCCGCGCTTCGTGCTTCAACGCTTACGCATTGGAAGCTCCGCGCTTCGTGCTTCAACGCTTACGCATTGGAAGCTCCGCGCTTCATGCAGTCACGCTTTCGTATTGGAAGCTCCGCGCTTCATGCTTCAACGCTTTCGCATTGGAAGCTCCGCGCTTCATGCAGTCGCGCTTTCGTATTGGAAGCTCCGCGCTTCATGCTTCAACGCTTTCGCATTGGAAGCTCCGCGCTTCATGCAGTCGCGCTTTCGTATTGGAAGCTCCGCGCTTCATGCTTCAACGCTTTCGCATTGGAAGCTCCGCGCTTCATGCAGTCGCGCTTTCGTATTGGAAGCTCCGCGCTTCATGCTTCAACGCTTTCGCATTGGAAGCTCCGCGCTTCATGCAGTCACGCTTTCGCATTGGAAGCTCCGTGCTTCGTGCTTCAACGATTAAGCATTAGAAGCTCCGCGCTTTGTGCTTCAACGCTTACGCATTGGAAGCTCCGCGCTTCGTGCCTCAACGCTTACGCATTGGAAGCTCCGCACTTCGTGCTTTAATGTTTTCGCATTTGAATCTAGTTGCTCTTAAAAGAAGAGCTCCGGAACTGCTGCGCTCGAGAACGCGCGCAGTGTCAGAATGGCCGTGTCGGAGTTATTTCATAGACTGGTAACGGCATCTATCGATATTAGGCTGAATAGCTTGGCAGAATAGCTTGGCATTATGAAATTATCCCTGAGTCAGTAGTTCGAGCGAGTAGTGGGAGCATAGTGAGTCTATGACATCTGTCACTGTCACTTGTCAGTGAGGTAACGTTAGTTTGTGAAACTCACTCTCGCACTCACTTTACTTCTGGAGCTCGACTGTGCCGGACGTGTGCGCACTGACTCTATTCTACGCACAAAATGGCGGACGGAGACGACGTTTTCAAACAAAATCCGTTTTCCATCTCCGACAAGTATATTTTACATTACTTTTGTCTCGCAACGATAAGCTCTTTTTAAATTATTTTCGTATGTAACTTTTCGGCCCTATTTGTCTGTTCAGTGTGTAGTATATTGTGATGCTTATATTGTAATGACTGTTGGTGCCAAAAAAAATAAATAAAAATAAAAAATAGATTCACCTGTAGTAGGGCCACAGATGCCTTGGTACGTACGGAATGCTGATTCGCATAGAGATTTGGAGCTCCCAACTCTGCAACAGCATCTCAATACGGTCGCGGAGCGATTCTTCGAAGTGGCGGAGAATCACTCAAACCCGCTCATCAGAATGGCAGTGGACTAATAGTTCCGACCTCCCATACATTCCCCATCGCCGTAGGCCTAAACGCGCCTTATCGGATCCCCCTAATCAGTTGTCACGTGACCTGCCCCCCAACCGCGTAACACTCTCGCTTTCGATCGCTTTGTAGGCGAAGCCCTCACCTCGCTTTCTAATATAATATCGAAATATAATATCGAATAATATCGAAAGCTATAGCCTATAGCTTTCGATATTGCTTTCATATTGCTTTCGAAATGACAAGATGACGCCTCCTCCTCGCCTCGCCTTCAAAGCGATCGAAGGCGAGAGAGTTAGGCGGTCGACCCCCTGGATTGCCTACTTGCGGCACAGGACACGGTGATAAATAGTTAAGTCAGTAGACATAGGCAGCTTTACTGCAGTTTGAGCGCGCCGTCCCTAACACAGCGGCGTGTACTCGTAGTGAGTAACGTCCCACTCTGGGAGGCGGGAGTTCGATTAAATTTATAGTCCATCAGTGGTGGGAATTATCCCACCACTCTACTCATCGCGAGTCGGTTTTGGAAGAAGAGGAGGTATCGCCGGACGTGGACCTCTCAGAGGCGGTCCTCTTTAGAGAGACCGGCTCGGAGTCGGTCTCCATAGACGATGTCGCGTCACTAAAACGCTCCTCGTCGTCACCGTCCACCGACGACGGTGCTGAGTACTGGGCAGGCGGCCTTACAATCGCGGCGATTCCCTGTTGATTCCTACTGAGTCGCCTAGGGCAGGTATGCCTGAATGCGTTCCTACAGGGGAACGCGATCGGGAACGCGTCATGACTACGGCAGTGTCATTTGAGGACGCGGCGGCGGCGGCGGCGCGCGAACGGCGTTCGAGACGCGGAGCGACGTAGACAGCTACTGCTGTCGATACGTCTCCGCCCTGAGGGGGCGAAGCCTCCGCTGCGGTCGGAGCAAGCGCTAGGCTGAATTTGTTACGCAGCTCGTTTAAGACGAGCGCTGCGTCTAAGTCCGCGACAGAGTGCCGCACGGATTTGGGATAGGACGGCCATAGTGGCCTTCGTCGATGTCATCGCGACGGCGGAACCCTCCCTGCTTAAGGCAGGGAGGTACGCAGCGACGGAAAAAAGATATCGACTATAGCGGTTTCCTATCGTCAACCGAGGCCACTCTGGCCGTCCTAGCTCAAATCTGTGCGGCACTTTGTCGCACGGATTTAGATGCAACACTCGTCTTCAACGAGCTGCGCGCTCTATTCTTATTAGCGCTTACTCCGACCGAATTTGAGACTTCGCCCTCTTAAGACGAAGCTCCAATACCAACTCTCGCCGTGTACGTAGCTCCGCGGTCCGAACGCCGCCGCGACCTCCACCGACGCCGTTGTCGCTCCGATGATCGCACCGCGCGATGTCGTTACGCGATCCCGCTCGCGTTCCCCCATAGGAACACAATTAGGTATGCCTACCCTAGGTTACTTTCTCGTCAACAGGGAATCGCCGCGAATATAAGGTCACCCGCCCGCTCCTCAGCACCGTCGTCGGTAAACGGTGACGATGAGGAGCGTTTCTCAGACGCGACGTCGTCAATGGAGACAGACTCAGAGTCGGCCTCCATAAAGAGGATCGCCTCCGAGCGGTAAGCACTCTAAAAATAACCCCCCCCCCCCCCCACCCCTACAGGGGCTGCTACAGGAAACGAAAATAAATAAATTAATGCAGACTCCCTTGAATTATTTCAATTTATTGTGAAATCCAAGCTGGAAGATACTCTGCCCTGATAGAAGATACTCTGCTCCGATACTTTTATTAATGCTACGAATATTTTTCACAGTTGCCTTAAGAAATGCCAGCTGTGAGAGAAAATTTTTTAAAAATTTAAGTTGATTAAAAAGTATTTAAAATCAACAATGATGATGAAAGTAGATTCCTTCAACCTTCGCAGGTATGAACGATCTCGAATCTAATATTGTACCATATCCTCGCGCTAAAGCCTCTCCCTCTAGGAAGTCGAAGGGATCATCATACGTCATGCTTCCCGGCGGAACCACTTTCGATTTAACTTGTATAAGTTTTTCAAAAAAATCTATGAAATGTCTATAAAATTCTAGTCCTATTTAAAAAAAAATCTATGTCTCCGGTTTCGTCGTATTTTGTTATTGAAAGTGGTTGCGCTGCGGAGTATCCTTCCAGCGAAACCACCACTATATATCTATAACTATGCATATTATAATCAAATGTATGGTATCAAATAATTCTATATTGAATTAGAACCCCCAAATCCTCACTAGAATTCGAATATACGGACGAAGCTGTGCCTCAAATTTTCTCTTTGAAATAGTTAGTAGGTACCTTACAAATAAACAGAGAATAAGGTCGGAATAGTTAGTCCGTCTTTTGTTCTTGTCATGTAAACGTAATTTCTAATTAGAGTAAAAGAGACCAAACACGGAATAACTTTCTGACCTTATTCTCTGTTTATTTGTGAGGCACCTAGACTAAAGTTCATTGTCACAACCACAAGCATGCGAATATGGCTGAGTAGGGAGTATGAAATGAATGGCTTTACTTCAAAGTTAAGGTTTATTATTTTTCAAATAAGGAAATTATACTTCTTGTAACAAATAATAAAAAAGATAAAAATTACACATGTCAAAAAAACTAGATTCTAGCATAAGTGAGTACGTCTACTTGCATATTTCGTTATGATGTGGGTAGTTAGGAGCTTTAATGAAATTTTACCTCTGCAAGATATGTAATGTTAATGTTGCTAAGAACTTTACTCTAGGCGTTTAGAAACTATTTCAAAGAGAAAATTTGAGGCACAGCTTTGTCCGTATATTTAAATTCTAGTGAGGATCTAGGGGTCTTAATTCAATATAGAATTATTATAGAATTATTTGATACCATATATTTGATTATACTATGCATATTTATAGATATATAGTGGTGGTTTCGCTGGAAGGATACTCCGCAGCGCAACCACTTTTAATAACAAAATACGACGAAACCGGAGACATAGATTTTTTTTAAATAGGACTAGTACTTTATAGACATTTCATAAATTTTTTTGAGTAACTTATACAAGTTAAATCGAAAGTGGTTCCGCCGGGAAGCATGACGTATCATCATTCTTTGCATCCCCCACGAAGAAGCTGATCAGGTACGGCTTATTCCGACATCTCAAGTCGGAAAGCAGTCAGAGCACCCTCTCGGGAGAATTGTGATTGATCGTAATTAGGAATATCTCTTCTAACGAATTGTTGTAAGCTGGTTCAGTTATGTAATCAATTTGACGAAGTCGAATACACAGTAGATTCACGATTAAATCGTAATCTTTAGTGATCCCGTTGTCTATATTGGAACATACCTCGTCAATTTCATTAAGTAAAGCATTTTTCATCTCTTCCGTGGGCGAAAATACATGACCACAGGAAGACGACCTTAAATGTATGGCGTAGATGACGTTCTTCGAGTCGACCATCGAAAAAAAAAAGGTAACAAAAAGAACCGCCCAGAAGCGGGCAATTCGTATAAATTTAATAGTCGCGCGTCGACGTTTAAGCAGACCAGAAAGAACGTTGATGATAACAAACTGTTGCTGAGAACGTCGTGTAATGGATGCAGGCTATCGACGTGAGATGAACCTTCTACTAATGGATCTTCCAACATCTCGTCTCCAAACCAAAGAAGTACACCATCCTTGATTCTCACGAGTTCACTATAGAAATCGTTCGCATTTCTAATAGTTTTTGGAATATGTCTTACTTTTTCGCCATTTGCGGAACAGTCGCTCGAGGATATTATGATTATCTCCTTTACTAAAGGATACTTCCCAATTCACGCCGCGTGGATTACCAACACACCAGCGTGGATGCGGCAATCGAACACGAGTGTAACACCGAAACGAATTGCTGTGACAGATACGATTCGGTTTTCCTTACTAAATTAATCGCATCATACGTGTAGTCAGAGATTGATGGTATAGGTGTGATATGGGATATCTCGGCTCTTAAGGAGCCGGGTCAGTGCCCTATACATTGTAGTGTCAGTGACCTTGATCATGATACTATCGTCCGTATTGCGGGCGCTAGTCCATGAAATTTTTGCCTCACGGCAAAGGTCGCTTACACGTGGCCATTGTGCCTTATCCCGTACGTACGGGTGGCGGCGGTTTGGCCGGGGGGGGGGGGGACGGGGGACTTTTATTGCGCTTAGTTTACGCTTTTTAACTGTTTTGAAGCCGTCCGTATCAGACCCGCGAATGGTCTGATCCGAGGCGGAAGGAGAAGGAGGCCGACTCGGAGTCGGTCTCCATAGATGTAGCGTCAGAGTAACGCTCTTCAACGTCACCGTCTGGCGATGCTGGTGCGGAAAAACGGACAAGGGCTTTGGCGATCGCGACGGCAGGGCGCGGCGAATCCCTGTTAAGGTAATCGCCTAAGTAACGCGGCCCGAGTGAGATCGCAAGCAGCGGCGAACGACTGCGAGAACGCGGGAGCGCGGTACGAGAGACGCGGTGGCGACGGCGAGCGGGACGCGGCGCGGGGGGACGAAGCCTCTGTACCGATCGGAGGAGACGTAAAGAACGCGCGCAGCTTAATGCAGGGAGGTACCCGGCGGCGGAAGAAAGTTTATCGACTATAGCGGTTTCCTATCGATAACCGCTAAAACCGTCACCCCTATGCACCGTAGGCAGGCCTAGGTGCACTGGGTATCGGGTTTTCCGGTTTTTTCTAGAATACACACTAAGAAGCCAAATACACAATGGGACTCCTCAATCTCTCTTCGGTCTCCCAAAATCCATCGCAAATCCTCAAATCCTCTCTTATGCAAGTTGCCAGCACAGACATTGCCTGATCTACTTTGACCTTCTCTTCGCTTGTTAGTGTTACAAGACTTTGCATTGTGCTAAGGATTGAAATCAAATGGTTTTGGATGGCAACAGATGTTGATGGGAATTCAAGAGATGTTGTTGGATCTACTAAGTTTATGAGATTGTACACAGCAGAGCACGCTTTTTCTTTGTAAGCCTGTGTTTTCTTTCCTTTTCCTCTAAAACTTCTATTGGACCTTTTGCTGTCTTTTGAGTATGTCATCTTTTCATCCACTGCATCACTGAACGGATTGTCTGGATTTATAATCCTATATTAATACTCTTTTTCCTCAGGGGTAATTGCTATTATGTCTCTTCATAGATTTTTCATTCAAGTGACAATTAACACAGTGCCCACCGTCTTATATGTTATGTTATTTTCAGCACTATTTGATAGATATTTTGTAGTGGAATCATCACTTATTGATCTCATGCACACAGTTTTCATTACATTTTTTGCCATATTAAAATTGGAAGGGAGCAGACCAACTGTTGTACTTGCTGCGTTCAACATTCCTGGGCTTGAATATAGGTATTTCCTATCTTCAGTAACTTTATCTTTCAATTTCAAATACCTATTTTTTGTTGTTATTCATCATTTTTACACAGTCATCAGTCCATGTTAATCTGGAGTAATGTTTTTCATTTTTAATTATCTTCCCAGGTCCTATTTGTATTTGTTCAAGAATAATTGACCGGTCTGCGTTCTCATGACTGGCACACATTCCCTAAATCTTACGTTTGTGTCAAAGAGAAAGTGATGCATCAGATAAAAAATAGATGGAGATAAGCATTCATTCCACTTTGTGCCGTCTTCAGTACCTCGTGATACATGAGTTAGAATATCTGTGTATCTAGAGTAGTTAGTTCCATGTTAGATGTAATTTTAGCTTTCTTCTCTTCACCCCCTATGGAAATTGTAGGCCCTGGGCGATCCCTCGATAGCTCTAGGTGAAAAGCTTCAATGATTTGTAAGAACGGCCTCAAAAGCATGGTGGCTGAAGCTATGGCTCTTCTATCCTTCTTCCCCTTTTCTTTGTGCTTTATATAATATAAGAGGCAAAGGTGCAAGTTAGTTTCTGCATTCTTTTACAATTCTCACTTTGATTTCTTTTTCACGGGTGAGCTTCTGTCTGTTTTTTCTCAATTTGTGAAAAACATGACAGAACAACCAATTCTTCTTTTTCAAAACACTCCATGGTGGCTCGAATCCAATCCAGCATGCTGAAACAATCTCTTCCTGTATTCTCATTCAGAAAATCAAAAGCGGTTTCATATGCTTGGGCAGCAGTGACACTCTGTTCACGGAAGGGACAAAGTTTGCCTACCCTGTGTCAGAACATCGGAGCTGCTACACATAATTCGGTCCATAACGCTGTTAACAACTGATTCAATCTGAGTCTGATGATCTCTCAACATGTTTATGCACATAACCTTCATCACAGAGGTCGCATCATTTTCGTGTATTTTGTCATGTGGGAATTTCCCATCCTGTTTCTCTCATTTCAATCTTTCTATGTCAATGTCACCAATGTTTATGCTTTTGGGTAGTCTTGTGTAGTACGCGTACTAAGTACTAATAGGTAAAGATACTTGGCACTGTACGAAAAGAAACGTTACCGAACGCAGGAAGACGTTGACACCCAAAACTTTTGGTTATATTCAAGAGATCGATTGACTGTCTCTGCGACTTTAGGTGCTTGGCTTCCGTATCCGTGACTACTAGTGTTGCCGAAATCGATAGTTGAACGCTTTTAGCGTTTCATCTATGCTATCAATAGGACAAACGATAGTATCGACGTCTCTGCTAGTGCAATACTATCGGTAAACAGCAATATTATCGATAGTTTCGATCGCTGCCAACCAATGAACTATCGATAGTATAATATCGAATAGACTATGGTTAGTATCGATGCTATTAATAGTTTTGTACTACTATCAATAGTGATCTTTAATTCAATAGTATTGGATGAAGTATGCATGCAGGTATAATGAGGCGTAGAATATAATTTGGTGCCCGTACTTCAACGCTATTCTCCTTCTATATCATATGTGAGTGTTATTGTTTTATGGACGAACATTATACCACCTTACGTTAGTAAGCCAGACTATTTTTAAAATTTGTGCATCAACACCTAGCCCATATACCTACACTACATATGTCAATTTTAGTATAACGCTCGAAGTCTTATTATGTAGCTAAATAACCTTTAATAAATAAAATCAGACGTTAGCATAATGTGCTAAATTACTAGTGACTTAGCACATTATGCTAACGTCTGATTTAATTGTAAGATACTTACCTAGATAGTAAAAACCACTTTGTTATAATATAACCCTTTTCCCAGCAACCATGTCTATGTAGCCGCCCGGCTCCTGTTTGTAATGAGTGGATTTTTGTGTATTTTTTTTAATGTGTAACATCATATGCTGTCCGCGTCTTTTATAAATACAGACACACGGCGCCGGCACGCCACCATCTCGTTCTCAACTAGGGCATGCATTTCTTCTCCTTTCTTTGGCCTCGACTTTCCCAATCATGCGACGCCACGTGGTCCGTCGCTGTACGTCCTTTTCCCTCAGACCCAGTTCCTTCATGTCCCTCTAGACATTCGACAGTCAGGTGGTCTGAGGTCTTCCTCTTCCCCTCTTTATGGTAGTCATAGAAAGGCACTCCTCACGACATGATCCTCGGTTCTACGCATTACGTGACCGTACCATCTCAGCCTGAACTCGCTTAGTTTGTCTGTCATCTGTGCAACTTTGAAGCTCCCCCTGATGTACTCATTGCGAACCTTGTCTTTGAGTGTGACTCCTCCTGCCCATTGTAGCATATGCATTTCTGTTGTGTGGAGCTTTTGCTCATGCGTCTTTTTTGATGCCCAGGCTTCGCTACCATAAAGTAGCGCAGGTCTAACAGCCGTTTTATAAACATTGCTCTTAGTTGCATTAGTTACATATTAGTTACATACAAAGAGAATTTAACACTACGTTGTTACATATGGTTTTGTCAACGTCACACAAACGTCATTTTGAATTTGAGAAAAAGAGACAAATCAATGATTAACTAAATTATGCTTAAATAGTTTTTATGAATATGGGGGTTATAGTTTAAATATATAAGGTTATCCGAATGTTATTTTTTTTAAATTATGCATAAAAAATACATTAAATCAACAAAAACAACGTTACACACACTACCATGTATTTGACACACACGTATTGTTTGTCTTTAATACGGCTGACATCTGTCAATGCCTATCCAAACTCACATTCTATCTTTTTTAATTTTTCATTGCTTAAAATACAATCTGTGCAGCCTTAATAAAATTACGGTCGAATTTCGACCACTGGGGGCGACCACTAGTTATAATAAAATGGTAAATAGCACGTGTCGACGCGCAGAAGTCCGTGCCTGCGCCGCGGCGTACGCAGCTCTCGGCACATCCATGCGTTACAAACCTGCGCTGCGTCGCTGCGTCTCAGCATACGCTTAGCCTAACCGTGAACAGCCTTACATTTGTAATGAATCTGTACGGCATTGAACAAATCGTGATAAACGAGGTTAACATAGCCGACCGGCTTAACACACCGCTACTCGCTATAACTATAATACGTCACAATATACGCGAGTTGTAATAGAAACACATTACAAGGGAACATCGTCTTAAGTCTAAGTCGGTACCTTCTCGTCACAGTCTGTATAACTTCATTCGACGCAGATTGTTGCGATTGAGCTTCCATTCTTCTTCACCTATTCGGTTGCTATATCTCGGAACAGTCTCCGAACCTGAAATTCGCAAAAAAATCCAATCTAAACAATTATTTGCAACAAACAGCATATACTGCTCCACTGCTGGGCAAAGGCAATCGCCAATGAAGTCAGGCACTTACATCGCGGGCGAGCTTCACTTTGTTGGTTGGTTTTATTATTAAGACGTGTATTTTTTTTGATGATGAGATTTGCTTGCAAATCTTTATTTGGAAAATATATAATAAGATAAAATTAAATAATGCAGCTTAGGTCACAAATGTTATTATGACAATAGCGCCATCTATGAACACGTTTATAAACAACTAATGAATGCAGTTACGCGTTTCACCGCACTCCACGCTAGATGGCGCTGCTGCGTATAGGGTGCTATTTAAACAGACTTCTTTTTAATAGCATTATTCGCCTCGAAAAATCTACATTGCCTTCTAAATTACTAAGTCGGCCACAATTAACGAGCGTCTGAATGATACTATCTTAGCCACTAGTTATCTTCTATGTAAGCCACTCTAAATACAACTCAGCATGGTGGTTATTTTTTAGCATCTAAATTAGTAACATGCATTCAAGCAGTAAACTTCTAAAATATTAATATATGACATCAAAAAGATATTATTAAAGCTTCTAATTTTTTAACTCAGCATGTTTAAAATGTAACTTATCCCACATTAATTAATAGTCAAAATTTTGCTAAAATTGTCTTCAAATAGTAAATTACGGCCACTAATATTACCTAAAAACTATACAGGGGAGACAAAATAAAAGACTTTATTTTTAAGAACCAATTTGTGTATTGAAAATTATTGTATTAATTATTTGTGTATGGTTAAGTACCTATTTTAAATCCGAATAAACAATTTCAGACGTCACCTTTGTAGGTATGTCTAAAAGGTGTGGTCATAAAGGTAAGGTCTAGGTATGCGTTTTTGGTCATCATACTAACCTAACCTAATGAACTCTTTACGCTTTTTTCATGGCGCCCCCCATCCCCCGCCCCGCTTTAGTTCTGTATAGCGGCGCCAGCGTGACCACAGATTAGGCAAAAGTTTAATTACTACGTAAATGACGTTTTGACATTGGCGCTCTTAAACGTAGTGTTAAATTCTCTTTGCGCGCTCTTGCAGTGGCTATTTTCACCATAAAAGAATATGATGTAATAATTTACATGCTAAGTTATAATAAATGATGTTGTCTATAGAAGCTTGAATTATATTTTTTTTTTGAGGACCTTATGTTGAAGCTGTAAAACGTAAAATGCTTTCTATAAAAAATTTAGTTGGCGTTGTAAAAAAGACGAATTAGTTTATTAGAGCATATCTCATTTTCCCGCTGCTTAGTTATAAAATAAGAAGATTGATCACGTGACCAATAAAAAAATCTGTGGCTTGACTTATAATTTCTCTTAAAAATAATAATGATAAAAGAATTTATTTGTCTTCAAAGATAGTTAAAATGCTGAAGGGACCTTATTCAACAAAGACATCTTAGCATTTTTTATTACATGACATAACTTAATTAAATAACAGAAGATGCGGATAAAAGAGACGGAAGAGACACGAGACACGAGACGCGAGACGTGGGCAGCGGCGTCAGTACACGCGACTCGTGTACACAACCGCAGTGACATCGCACTCATACTGCTTTAACAGTACATGGCAAGGCCTCTGAAGTGCGCTTCCACCGTCGGCCTTTTCATCACGTGAGATAAAGATAAAGTAAGAATAAAAATAAAAACCATTTTACATACATGTTCTCCATTTGTACAGGCTTTGTCAACAAATTAACAATTGCTGGGTCCTTCAGGGATGTTCAAGGTCCTTAGTGTTGCTATCTGAACCATTGCATCTCAGGTTAAGAAGCCTGGAAGCCACAAATAGTCAATTAACAAAAAAAGTCAAATCATTTTATTCAATCATAGCCTTCACAGTCAAAACTATAAAAAAAACTAAAAAATTTGTTTAGACTAAAATACTGAATGTACCAACAGTTCGGATTTTGGGAGAGCCTTCGACCGAGAAGAGCTGGCAACAAACTCAAACCCCTCTTACAAATAAACAGAATAAGTTCTGAATTAATTCATGTTTTGTTCCTGTAATGTAAACTTCATTTTAGATTAGTACAATTAGAACTATTCCGAGCATATTCTTTGTTTATTTATTTATAAGGCCCAAAACGTTTGTAAAAAGAAAATGTTAAAAAAAATTGTATAAAAATTAAGGATAACTTTATTCTTAACTCCTCATACAAACAAAATTGCATAAGAAACTGTATGTTAATAAGTATTGTTTAAGTTTGGGAAGTTTGGATGTAAATCCTTTGAATTTTCTATTGGTGTATCTTAATTAACTAAGTCCTGCAATGGATTAAAATTTGTTGCTGAAGTTAGCAATTTTGTTAAGATCCATCACAACTGGGCCCGCTTGGTGGTGTATAGCCCTGTGGTGTTTCCTTACATAGGTGAGGCTCGTGTCCCAGCAGTTGAGGGGATGTACAATAATGATACCTTATTTAATGTTATACCAAGCAGCCTGGCTAGCTTCATGTTAGGAAGCTTAAGCGAGACTTGTGCCTGGTAGTGGGATGGTAATGAGTTGATGATGATATTGGTGAAGGTAAATGCTGTGTACAGCAATTGACGGAATGCAATATTAGTTTGAAATGTAGCTATAAGAACTTGTACTAATGTTTTAAATATTCCTTGCTGGGAATCGAACCCAGGATTTAAGAATGACTAACCACTTGGACACAGAGATGGTTATAATAAAAAGTTATAATAAAAAGAAGTAACTTACATGTGATTGAGACATACTCCATCAATTTGCATTTCACCACCTTGGTGGGTGGTGGCCTATAAACAAAATTTTATTTAATAAATCAAACCTAAGACTTTTAGGTCTAACCACTAGATAGAGCAGTGTTCCGCAAAAGGTGTGCCGCGGCACACTGATGTCCTGCGGTTATTAGTTGGCGTGCCTCGGAAAAATAAGGTATCTCTTTAAGTTACATACATGAATTGAAGAAAAATACTAACACTAACACAGTTGCAAATCACGCGAGCGTGCTAACGAGTTTTGTTTCGTTTGGAGCGGGCGGGGCGCTGGCGGTTCGCACGAGGCAGTAAATAAAAATAAATATTGGATTATTCATTAATAATATTTAAAAAAATATTTTTCATTTTTAATAATAATGTAATTATTTCAGATTTTTTTTATCTGTATGGGTGATATAAGTAACCCATTTATGGTGTATTTTGGAGGCTAACCATACAATTTATGGTGTACCTCCAAAGTTTTCTGTTTTCCTAGATGTACCTACCTAGATTGCAAAAAGTTTGCGGAACACTAATGCAGAGAAAAGTAAACTTAAATCAAAAATAAAAATATGAAACAACTAGGTAGGTACTAGGTTAAGTACTAGGTTTAGGTTAATGTGGAGTGAAGTTTAAAATTTAGAAAACTTACATAATTAATTATTAAATAACCACTAACCAACAGAGACAATAAATAAATAAATAAAATAACTTACATGTGACTTAGACATCATAAGCCCATGATCACTTCAGGCCAGCGCTGCATGGTGTGTCATGGCCCAACCTCCCCAGCTGAGGTACGCTTAAAGGCTGATGATGATCAACACATTATTCTATGTACCAATGGTCTCCCAACGCAATGCTCTTAGCATATCATTTCTTATCTTGAAATATTTATATTGGAACTTGTCTGCTTTGTTCCTAGTTGATTAAATTATGTTATTCTTGAACAAAGTAACATAAACCAATGGGATGGTGTGTTCCACCTGAAAGATGACAATAGTTTAATCTAAACAAATTAGGAAAGATAATTTGTGAATTTTTGGATTTAAATTGGGACTATAATTTGTACCTACCTACCTATGAAACTATAAATTCTCATTTTGTAACAAATTTAAAAAATAAATGGTTTCTATTTATATTTGTTACGCATCAATAATAAATCAAAATGCTTTCGTACCTATGTATTTCATTCACTTGCTTGCTAGGTAGGTACCAAATCCTTTTTAAAAGTTTTTCATACGATTCTACTGCCATCTAGTATTTAAAGTAAAACTAAAAGTTTTTGAACGTAAAATAAGCCACGAAATTATGTACTTTCAATCTAAACAAATTCTAAGTATTCACTGCATTTTACAAAAACTTTAATAAAAATAAGTACCTACCTAGTTAAGTAGTGTTAGATTTTTTCACACACGTGTTCAGGTAGGTAGGTACAAACTTACCGAGTTCATTGGAAATAAGGAACAAAGTAATTATTACGCCAGGTGCCACTAATTGTAGGTACAAGATACTAATGAAAATAAGGAAGCGCAAACGGTTATATCATAGTTGAACTGCAAAAACCAGTTAAAATGACATTACAAGTAGTTTTGAAAGTAGGTACTTACATACTCACGGGTTCTTGTTGGCATCTTGTCATCGTCGGGCCTATCAGAATTATGATTTATCAAGTGAAAACTAACAAATCTAGCCCGCCCAGTACAGAATAGAACCGATAGAACTGCCCCTCGACCGACATGTACAGATACCTACTTACTTTTAGTATTTGCAGCTAGCGCAGGCGCTCGCCGCTACTAGAATTGAATTTATTGAAACGAAAAAGCGAATGAAGCTGAACGGACAGAACGAACGAACCGACTTCGGTCAGAACCGAAAATTGAACGGCGACTCACAAACGAAAAATCACTCATGCATAGATAATAAAAAGCTATTTATTATATATACATACATACTTTGTTCAATAGATATTCAATTACTTACATCGATTGCAAGAAATATGAGGCCAGTCAATCCACTCAGGTGTTGTTTTATCTAAATATTTGTTTGTATATAGGTATGTGCTGTGTTACAATAGTTAAGTGATATTAAGCTCTTCTTCGTTGTGGAGTAAAAGTCAAGATGCTTAGAATAATAACGCCTAGAAACCGAGTACGCGCACGGCGATTGAGGCAAGTTTAACCTAGCCATAATTATGTGGCTTGGTTCGCCGAACGGCTCGCTCTAGTATCCACAAAGAACTTTTTAATAAGGTCACTTTTTATCAATTGCAAATATTTTGACAAAACATCTAATGATATCAGAGAAATAAGGCCCTAGCATGGGTGTACCCAGCTTCTGGCCAAGGGGGGGCAAGTCAGATTTTTTAGGTCGGATCGTCCGCGGCTGTTTTGTCATACACACTACACAAACACACCTACATGAAACATTAGGTATATGTAGTGTAGTGTGTAGGGCAAACAGCCACAAATGATCCTGCTTAAATATATAAAAGTAAATTTGACTGTGCATGCATGCAGAATGTACCAATATGCATGTCACAATCACAACACAATATCAATCAGACAGATTTCTATACTTTGATATAGACACTGAATGAATATTTTTTAATCACCTCCGTTTGATTTAGCTCCTTCAAAACAATAACATGTCAAATAAAATAAATGCTAGTCGCTCGCAACTCGCAACTAGACGTGTGTCGCTCTTTAGGGAAACGACTCAGTGTTCCAAAACATGAAACTGATACGTTTGTTCCGGAACAGTTGCCCAGTGTAAAATGTTTCATTTGGAACTCGCTCACTGCGGCCGACGAGGCGACGAATGCGACGCGGCGACACGAGCCGACAGACTGAACGACAAGAGCGAGTGATGAACTGATGAGAGAGAAGCGAAAGCGAATTTCGCGCGCAACAGTGTACGTGATGTTGTGGAAGAGTGACTGAAATAACGATATAATGATAAGAGTGCCGGCCTAACTAAATAGCCGACGAACGACTTTAAAAGACGATAAAGTCTCAAAAATTCTTTTTTTTATTTTTAATATGTAGATATGTATTGTAGAGTGTACATACTTGTATATGACAATCAATGTATATAAAATCGATTTTTAAATACGCCAGCTACCAACATGTTAGTAGATAAACTAGCTGTCAGTCCTAAGCCTGAAAAAGTACCTATGAAGGAAAATCGATTTTATTCTTTGTTATAAGATATCCAGTAAACAAAAAAAATCATTATAATAAAAATATCGAGGTGGTTTCGGTTGCAAGTTCCACATCTGATACAAATCTGCGTGAATATTAAGTTACTCTGTTTCAAAAAACTCGATGTTCCAATTGATCCAAATGAAACATATCACTGATTCGGAACATTGTACTGATGCAGATGCAAATGTTCCAATCTTTTTAGGGATACGTTTTTCCCACGACTATTATATAGGGATTTGTGACATTTTGTTATCACAAGTGTGGCGACTACAGGGCTATGTTGCCCTATTAAAATATAAATTAATTTCAATGAAACTAATTAATAATTCATTTTCATCCCCCCATCTCGGAAAGAGTATTTTTGCTCTTCGATATCTGAGTGCAAAAGCCGTTTTTATCCGCTAGAGGATAAAGTAAATTGAATTAAGAACATCGTGTGCACTAAGTTTGTGAATTCAAAACATCATTAAACCTATTTGCTTCTACCTCCATGCCAAAATGCCCAATTTATCAGTACACAAGTCACTAACACCAACATTACAGAACCTAACAAAATACACAAAACTACACTTAACTTAAGGGGGTGCAGCGCGGACGCAAAATTGCGAGTTTCATGTTTCTTTACGATAGTGAGCGAGCGGCGCGTGGCAGTGGTATGACAACGGCGCACGACTACGAATACGCACGCACACTAATATCTGTACAGAGTAGGCTGGTAATTTAATTAGAGCAACGTTTACTTTCGTAAAATCATAGGCGTTTGGGTAAAAAATAAAAGTTTTAATATATTCATATTCGTATTTTTTAATTGAAAAATAAGACAACAGTGGCCTGCGGAATATCAATACAAACATTTTGATGTCGGATCGTTGTTTCATTTGTGCTATATTTACAAAGTTTCTGAAGAAATAAGTTTTTAGATATCATTATTTTACGTATTGTTTATGCAGTTTCTGGGTATTTGTTTCAAATTCCAAGACAACCATGGCCTTGTAAAAGGATCAAGCTAAACTACAATAGTCCTTTTAATGTATATGACCTATTCAGCGCCTAGCACCAGTGACTTAAAAACACGTAAATTTTCAAATTCCGCGCGGCACCCCCTTAAGTAACTGTAGCAACGTTACTTTAAATTTTTCTTAATTATACCTAAGTATTATTTGTTATAATTTAAAGATTATTCTGTAATACCTACCTACCTGTTTTTTTTTTGCATTTAGTTATTTCCTCGCTGAGGTGGGATGAAAAGTTACGTGTTGCACTCGAGTGCAAAGATTTTTCACCTTGTGCTCTTTTGATTCCCTCGCTGACGCTCAGGATTCTAATTTTTGAATCACTCGCTGCGCTCGTGATTCAATTTTAGAATCCTTCGCTTGCTCGTTCATCAAAATTGAGCACGCGGTTAAAAAGCAACTTTGCACTCTTGTATAACAAATAACTATTATTCATATGTTTTCTGTTTAAAAATGTTCCAATCTTTTTAGGGATACTTTTTTCCCACGACTACTCGCAACTCCTTTACGAAGATTACCGAATACAGCCAAGCATTCGAACGCTCGGCTAGATTCGGTAATCTTTGTCCGCCATCGTCGCGCGCGGTTTTTTGGCAATTGCACCGTACAATTTGCCAGTAGTGTCTACTGCGCGGTTTATTTAAAAGTTAGAGCATAAAGCCCCGGTTACACTTTGATTAATAATTAGGCGAGTTCATACATGTTCTGCGAGATTTCCAGGGGGGGAGGGAGAGAGGGGAGGGAGCGCCCCCCCGGGCACGCCCATGATGCGGCCTTTCTGTTTCGGCTCCTTTGAATTAAAACTACCAAAAGTGCTTTATTTTTCTTTTTAATCGAAATGTCTTTTAGCGTTTTTCTTGAAAACTAGCGTATAAAAATTTAAGGTTTTTTCATAAAAATAGTTAATATATGTTGTTGAATTTATCCTCAAAATATTTGTAGTTTATAAAATATGACCTTATAGGTATAGTATCCAAGCTCACGTCGTCGGCCGGCGGCGTCGCGTCGTGTCGTAAGCAGCTCCGCAATTTTTGTTTATAATGACGATTTGTGCCATCAAAGGATGCTTTAACAAGTCAGAATCTAGCAAAAAGGATCATTTCGTAAAACACGATATTTATTATTATTCATAAATTTGTAATGATATGTCATTCCATGTATGTTGTTGTTCAATTTATCACGATTGCTGTTATCAAAGCGCCCGTTATTTAGAAAATAGTTACAGCTACAAGGATTTTAAACTGAAGTGCTCAAAAATGTTATAACAGTAATTTTTTCTGATAAGATTGATTTTTGTGCAATAAAGAGTAAATGAATAAATATTGGCATTCTTATTTATCACCAAACATTGTTACATTTACATAACATGACATGTAAATGTTTTCGTGTTATATAAGTAAGTATATTTCGTATATTTAAAGAAGTAGTTAATGATATGAAAATTGTGGTAGTAGTAGCTTCACCGCCATCTAACTAAAGGCTCGAAATAATAATTTAATGCACAATGAGATAAAATTATGCTAACAGTTAAAGAGAAAAGTGGCGGCCCATTGTCTCTGCCTACTCCACAAAGTACCTTTGTAATATGCCTCCCCTCCTGAGGGATTGAGGCGTAAGCTATATGTATGTATGTATGTACCTTACAATTTTTACTATTTTAAATAATAATCACACTGAAATGAAAGCATCTTATGTATATAACCACAGACCAAATATCTAGACGATGCATGTGTCACGATTTGTATGAAAACCAAGCGTGCCACATTTTTTGACGTACTATGATTTGACAAGCGCCATTTAGTGATGGAAGCCACCTTACGCGCCAACTCGATTTAAAAATGCCGCGTTGCGAACGGTTTTAATACAGAAATTCGTTCATCGATTTATTTCGATTCGAAAGCTAAACAAATATAAAATTAAGGCCTGATTTTTTAATCCTCAGATAAGTATTATGCAACGAATAACTTTGTCATTGTGACACATTTTCTAAAGAGATACTGTTATTATGTCAAAATTATTCAATGAATAAACTTTAACTGACGATGGAAAAATCAGCCCTAAGAAGTTTTATCTTATTATTTTTTAATAAAAAATAATCAATAGCACAATTTATGTGTGGTGATTGAACGAATTGTTGAATGTAAACGTACCATAAGAGACTAAGGACGGGTCTGTGGGGACAGGGCGCATATTCATAGTAAGCCTAGGGCTGTCAAAACTCTAAATCAGGCGCTGATTGGCCGAGTGGATGTGACGACGCATCGTATCGTCGTAGTGATAAAGAAATCTTAGGATTAATCCTTCGGGAAAACTACTGATAACTTTTTGATTTTAATGTTCATTTATAGGTACCTACCTAACTAACCTAACCTAATAATACCTAAAATGTTTTTGTTTTTTCATATAATTTTACCAGCCTGCCGAAATTATTCAACACTATTTACTTTTATTTTACTTTAAAAGCCAAAGGCGCCCATTTAATGTTCAAATCCTGCTCGTGGATATTTTTTTCAACATTTGTGTTTTTGTAATTATACCTACCTTATTTAAAATCTACAAAGGGTAAACCTACACTAGATGGACACCTACGTGTGAGTAACTTGAGATCTATACATTTTTAAAATTTTAAATAAATCTTACAATAAGTTTTTTGTAAATACAATATATTTTAGCGCCATCTATCGGTAA
Organism: Eudonia mercurella; assembly: GCA_963082485.1. NCBI lineage: Eukaryota > Metazoa > Arthropoda > Insecta > Lepidoptera > Crambidae > Eudonia > Eudonia mercurella. The sequence continues at coordinate 8,022,446 of OY720049.1, read as the reverse complement.
GAAGCGTAAACGCGCACGCAAACGTATGTTGGGAATCCTTTGGTTCTAGTAGACCAAATGAACAATGGGTTCAATGCTTGTATTGTCATAATTCTTATGTGTTCTCTACTTCAAAGTAAAGAAGAATATCGTTTGAATAAATTCGTTTATTTTATTACACTTAAGATCGCGACTGTACCTGTATTAAAATAATGCCTTATTTCTAGAAAAGTAAAGAATATTGCGATCTGAATTTTCGTATGGTGTATCGACTAATTTTCAACTAATTCGCTATGCAATTAGATTTTCGCTACGTGGTTTCATTCTCGAGATACAGGTGGCCACAAATAACCGCTTATAACTTTTAAACGCGACACCGACTAATTTCTTTTTTATTAAAAATTAAAGAAAGGCTTTGGCTGTGTCCCCCCCCCTTTTCCTTTTTTTTATTTATTATAAAGATATGTACCTTTAAAACTCTTAAAAATTGGACATATTTTCCGCTGTGTTCAAACATCCAGCAAACAAATTTGACGAGATTATATACAAAAAAGCAAAACTTAGGGGACACAGCCAAAGCCTTTCTTTAATTTAATGAAAAAAGTAAGTAAATCGGTCCAGTTTTGGAGGAGGAATCATCGGACCACGAAACGTTGATTTTGTCTACTTTTCATACATATTTTTCAACTAGTTGTCGCCCGCGATGACTACACTATCCCACAGGAACCCGTTACCGGGATAAAAAGTATCCTATATCCTAGTCCGGGTCATGGTCTGTCTATGTGTAAAGTTTCATATAAAAATGTTCAGCCATTTTCACGTGATGCGCGGTCCAATAAACAGACAAACAGACAAAAATTCTAAAAACTGTTGGAACGTGTTCTGTTATCGATTCTAAGTATCCTTAGCCAACTTTTTTTCATATATCTTCCATGTACAGACTTTCGACCCTCTTTAGCTTTATTATATGTAGGTATGTATAGATAGATTTGGTCTGTGGTATTCAAGTCTCAGAACAATCTAAGGCTAATTTATTTATAAATTAATGTTTTATTATTTAAATTTGAGATTACGTAAAAAAGTAAGAAAAGTACATAGCGTATACCGAGGGCCGAGTTTAAGTAATTTTTGACATTCGATCACGTTAACGAAGACGAGAATTTGTATGGCAAATTTTTACTTTTTTACCTGTTCTCGTTTGTCGCCAGGAGGCGCTGCTAAAATTCCATACTAATTTTGGTTTTCGTAAACGTAATCGACAGTAAACAAAACTCACACTAGGCACTCAGACCTAATACTGGCCAAAGACCTCCATCATCGAAATCAAGTGAGTTCTAGGCTGCTGATCTACTTAGCTTAGTTTGCCAAAAAGTGCGGGTTTGATCCTGGACTTGAGTCTGGCTTGTAAGTAGGTAATCAGCAAATAGACTCGGTGAAACGCTAACTTATTTTTGTACCTAAACTGACAAATTCCTCAAAATACTTAGAACTGTAAGCTCCTCTTGTGTGTCGAGCGACGCGGCCACCGGCCGATGACAATTAAAATTATATTGTCTGGTATTCACGCAGACGCGAGCTTTAAGAGCATTTACGCCGCACACCAGCGCCGCCAATGAAAAAAAACATATCTAGTAATTAGAGATAGAAAGTATGATGATGGATGAAGAATCGTATGGAAGCAGTAATAAGAGTGTGTTGTTTTATCAATTTCTTTCATACTCCATACAGGGTAAATTTTTTTTTAAATATAAGAAGGAGGCAGACGAGCAGGCGGGTCACCTGATGGAGAGTAATCACCGCCGCCCATGGACACCCGCAAAACCAGAGGAATCGCAAACGCGTTGCCGGCCTTTGACTTATTGAACAAAATACGAAACCTATGAAAATTTAATTTGAATTTAGAACATTAACATTAGGATTTGAAAACCTTATATTATATACTATTAAACGACATTTGACATATATTCCGAAATATACACATTTTTCTGATAATCCTTACAAAACATAAACTTGCAAGGTGTTTCGATTTTTCTGATGGGAAGTGTATTTGAATGAAGTAATTTAGCATTTTTACGTCACCTAACGAACATCTGACATGTTATGGTTTAGTTAAATACGGCGTTATAGTTAAAATTGGCCGTTTTTTGTAGTATATACTTATACTTTTATATCACAAAAATACGTTTTTTAATTATAAACATAATCATTATAATTGATTACAATTCCGTATAAAATCTGTTTTTAATGTAATACCTAATAAAAAAAGTAAAAGTAAAAGTATCTTAAGTAGGTATTCATAACGAATACATAATATACCTACATACTGTGCGTACAACACGTTACATTAACATAAAAAATGCACACTTTGAAAGTAATTGATCAAGTAGCTTTACTGAACCGATTGCAACCATTTTTAACCCCCGACGCAAAAACGACGGGGTGTTATAAGTTGGAAGTGTCAGGGTGTTTGATGTGCGTGCGTGCGTGCGGCATCGTAGCTCCCAAACGGATGAAACGATTTGGATTGTTTTTTTTGTATGAAAATCGGTCCAAGATGGCCGCCGCCACAAAATGGCAGATTACATATTTTTTTACAACTCCCTCAATATGGATATCAAATGAAAGGGCTCGACTAGTAGAATACTATACACTATAACAAATTTCAAATCCAAGATGGCCGCCACCACAAAATGGCGAATTACATTAGTTTTCACAACTTCATCATTTTCAGAAGTAGTTAATTTTTAGTAGGTGTAACAAGTTAATAATAAAAATAAAATTTAGTTTCATGAGTTCTACTTTTTAATATAATTTTATTGTCTCTTTCTAATATAATAGTAAAAGTATATCTACCTAACTTAAGTTTTAAAGTGTTTGTAAAAGAATGAAACAAAGTGATGAATTTACAACTAATTTATTTTCACTTACAAATAAAAACAAAAAAAAATACAAAGTAATCATTATACACAACAAAGTAAACATAATTATTATAATCTCTAGCTGTCATTACTCTTAAGGCTTTTCCACCCGAGATGTAAGAGGCTACTAATAATCTCTCTTTTGTGGCTAAGCGGTGCGTGAGGTCAAAATCTACCAATAGAATTTCTTATCTTTCCTTGCGATGTAAAATGGAGTAATCCTATTGGTAGATTGCCTTGCACAACACTTAGGTATGTATGTCGCACAACCCCGGTGTAAAAACAGCCTTAAGCCCTTTTAGCCCCTTGGAAGCATTGTAGGACGTATGAGACCGGCATTATGCCACTAGTGGAGGCTAGTGTTTTCCTTTATTTATTAAAGTTTGAATATACTTAACTGTAGACCGATGTTCAGAAACCATATTTATGATGTAACTAGCCCGATAGACAGGATCCACGGAGCTGTCTGGAATTTGGTCCATCTTTTTCGTTAAAACAGCTAGATCGTCTAAATCTAAATTATTTGCGACGTCGCAGAGTAACTGCATCTTTGAAGCTAGAATATCCCGCCTAGAAGATGAGGCTTGATCCTCAACAGAACTTGGAGTTGGAATAGTCGGTGCAGGCGACAGCTCTAACGGAGGATCCGTTAGAGCTGTCATTCTCTGTCTCTCTTCTCTTTCTTTTCTTCCTGTCCTGTACCTTTCGTAGATGCTCTTTTCGTATTCTTCTTCTGTTAATCCACCACCGAAGACTAATTCTACAGCACAGTATTGCATCATGTGACCAAATTGTAGGCAACGATGGCACTCTTCAGAGGGGCAACGCGCGGTCTCGACCTTGATTTTATGAGTACCACATATTTTTTGCACATAAAAAATAGCCCTTCCTTCTGGATTGTCTTCAACGAACACCATAAATAGATCATAAGGTTCTCCATCTGATCTATGGAGAGGGACAACTGTACAGACGGGATAGGACTGCGACCGAAGGTCATCGCGAATACTAGTTGGATCCATATCGGCAACGAGGCCGCGAACCACAACGCGGAGGAAGCTGCCGTTGGAGGCAAAGTAGTCAATGTCGTTTTTGCGAAGGAACGATTTTAACCAACGGTAATCTCTTGACGTCAGCCCAGAAATTTGTACGCCTTGTGAAGTATTTTTGGTACTGAAAATTGTGCCCTTGGTGTTCATAGCGTCTTCGACTTTAAGCCAAGACGACGCGTCTTCTATGTAAATGAATTGTGTTGGCTTTGAGGACGACGAACTGGGAAGGCCGCAATTGGACAGAGCGGACTCGCCATGACGATTCTTCGGTAATTCCTCAGGTGATAAAGACATTGACCCAGGTGTGCTCGAATTTAAATGAGACTGTACTGTTTGGTATGCGGCAGGGTAGTTGATCTTCAGAGTTTTTTACCAGTTCTTAGTTCATTTGAAAGCTGAAAATAATGAAAGTAACATGTTAATAATAGAAGCTGACGTTGGGCGTAAGCAATAAGAAGGCTATTTCTAAGGGTTTAATGCGAAGGGTAAGGCACACTAGCGCCACCAATTGATAATTTGACAATTACTCACGGACCGGATATTTTTTTAAACATTGCGTACAGTCCGACAACAGGAAAGCATCCATAGTATTTATTTAATAATTGTGCACTACTTTTTGTTGTGTGGTTTATTCACAAAACGGGCTATCGCATTTATTAATGGCCACTGTTGGTGTTAGCGAATGAATACAAAAACAAACCTAAAAGTAGTGCACAATTATTAAATAATAGATGTTTGCCTAATTTCGGAAGGTCCGCAATGTTTGAAAAAAAATCCAGTTTAGCAGTTATCAAATTAAATCCATTAGCGGCGCTAGTGTGCCTTACCCTTCACCTTAAAGAACTTTGTAATGCTGACTCATTATATTTGAATTATTTTTTCTTTCTTAAAAAATGCAAAAAAATCCGACAAATGAACATTAAACCACCGCAAACATTATCCTTTACCCTGCATGGCGTCCGTTACGATACGCTTTATCATGACTTTTTCTAATAATCATACCTACTATGCTGAATGATCAGGGGCCTTATAATGAGCAGTATTATTGATTGTAGTTGTGAAGGCGAGACGCGTGTAGTGGCGTGCGTAGGATACTGCTTTAAGACCTGATCTTAAGTGATGATAAGGCCGAAAGTGGAAGTGGACTTCACCCGGAATCCTCAACAACATGGTGGTAGCTAAGCTAGCCAGGCGGACAAACAAGCTCTACCACCAACCCAACCGAGAGCACAAACATGTGCTGGGAATCGAACGCGGGACCTTGGGTTTGGGACCGGTGATCTTAACCACTACACTACAGAGGCGGTTTCTTTAAGCCCGTGTTGGTAAATAATGCAAAGAATATCAACTTAATTACCGTTCATGAAACACAATCCCCTCAAAAACATAAATATGAAGTGAGAGCCAAGTTCAATATTATGTTATATAGGTATGCCTTGGTTGTTGACTTCAACGACAAAAGAAATGAGATCTAAATGGGTGCCAAGTTCAAAGCCTAAGGTCTGACTTGGCTAGTTCTCATATATGAATTATTATTAAGTACATAGGTACTGACGAACTGTTATAGTAGGTATATAGATACCTACTAAAACAGTCATGGAAGAGCCCTATGTTCGATGGCTAGTTTCTACCAGCCAGCCAAATTTCCGGAAGAATAAAATAAGAACTTACAGCTTTAGAACTTGCGAAGTCTATAATAATTCGTATATGAAAACTAGCCAAATCAGACCTTAGGCTTAGAACTTGGCACCCATTTAGATCTCACTTCTTTTGTCGTTGAAGTCAACAACTAAGGCATATATTATAATATTGAACTTGGCTCTCACTTCACATTTATGTTTTGGAAGATATCATTACTTTTTGTACAGAAAATATTAGTAGCTAGTAGGTAGATACTTAATCATCATATAATCATAATTCCTAAATTAATACAACAATGAAACGATTGCTCAACAGGTCAAATAATGTAACAAGCACCTTATACGTATCGACACAAAAATCTCCATAACGCGATTCAGTGCGTTTACAAGTAACGCCATCTAGCGGCGTGTAGTAGTAACATTCATTATATAATGTTTTAGTTTTTATTGTTTGGTATTCCACTCGTTATATATTCACGTGAAGACCTTAAAATCCATATAAAGACCAGCTGTCATCGATTTTGATTGCTGATTCTTACATTACAGGCATCTCTAAGTAAGTGTTCCTAATAAAATCAATTAATTGAAAAATATATTAAATTGATAAAAATTTACTAGTTTCCGATTTATTCCTTTGTATTCGCCTAACTACCTATCTGGATGCCAAATTTGAACTTTCTAGGTCATCTGGAACTGGGTTAGAGTTTTGATCTATCTATAGATCAGTCAGTCAGTGATAAAAATGTCGATTTTTGACGTTAATATTTAAATAACCGTTTACCGAACATGTATTTTAACAACTGTTTTGCTAAAAACAGCTAACTACTAACACCCCTTGTGTTGCGGCTCGCCAGTTTTTTTAGCTTGAACTTGGCTTGACGCGCTACCGCGTGTCTAGATTAACCGCTCATATGCGGCGAGCACTGATCAGTGCTCGCGCCGTAATTAAATTTCTATAGTGTCTTTATTCATAGCAGACGACGGATTAATTATAGAAAGAACTTTTTAAAGATTTAACTGTAGTTTGGAATTGTTTTTTCTTTCCAGATATTTTGTAAGATATTTTTTCTTTGGTTCCATTTATAATTATAATGATTAGGTTATTAGAACAACACTAGAAACACTTATGACATTTAAAGGATTTATGACCTTACTAGGTATAAAGAAGCAATTTTTTTAACCAATTATAAATATAATAAATAAATAGTAAATAGTCAATTTATTTAAAACAGTTGTTAAAATACATGTTATGATACATCATACTTATTCTAGGATATGAACATTAATATGGAAAACCCGTGCTATAAGTAGATAATATAACTATAACAGAATACATTAATAAAATCTAAAGAATTAAATTTTTTAAAACAAATCAAAAAGTACACTTTACAACATCTATACCTATGTACTTTGGGTATTAATTATCAAATCATCATCATCATCTCAGCCAAAAGATGTCCACTGCTGGACAAAGGCCTTAACTATTTAATAGTATAAGTAAAATGTATGTACCTATATGTATGTTTATTTTGTTGTAAGTTTATTAAGAATATAAGTGTATGATTTGTCTATCCAACTAACCCGATATCAGGTGTAATAGATTTTCAGTCTCATCATAGCTAAGATTACAAATCCATTTCATTACGCTCTTTTGGCATTTATATGTTATAAGATTAGGCAGGTATGTGTCAAACCATAGTTGCATTATTATTGTCAATCTATACTAATATTATAAAGCTGAAGAGTTTGTTTGTTTGTTTGTTTGTTTGAACGCGCTAATCTCAGGAACTACTGGTTCGAATTGAAAAATTCTTTTTGTGTTGTATAGTCCATTTATTGAGGAAGGCTATAGGCTATATTACATCACGCTATGACTAATAGGTGTGGAACAGTCGCTAATTAACGCGGGTGAAACCGCAGGGCACAGCTAGTTTATAGTATAAAATTAATCTAATTAGAATTAACTTTAATTTTGCTTTTTACAGGCTTTACACTCACTGCACTTTTACAAGGTCCAAACCACATCCTATCAAAGGCCTGTTGGAGTTACAAAACATGTATAACATAAAATGTGCTGTGATTATATTGAGCAAGTTAGCCTGTTTCTACCAGACAAGCAGGGTTGGAGTGTAGCCTTAGGGGCACTAAGGAAAAAAGGACTTAGACAAATTTTGGTACAAATTGATTACTGACAACCCCCCCTTTTGGTTTTATTCGATTTAGGACACCTAGAGGAACAATTTAGGTCTTATAATTTTTTTCGTAAAGTGCATAGTTACAGAGTTATTACGAATTTAAGAATATTGGGACTTTTTTTTCAATGCTAGTTGACCCCTCTTTTTTGGATTCTACGTGTTGATATTATGGTCTCCATCAATTTATTTCATGTACATGATATATCTCCGACGCATAGTTTACGAAATATTTAACAATTAAAAAAACGAACATACCTTCAAGGTCAAAAAACTCGAAAAATATCAACCGCAGAAAAAATTGTTTTATACAAAACTTGATTGTATTAATTGCCTTAAAAAGACAGGCATGAAAAAAGTAGGTGTTATGGGGGCATGTAACGTACCAAGTCCTTTTTCCTTTTAGTGCCCTTAGGGCTAATAATCCAAAGATTGTGGGTTCGATTTCCTATCGAGCTGCCTGAGGCTGAGTAATTTTTTTCAGTAAAGCTTTATCTTGTAACTATCTATAGCATTGTGAATGCAAAATTCTAAATAATAAAAATTGATTATTACTGTTGCAAACATTATTGTTCACTTAATGTGCGAATAGTAAATAACTTAAGAGATCGCAAATCTATTTAATAGATAACTTATGATGATCTATAACTTCAATAAATGCTTTAAATATAAATGTGTTCTTTACAGATATGTGAAGCTCACTGTATACCGAGAAATTTTAGTGGTTGTTTTCCTGCAGGTGGGTAGATCAGACCATGAAACTGAACCACTTTCCCCAAGTAACATAGGTCAAAAAAAAACCGGCCAAGTGTGAGTCGGACTCGCGCACGAAGGGTTCCGTACTCTATGACGTATTAAAAAAAAAACTACTTACTAGATCTCGTTCAAACCAATTTTCGGTGGAAGTTTGCATGGTAATGTACATCATATATTTTTTTTAGTATAAAATAAAATAAAACATTTTTATTTCAGACTATACGGTCCATAATAGGTTAATTAAAAGTTAGTTAACAAAAATAGCTTATTCTACATTAGTGCTGTTAGTAAATACAGATATAATATTACTTAACTAAACCTAAATTATTTAACTAAACCCAAGCACAGCTCCACCCAGTGTCTCTGTATTGGACAGTCCGGTCTTTCAGCAATCGCTCTCAGTATGCTGTTCCGACTGTTATGCAAGCGCTGCAGTAAGGAGGCCGCTTTCTTGCGCATGATTGCGTGAAACCCATCCGCATGGGGAGGCCCATGGCAGGCAAACATTCCTGGTCGCGGCAGCCGCAACAGCACCCTGAAAGCGTTGTTGTATTGAACCCTCAGGATGTTGTAGGCTCGGCGCGTATATGAGACCCACAGTCCGCTCGAGTAGAAAGACTGACAGAACGCCTTAAATATACTTATTTTGACGTCTGTCGTGTAGCGAGCGAACCTGCGGGCGAGCATATTGCTCCTCACTGCCAACGCCCTGCGCTCTCGCTCTATATCACCGTCATCCCGAAGGTCGCTGGTAACAACGTGACCTAGGTATTTAAAGCTATCCACAACGTTCAGGACTACGCCGTTGAGATATACAGGCGGCACAAGGCGAGGCTGTTGCTTGGGTGCCTTAAACACTAGGATTTCACTCTTTTTAGAGTTGTAATTAAGGCCGTGCTCCATCGCATAGGTACATCTCACAGATAGAGAGTTTTATCAATCTCTTATTTTAGAAGTTACAGGGGGGACACACATTTTACCATTTTGGAAGTGTCTCTTGCGTAAACTATTCAGTTTAGAAAAAAATGATATTTAAAAGAATAATTTTTTAACTTTCCCATACAAACCATGCTCGGTCAATAGAGGCTTTGTATAGAAAAGTGAAAAAATTATCTCGTTTTTTGGCCTGTTTCTTGGGGAAAGTGGTTCAGTTTCATGGTCTGATCTACCCACCTGCGGGAAAACATCTGCTAAAATTTATTGGTGTAGGTATAATTGGTGGTGCCTTAATATGGGAAAATAGTTCCATAACTGCTTGCATGCAAAGGAAATGGTCTGGCTTTTATAAATAGCCTCAGCACAACCTACCTACTTATTACTATTTTTTTTTATATTGCAAAATATTGAAGTGTCCACTTTTTGTTTTAGAAGACACTGGGTATCCCCAACGCCCAATACCCATGGCTTATGACACCTATTTTAGAAGCCTCTTCAGGTACATCAGAACCAACCTATTGATAATCAAAAACACACAAAGGCCAGAATTCTCATTGAGGATACATTTTCAAAACTCTAAAAGTCTGTGGTGTTTGTCTGCACAAAGAAAGAGCTACATTACAAACCATTGAAATGCGCTAAAACGATAAAAATTAAAATTCTATTGTGTCTGGTATTCGCGCGCTCGAGCGCATATTAGCTTGCTAGGTCCTACATAATAATGCAATTAAATTTTAAACACTTCCATGAATCTACTCGTGTTAAAATTACATTTATATTTTAGACAATCCAGAACATTTAAAGTTTGTAGCAACAGGGAAGGATTTAAATTGGACTATAATATTGTACCTACCTACCTACCTACCTACGAAACGATAAATTCTTACATTTTGTAACCAAAGACATTTAACTACTCTCTTTGTTTGTAACTAATTTAAAATGACAAATGGTTTCGATTTCTATTTGTTACGCATTGATAATAAATCCAACTGCCTAAAGTTTTCACTTGTTTGCCACTCCTTTTTTAAAGTTTTTCCATACATATACCTACTTTACACTACATACTACTACATACTTTTTACGTTCAAAATTTTGAGGGCAGTAGAATCTGCCCTCAAAATTTTGAACGTAAAAAGTTCAAAGTTTTCACTGCATTTAAGAATAACTTACGGTGTTTGAAAAGTTTAGAGTATTTTCACACACATGGTCAGTGTTTATTAGAAATTAGGAACATTTAGTAAAAAAAAAATATAGCCAGGTACCACTGATTGTAGGTAATAATTACTAATGAAATGAAGAAAACGCGAACGGTTATAAAAACCAGTAAAAATTACATTACCAAGTAGTTCTAAAAGTAGGTACTTACATAGATACTCACGGATTTCTTGGCAACTTGTCTTCGTCTGGTCTATCAGAATTATAATGAAGTGCAAACTAGTAGGTAATGAGCACTTGTCGAACAATATGGAATAATTAACAATTAATTCAACTGCTGATAAAATTATTAGTTCAAAATATAACTTCGTTGCACGCATTGATCGAACTGCTCGTGTCGAATCGAACTGAATGAACTATGTGATTATACATAGTCTATGGAATGAATGAACTGACTGATTCTGATTCATTCATTCTAATCGGAACCGGAAACTAAAATGAGACTCCTAGCTACCATAGACCATATACCATAAAATAAAATATTTTTTCATAGATAATAAAAATCAATAGACTCGTTTCAACTAACATTCAAATAATTAAATCGATTGCAACTTCATTTTCTCCCTTAGTTGATGGCTTAGTGCGGTTAGCATATTTTATGCCAGATTTGGCATATTTTCATATTGCTTAGCTTTTTTTATTAATATTTTTTAAAGCATGAAAAATAATAAAAATAAAAATTTGTCTATGAAACAAACGACTCCGGGTATAAGGGTGGATTCGCGTTTTGGATTTTTTCTGATTTATTTTGAAGCCTTTTTGTAAATTAATCTGAAATGCGTGCAAAGTTTCAAAAATCGAAAGAAGTTCTATTAAGTAAGATCTGCTTAACAAAGGCACTCTTTTTTAATCAAGAATTTAGATAATATTTGATCTCAAAAAATAATAAGAGAAATGGTAATGACGTTAGGCTAATGGCAATGTTTTTTTGAGGATGGTAATGATTAGGAATGCTTGGTAATGACGAGCTTTTACGGCAAAAATAATAATTAAGTACCTGATACCTATTTTAGAAGACATATGTACCTATGTATTTTTTTCATATATAAGTAGTTGCTAACTTGTAAATAAAACACTTACTTATAAATTTGTAAAGTTTAATAACACAAAAATTAAAATTCAACAAATCTCGTAACAAACACAATCTCGGTCTTTAATTTAACTATGCTATCATGGCTCAATCCAACTCGCCGAAATTAATCTACTCTTATGGCACGTATTAAGTTGTTAAGTAGGTACATAACTAAATTTTAACTTAACTTTAAGTGATTAATTGCATGTAAACACAGAATTTAGTAGCAAGTTGCAAGTTAAAATTTAGCTAACAACTAAACAAGATATTTAGAATTTTGTCTATTTTTCGGTTAAGTTGGTGGGCGGGGCTTGTCATTTGACACGTTTGGACTGGCACAATATTAGTTAAATGCAGAAGTGTAGTGAGCGACGCGCTCGTTTTCAATTTTATTGTTCGTATTAAATTATTGATTATTGTATTAAACATATTTACTCGATTTAGAAACTCTACAAAAATGAGATAGACTGCGAAAACTATTGCCAGTATTGAGAAAATATATTGTAATATGTAATTTTAATTTTGCATCTAATGCACATCGCATTACAGTATCTTTTTTCTGTATTTCGTTTTCCACTTTAGATAACAAGTAAATAAAAGAGTCTTCTGCACTGCGTGACGCATTAAAATATACTTGTTATTAAATCTTCATTCGCTAGCTCCTCGAACAAAGTGGCACTTGATCCTAGGCCATACTGATCTCTTCTATTTATTCAATTTCTCACCCAGTTTTTTGGGTATGGTTATTTCCCTAATTATTTCATCTTTGACTTCATAACAAATTTAGCACAGAATTTACGACTTCATTACGTGGTTGATCGTCCATCTTGAGTGAACTAAGCAAACTAATTACTTAAATACGTATGGACATATACTTAAATATAAGCCACATAAAGTTAAGTTTAAATTTAGTTACCTACTTAACAACTTAAAACGTGTAAATCAGCCATTACTCTGTAAGCCCTATTCAATGTCGACAACTACGTCATCAACATCCGATCTAAATATTTTTACAAATATTGAAAGATCAGTTATTATATTAGGCAAGCTATATTTATGATTACATCTAATATATAAAATTCTCGCGTCACAGTTTTCGTTGCCATACTCCTCCGAAACGGCTTGACCGATTTTGATGAAATTTTTTGTGCTTATCCGGTATCTATGAGAATCGGCCAACATTTATTTTTCATCCCCCTAAATGTTAGGGGTAGTCCACTCCTAAATTTTTATTTTATTTTTTATGGCAAAACAACGTTTGCCGGGTCATCCGGTATCTATGAGAATCGGCCAACATCTATTTTTCATCCCCCTTAATGTTAGGGGTAGTCCACCCCTAATTTTTTATTTTATTTTTTATGGCAAAACGACGTTTGCCGGGTCAGCTAGTATACATATAATTTTACGCAAATAGTGTGGTAGTGCACCTGACCCGGCATGTCATGGGGTGCAAATTCCCTTCGTGGAAATTTTTTCAGCACTGTCTTTTTTCACATATCTAATAGTTTCAATAGTAAGTAGGTGGAGCTCGATGGCGCAGTGGTTAACGCGCCCGGTCTGCGAGTGCTGAGATTAAGCAACATTCGCAAAGGCCGGTCATCGGATGGGTGACCAAAAATTATTATCTCGAGCTCCTCCGTGCTTCGTAAGGCACGTTAAGCCGTTGGTCCCGGCTGCATTAGCAGTCGTTAACAACCACCAATTCGCACTGGGCCCGCGTGGTGGTTTATGGCCCGTTCTCCCTATCCATCCATAGGGAAGGCTCGTGCCCCAGCAGTGGGGACGTAAATGAGCTGATGATGAATAGTTTCAATATGTAGTACATACTATGTAATATTGAAGTTTCATTTTTGAAAACGGCAACTACCTGAAATAAAATATTATTTTGTATGATGTATTTTTAAAGTTAAAATATGTTTAGAGTATGTATGCATAAACCCACGACCATTATTCCCCAAAAGGTGGTTAGAGATCATCATATCCTATCCAAGCCATGGTTTGGATCAATGTCCACTTTTAGCAAATAGAGCGACCTTGTTGTTAATTATGCAAAGGAAGTGTCAGGATGCTGGCCAATCGCCTTATTTGATGCACTGGCGCATAATCTCGATTCACCACTTACGAATGCTGACAAGAAAAGCTGGCTATTATAAAAATATAATCCAGACAAGCACGGATAATTTAATATTTTAAGCAAATTAAAATAAAGATAACGCACAAAAAAACCCATTCAACTTCCAGCTGGTATTTCGGTTATTTTAAAGCATGAAAGCAAACAACGTTTTAAGTAAAATAGAACAAATTGCTACTAATAAGAAATTTTGAAACTTTGAATTCATCATTCCCATTAACATAACGTCATTACCATCAACACAAATCAAACGGTAATGATGATGATGGTAATGACAAACGTAGTGTTTTTTTTGAACAAATCGTGAATTCTTAGCGCTACTATTTTGTGACCGCCTTTTTGAGAATTTGTCCTGGGAGTCACAATAAGTTCTAATGCTAACAATTATACTTAATTTATAATTACCTAGAAAACGTATTTACCGGTAATGATGGAAATACGTGACAACCATTTCCTGGACATATGATTTGTAACAAAAAAAGTATTTAAAGAGCACTCACCGTGACGTGCGCTGTGGTAGATTTCGTGCAAGCGACTGAGGAGAGTGGTGTGCACGGGGACAGTAAGATACATCACGTAGATCTTTCAAGAAAGTAAATTTGACGTTAGCGCGATGGTAATGACGAATTCCTGTTACAAACTTTTGAAATTTCGTTTTGACTATTATGCTGTTCTGAATTATAAACGCTATTTATTATGTTGTTTACGGTAAAATATAGATTACTAAACGTTTGAAAAAATCGGGTTTGGCGATCATAATTATTGAAATATATATTTTGAAAGTTTTGTGCACATATATTTTCTTTAGATGGTAATGATGTTTTACTCAGTTTTAATTAAATTAGAAAATGAGTTTTTAGAACACAAGGTTCGTAACTCTGTCACCTTACGTTAAATTATGTTTAAAATCTCGCTTAAACAAAAAAAGTAACTGAAAAATGAGATAGAATTTCTAATCAACTAGAAATAGTTTTTTTCCATGTTTCGCGAAATGACCCATAAACGTTCCAAATTAAGGATGGACTTCTTGGCGGGAAAGTAAAGAGTCATGTCTGCGGTTTTGTTTTATTTTCTAAAATTTGTGTTATGTCGAATATTAATGTGAAATAATGGTGGATGAAATGAAATAATGGTGTATTAACCGTTAAGTGTTCGTGAGTGTGCATGAATGTTGGCAAATGAAACAAAACAGTGCAACGTCACTTTTCAAATTCTCTCAAGAAGTCCGCCCGAGGACTTAGTAAAGCCCCACATCTTTGCTGAGATACTCGAGGGGTTGGGGGGTATATCATTTCTCACTTCTCATTTCTATTATCATTCATCATCATCATACAGAAAAGAAAAATTGTTTATTTATGTATTACTTGTTACAAAAACTACTTGACACTGGCTAAATGTGCTAATCGCACAAAGCCATCAACAAAAAAAAAAAAATTAAGGATAAAATCGATGACAGCATTAGTGCTAATAAAATAAATAAATAAAATTATAATTAAAAAATAAATTTTAATGTTCTTGAGAAAATATCTTTGTTTTCGGTAGAGGAAACTTTAAAAGTTGTCAAACCTTCGATAGTTGATATTGACCAAGAGTTTAGAGTAAATTCGACCACAATTGAAAAACTTATCACTCAATGGAAAAACATTGTTCACATCAAATGGGAAACGAAGTATTAGAATATAAGGATGCAGCTGGGAATAACCCTTTCGCGGATTTATCTCCGCTAGCTCTTTCGCTTTTAACACTACCGCATTCAAAATATTGAACGGATTTTCAGCCAAATGAACTTAGTAAAAACGTAGCTAAATATTTTTACGACCGTTTTTGATAAAAAAGTGCTTACTTTAAAATAACATTATCATTGTTAACAGATAAACTACGAGTTTTAATGTGGTTTTAAGCAAATCCAACAAGTTATATTTCTAATTTGTTCATCTTGTGTCACTAGATTGAATTCATAAATAAAACTGTTTTATTAATAATAGTTTTGAGTATAGAAGTTTATAAGACTGGTTAAGTTAATTATAATTTTGAGTACAAAAGTATAGAAGACTGTTAAATAATAATAATTTTGAGTTTTTTAATAATTGTATAGAATCCTAATTGTTAACGTAGATTAAATCAAAACCAATGATAGTAATTTTTGAGACTGTTATGTTTTTTAAGACTGAAAAACATAGAAAAATCATAATTTACTTAATGTCTGGAAATAAGTAATAACTGAAAGTAAAAAATGATGATTACCTGAAATTCGACAAATTCGATAGTTTGTTTCAAGACTGCGAAATAAATATATCGCACTTCCAATAAAATACTGTTGTAACTCTAAATATACTGATATCTGAGATTAAACGCAATCTAATACGGTAAAATTTCAAATATCAGTATATTTTGAGTAACAACAGTATTGTATTTGTAGTGCGATATGATAATGAAACA
This sequence comes from Eudonia mercurella, assembly GCA_963082485.1. Lineage (NCBI taxonomy): Eukaryota > Metazoa > Arthropoda > Insecta > Lepidoptera > Crambidae > Eudonia > Eudonia mercurella. The sequence continues at coordinate 8,006,119 of OY720049.1, read as the reverse complement.
TCTTATTATTTCATTTTGACAAACTGATAAACAACTAAACTGCATACTTTTAAACATGTCATAGGGTTTTAACTAAAAAACAATATTTAGTCGCGAAGGCAATATAGTATTAACTCTAAGTGCTTCTCAAAAAAATATTCTAGACCAGAAAATATCTACCCATAAGCTCTAATTTTAACTGTATAATAAGAAGAAGAATGCACCTTTATAACAACATAATAATGAAGCTTTCATCACGTAAGATTCAACCGTAATGAATTTTTGAAACTTTAAAACGCTCTATCACGGTACAACGTTTTTAGAGTTATTACCATGTTGATTTTCATGTGCGATATCTGCAACTCCATCTGTTTTATCTGTTGTTGTTGGATAAGCTTCTTCAATAAATTGTCCAGTCTGCTCATCTAATATTAAATTAGTGTGTGTGTGTGTGTTCCAAAGAAAAATTGAGAAGTCGAAATATTTAAGCTTACAATCACTAAAGAGATTTATGCACAAAGATAATCATATCTTTTATGATAATCTGAATCAGTAATTAATAACTTTTCATACCTACTTTTTGCTATTTATTTTTTCCTTATTAGCAAACTTGCTGCTGACAAGGTAGAGCAGAATGTTGTAGCTATTTAATTTTAATATTTTGTTATTTTTCGTAAAATGTTCTTTCTAGACATCAAACTTAAACTAAAATTAGTCTCAAATGTGATTCGTCGTCTTTAGTATGGTTTTAAAAGTTTAAAAACAATGTCTTCATCTCAAAATCAACATTATTGATCTCAGTATGTTAAGAATTCTGATTAGTTAGATAGTATAATTATAATTAATAATAATTATAATTCTGAATAGTTTTAAGATAATCAAAGACTGAATTTGCCAAGTTAGTTCATAATGTTATAAGCATTAAAATATTTTTGATATTTTATTTAAAAGATTTAGAATGTTAAGTGTTTTGTTTTTTGAAATGTTTAATTTGATTAAGTACCTTCCTATTAATATGACATTTCTATTTTTTTATTATCTTAATCTTACATTATAATTATAGTTGTGCGAATTCAATTGATGCCTAGGTATCTGAATAAGATTTTTGATTATTGTTTAGTGAAAAATAGTGAAAAGTATATTAATATTATAAGTAATGTTTATAGATTGTTAAGTACCTATTTGCAAATCATGCAATATTTCATTTGGAAAATCCTTTTTTTGAAAATTAATGGAACTGATTATTATAGAACTTGATTTTTTTCTTATTTAAAACATAACTTCAGTGTTACTGTCACTCCCACGTGGCATAATGAATGTTGCAGCAATTCCTGATATGTGCAACATAACTTGTTATGTGTCAATGAGAATTTATTTCACTTAATTTCATTACCTGGGGGTCGACCGCCTAACGCTCTCGCTTTCGATCGCTTTGAAGGCGAGGCGAGGAGGAGGCGTCATCTTGTCATTTCGAAAGCAATATGAAAGCAATATCAAAAGCTATAGGCTATAGCTTTCGATATTATTCGATATTATATTTCGATATTATAATAGAAAGCGAGGCGAGGGCCTCGCTTTCAAAGCGATCGAAAGCGAGAGTGTTACGCGGTTGGGGGGCTGGTATGTGATAGACCTACACATTCAAGTTTTTTCGTTTCATATCCTACTGTTATAACGCACATAGCTAATTAGGCAACTCGGTATCTAGAAGGAATTTGCACGTACGGGTTTTTGCATCAGATCCGCCTTAAAAATATGATGAAAAATATGAAATAAAAAAAATATCATAAAAATGCACATATCAGGTTCTGCAGGCGCACCGACGATATGTAGATACCTACCTCATTCTAATTAAAAGCGACAGCCCAACAAGTTTAGGTGATTATCGCTTGCTCGGGGGCCGAGTCGGCCTACTTGTTTCATTCTACTATGGTAATACCATAAGTATGGTATCTTCATACATACGCACCGAGCGCGGCTTGTATATGAGCGCAGCCGAGCCAACTCGTCCGTACGTATCGTCGCACGCAGACAGTGACAAAGTTTATTGATGCTAATGATGCGCTGCGCCAGTCGCGGCTGAGCCGTACGTAATGCCGCACGCGCGTGCGTGTTTCATCGCTGCGCCGGCGCCGCTGCCGCTCGCACGTAGATTATAATTTGTTAAACGTAAGTCAAGGTCAACGATGGTTACAAAAAAAAAACAAGACATATTGCAGTGTTTATGGATGTCTTAATAGCAGCTTGTCCATCCAGAATTTTCTTTCTTTACTTTACCTACCGAACAAGAACGGTGAGTGAGTACCTCCTGCCTAACCTAATTACACAATTTTGTGTCAGTTATTTACTACCGAAAGAATTAAGTTCTGCTCCAGATTTCGTAGATTAGAGAGGTAAATACATGTACCTACGGATTTGTAAGTTTAATTTATTAGATTACACGGTATACCCTACCGCGAAAACAAGGGACTAATTAGGAACAGTCAGACGAAACACTTTGGACTTTGTACCGCTCTTATGTTGTGGGCATAAGTACTAATATCGACTGCAAGTGTTTACCGTGATGTGCTGTTGACCGTACCTACTTACCTATTGTAAGTTGTTGTGTTGTACAGTTGGTAAACTACGTTTAGGTAGATCGAGGGTTCTCTGGAATCCATGAATTCATATTTCTAAGTATGTTCTTATTTTATATGTAGACACCTACCTCATTCTAATTAAAAGCGACAGCCCTACAAGTTTAGGTGATTATCGCTTGCTTGGGGGCCGAGTAGCCTTACTTGTTTCATTCTACTATGGTATTACCGTGTCTATAGGTAGGTACCTAGGATAATTACAGTTCTGTGGACACACAGCCTTCCACATCTACAAGCACATCAGCTGCGGATGAAGATCAAGACATTTACATTTTATTTGAAAACATGCACGATTAAATAAGGTAATAATAAATAATTTGAATGATTATTAAATAATTAAAATTAAACAATTTTTTATTTGACACTGAAATATTAGCATAATTTTGGCAAAATTTCGACTGGTTTAGCATATTTTAGACTAGTCTTGTTGGCATTTTGTGTCCGTTAAGCTAGCGTACACATGGTCGATTTCACGTTTCTTGTTAAGCCATCTTTTAGAGCGTAATTAGTGCAAACACAAAATAATTAATGCCTCTTTAGTTTAAGACATACAGACTTTTTTTAGTGTGTACGCTGCCATCACGATCAAGCTGGCGTACACGTGATCGTTCTCGAAAACTACTTATATTATGGCAACGAAATTTGCACACAGATTTAGTGCCTAATTAGTGCGCGGATTGGTGGTTGTTAACGAATGCTAATGCAGCTGTATCCAAAAAATTTACGTGATTTCAAAGTACGGAGGAGCACAAGATGATAAACTTTTAGTTACCCATTTGATGACTAGCCTTTGCGAAAGCTGCTTTTCTTTAGCAATCGCAGATCGAGCGCAAACTACGATAATTAACGATCTAATCTCCTGCTAGATTAGTTTTTGATTTTATTGCAGTATTTCAAAAACAACTTTAAAGGTATAGAAAACACTTTTGAACTTGTCTGTACTTCTAGTATGGATAGAACTTTATATATTTTTTTTACATAGTTCCACTGCGAATTCACATAAATTATTTCTACCGACAGAGTCCAAATTTCACGCACTAAAACAACATAATTATAACAATCATAAAAAAGAAGCTCGCTTTCTTAAGCACTAATATGGGTACGCTAAACAGACGCCAGATCGAAATGTCATTTACAATTCTTGTTTAATATCTGTTCCTTTAAGAGCAATCCTTATGAAATTTTGCATAGCGAGGGCACTAATTAGGCTCTAAATGTGTGTGTAAATTTCGTTGCTATAATATAAGTAGTTTTCGAGAACGATCACGTGTACGCCAGCTTGATCGTGATGGCAGCGTACACACTAAAAAAGGTCTTTATTTCTTAAACTAAAGAGGCACTAATTATTTTGTGTTTGCACTAATTACGCACTTTAGTGCGTAATTAGTGCATCTTTTAAGATGGCATAACAAGAAACGTGAAATCGACCGACCATGTGTACGCTACCTTAACGGACACCACATTTTAGCAGGTGCTGCAGGTGAGTTGTCAATGTTGTCATTGGCAAAATACATCTCAACCACAAGAGATGTGAAAGCCTCTTTTAAAAAAAACAAGTTATTTATTTATTTACACATTATTCTTTGATAATAATAATAGATGATTATAGAAATGAGTAGTGATAAATGATATTCCCCCAAACCCCTTGAGTATCAGTAAAGATGTTAGGCTTTACTGATATATCACGCGGACTTTTTGAGAGAATTTATACTTATTATAAGTAGTTAACAATAGTGATGTTGCTTGTTGTTCCATTTGCCAACACTCATGCAATGCACGTTTACGAATACCTACGTAAAGGTTAATAATCCACCTTTATTTCACATTAATATTGGACATAAAACATAAATTATAGAAAATAAAACGACTTTCCCGTTTATCAGCTATTTATCAGGTCATCATCATCAGCTCATTTTATGTCCCCACTGCTGGGGCACGAGCCTTCCCTATGGATGGATAGGGAGAACGGGCCATAAACCACCACGCGGGCCCAGTGCGGATTGGTGGTTGTTAACGACTGCTAATGCAGCCGGGACCAACGGCATTACGTGCCTTCCGAATCACGGAGGAGCTCGAGATGATAAATTTTTGGTCACCCATCCGATGACCGGCCTTTGCGAAAGTTGCTTAACCTCAGCACTCGCAGACCGGGCGTGTTAACCACTGCGCCATCGAGCTCCTCATTTTTATCAGGTGCTTAAAATTATTTATTAGTTTTTGCCTATAACATATTGCTCTTCTCCATTGCCTAGTAACAGTCAAGATGCAACAACTCGAGTTCATTCGTGCTTTGAAAGGCACGTAGAGCCATTGGTCCCGGGCGGGCGCTGCCTGTTGCAGTGCTCAACTTTCAATGAACCTTGGTAAAAGTTTGTAAATAAGTAATATTAAGCAAAGTGAATAATAGCACAGATTAAGGAGACTGCAGAAGGCAGAGAGGTTGTATGAAGCTTACCGTCTGCAGTCTCCTTATTTTGTGATGAAAGTAAACAAACGGAAACGTTAAAACTGCATCGATTGACGAACACGAGGAGCTCAAAGTAACTTAGCAAGCGGACAAAAGTCCGTCGCCTGCGCACTCCCTTGTTACGACCTAAATTCAAACACATTTTTAGTAAAGAACACCAAAAGCATAGTAGAATGAAACAAGTAGGCCATCTTCATACATACGCACCGAGCGCGGCTTGTATGTGAGCGCAGCCGAGCCAACCCGTCCGTACGCATCGTCGCACGCACACACTGGCAAAGTTTATTGCTGCTAATGCTGCGCCAGTCGCGACTGAGCCACGTAATGCCGCGCGCGCCTGCTTGTTTCGTCGCTGCGCCGCTGCCGCTCGTAGGTTATATATAATTTGTGAAACGCAAGTCAACGATAGCTACAAAAAAATTCAGGAGATATTGCAGTGTTTACGGATGTCTAAATAGCAGCTTGTCAAATCCAGAATTGTCCTTCTTTACCTTACCTACCGAACAAGAACGGTGACACGGTAATAGTATCTAACAGTAGTGTAACTCGGCCCTATCTTTGAAATAAATGCCTACAGCCGCGCGGTACGTAAACACGCAATAGGGCTGCCCACCTACACAGTACCTATTTTAATTACATCTGCCTACTTTGATTGAGTGAATGTATTTTGTGATCGAGGAGCTCGCAGTGGCTAACGCGCCCGGTCTGTGAGTGCTGAGGTTAAGCAACTTTCGCAAAGGCCGGTCATCGGATGGGTGACCAAAACTTTATCATCACGAGCTCTGTTCTCCTTATCCATCCATAGGTAAGGCTCGTGCCTCAGCAGTAGGGACATATTAAATAATATAAATAATAAAATAATAAAATGTTTCCCACACTCACACCAATTATCTAGCCCCAAGAAAAGCTTCCTTAAGAAACTCGTTATATGGTTAACTAGACAACGGATAAACATACTTAAAATACTTAAATACATACTTATAATACATAGGAAACACCCAGACCCGAAACAATTTAGAAAAACAGGTATTTCTAAATTGATCCGACCGGGGATCGAACCCGGGACCTCAGAGATGGCGACACCATGAAAACCGGTGTGCAAGCCACTCGACCAAGGAGGTCGTCATCTCATATCAATCGACATATAAATGAGCTGATAATGATAATAATGATAATGATGATTTTGTGATTGTATTATTATATTTTTTATTTAAACAAATAAAATATGTTGTGAATGAAATAGGAAGTGTTCAATAAAAATGCATGTTGTTTTTTTTATTTTTAATTAAAAAACTATGCTTATAATATGTTTGATTTAAGACTTAATAATAAATTTGCGACCGAAAAATATTTGCGCCTCGACTGAGACGTACGAAATGCTTTATTATTAAATTTAATAGTGCCGAGTGCCGTTTATCGAGTTTCGAAACTAAATAAAAGCTTGTAAAATACATATCGTCTGCAGCTATCTAAATGTTTCCACTGTAGGTTGAATTAAAATTATTTATTTATTCTTCCCGTACGACACAAAATGCTACTTGGAAAAGGAGCACGGCCTACCCTCCAGAGCGTTACAATATCCACCACATTGACCCAATAGGTGTTGGTGGATATCACAACACAAGTCCTCAAACATGCCAGGTTCTTGGACTTGTTGATCACTCGGAGTGTAGGTAGTTTCGCTGTTAAATGACGCGTGATCGCAAACGATTTTCAACTTAAAAGTTGTTCTCCGCCAACTTGTTCGATAGCATCACCATTTATTAGTCTCATAATAATTTCAAAATCAATCAATAGTTTAATTTAATAATGCTTCCCAAAACCTACAACCCGGAGGTTTTAACACGATCGTACCTATCGTATCATGAACCGCCTATAACTACCTAGTTCACTCGTGTATAACTTTCCTTTGCCCTATTCACTTATTTTTATTAATTCAGGCATTTTTTCGAAGGAAGAAACGAAATACTTATTCATTAAAAAAGACACAAATTATGTACCTACTAGTAAGTACATAAATAAAAACATTTTATAGGCTTACCTTTCGGAGTTTCCAGGTAATCTAAAAAATGTTATTTCTGAGTGCGTTAGTGAAGAATTGATGCAACCAAAAACAGCACAATATATTCTATAATTGCTCTTTGCCATACTAAGTAAGTACTTCAACTTATTTTAATCAAAAAAACATAACACTCCTTTTTTCGGCAGTCGTGTAAAAATCGCACGCTTTCTGTTTAAAAAATAATACACCGTCCGTTGGGCACTGCGGCACATTCGCGACTGTTGCATGCCGAGCTCATGCCGAGATCCGAGCGCGTAGGTATAGCTCGCGCTTCGTCCGTTTGTATGAAGTTACACTACTGTTAGATACTATTACCACAGATTAGGTAATAGTTACTTCGTAACAGATAAATCACTCCCTACAAAAATTCGTATACCTACCACGTTAATAGCCTACTTCATTTTGTCGCGACGCGTCGGCGACCGCTGCGTGCTAAATTATGCCTAATAGGCTCGACTATAGAGTTGTTATCGATTGGCAGCCGCGCGGCCTTGCTGCCATCGTAGTAATGATAGGGCTGTTGCTACGATAAAAATATTGTTCACACACAATAACTTGTATCTAAATTAACCTGTGTCTAAATGGCTTGTTTAAGCTTTGTAATCTAAATTAAAATGAATGATAAATTGAAAAGCTCAATTGTTTATGATCAGTATGAATCCGAGTTCCATGAGAGAACATTATAATGTTATCTATGATATTAAATGAATTACCTACTTAGTTATAAATCTTCATCATCATCAGTGCATAATATCCCACTGCTGGAATATAGATTTTCCTTCGTATGAAAGTGTTATGATATGAAAGAGAACTGAGTAGGTATAGAGATGGATTATATTCCTTATAACTCGAGTATAAACACCCCTAACTCGAGTATAAAATAGGTATCCACATTCATCATACAAACATTTGCCCCTAACGGGATTCGAACCCACGACCGCTGACGTGGCAGGCTGGGTCACTAACCACCACACCAAACGTGTTGTCACAACTTTAATGCAGACATAGTCACAGGTCATTTATATTTGTCTGACGTGTCGTGTCGCGACGCGAGTCGGAACGTAATCGATTTCATACATACATTGTTTCATACATTTTTAGATTTATATTTTTATGTTGTGACTCAAAATCCGCCTTTAATGTTGAAAGTAAGTAATTAAAACCAACCTATTTTATTCTATAAATTTATCCAAATAAGTAGGTATCTATAATGTATATACTTAAAAGAGTTTCATTAGGTAGGTATGTACTTACCTTTCTTCATCAACAGGCAAACTAAATAATGACAGGTTTTAATTCCTTTTATTAGATTTACAATCATCACCTTCACAAAAATTTCCAGGCGCGGGCGGCATTAGTTTATATTATTGAAACGAGATTTTAAATCACCTAATTACTATTTACAATAATCTAAATCACACAAATGTCGATCAACATTTATATTAAACTTATTCACTATTTACAATACTTATTTAATAATAACTACAGAATACCTACAAATGATCGATGTTTTATGAATGACGCAACGTGCACAGCGAACGAGCGTACGATAACGAGCGCTTGCGACAGTCCACTGGCTTTTATATCGCCGGCGGTAAGCCGCTCGGTAGGTATCTAACGCGCGCAAGTACATGGAGTGACGTAGGCCTGCTACATAGTAGAATGAAACAAGTAGGCCATCTTCATACATACGCACCGAGCGCGGCTTGTATGTGAGCGCAGCCGAGCCAACCCGTCTGTGGGGGTTGTTCCCACACTCGAATGCTTGCTAAGGATAGGTTACTCCGGAGAGTGCTAATAAACCAACCCGATTGAATGCTAGAAAAACACTAATTTATTGTAAGTAATTAATTCTACAATTGGTATGTAAAGTGATGCGTATGCAAACGCATTGAGGTCATTGTGAAATTACCAGTATGCAATATAGTTATTATAATGTACATAGGCTCGTACATCTTGGCCACCCAAAAGAGAGAAAACAATATAACTTAAATATTCCATGTGTTAGTAACAATTTTTCTTATTATTTATGTTAGTATTGATAATTGCATGATATATAATATACTATGTTAGTACATTGATTGATAGTGAAAAAGGAAAAAAAGAAAAAGAAAACAATTGATATAATTAAAAAGTTAATAATATGGTAAGTCTATAATAGTCTAAAATAAAAATGTCTCATTATTTTAAATATTCACTCGCGTAATATTTTACTATTTTTACACTACACTCGGCACTTGGAACGACACTGCTCGGGACATGATCGGTGATGTTCCCTTATTGGCACTGATATCACTCAATGATTTGCTATGTCGACCGCACTCACTATAAATGGGTGACGTATTCACCGTTTCACCACCACTTGCTTGAACACTGGTCGGCGCATTGCGCGCCTGCGGCGCCAGCGTCGGCGGCGGCAGTTCATCCGCTGAAGCTGATGCTGGAAGTGTTCTGTTACACCTCTTTCTCAAGTGCAACCACAGAATTGCTACTCCAATCGTGATGACCACTGTTATTGTCACATACATTGCAGTGTAATGATGAATGTCGTGAATACTGAGTTCAGTATTAGATTGTTCCTTTATTGATTGGATCTGATCTTTCAGTGAGTTCCAAATACCAGTGTGATCTTCATATTCGTATTTATCTGATACAGATGTGTTTAAAATTGTATTAAGAATAGAAATCTGCGGGACTTCAATGTTAGTTCCTACAGTCATATGTTTCATATAATTATTATGAGCATAAATAGATAGGTCATTGGACTTCAATACGCAACCTTGACCTAGAGTGATAAGGCCGTTGCCTGTCAATGACCTAATTGATATACCACCTGTGCAGTAAAAGCGCACGTTGCATTCTTGGCAACATGAATAAATCCAGTCATTCTGTAGATGTAATTTGAACCATGCATTGGCACACGGTGATTGTGAATATGCACAGAGTGTTTCATTAGTAATGACATGGTTTATCCTTAATTGACAGATGGACTCTCTTAGTTTTAAGTCGTAAATAGGACTATTAAATGAACACAGCATTTTATTATTTGCTAGTACTATGCATTCATTTACATCATCTTGGGACAAGAATGTTGCTGTATCTCTTCTTAAATTGAAGGCGATGTAAGGATGCTGAGGCATTGTGATAACTGACTGCAATCCTCTATGGACAGGGATAGTTATAATTTTGTCCAGTTCGAATGTTTCTTTGGTGACTATTGGAATCTTAATTTCAATAATTAAATAATCTTTATGCATTGCTGTTCCGACCTTTAAAATTTTATACAACTCGCTCAGCCGTGTCCCTTCTGTAGGTATTGCTAAATCACCCTGTAGCTGACTTGTTATAGTAATAAGTTGTATTTGCAATTGCTCAGGCGATAGCAAGTGAGTATCTATGCGCCCGTGTCTGATGTCAGTCAAAGTATTTATGATTGTTTCCTGGATGCGTCTTATATTACTTAAAACATTATAAGCGGTAAATGCTGAAGAGACGATATAAAGTCCATTTCTAACGTCTAAACGAACTTGACCTATCTCAACAGAAATATTGCGTAGATGTTGATTAATAAATTGAAATTGAGAATTCATGATTTTTTCGTTGCGGCGAATAATATTGGACTCCGCTTCGAGTACAATCGTCTGATTTCGAATGAGATGCTGCAAATGATTTTCATTTTTAGCTATTTTTTCAATATCATGCGAATACTGCTCTGCAAATCTATCGTCGAGGATTCCGAATAAAGAATTTGCTACATAGCCTACACCATTAACGAGACCTCTCTTCTGCCGTTTATGCTGATTAGTCAGAATTTTATTGTAATGTTGTATTTCATTATAATCATGCTCTAATTGTTGTGTAATAATTTGATATTGTGTCAGTTCTCCAGTACAATCGCTATTCAAATGATCAATATACGTTTTAATATCAGCCATGCTCCTGTAATAATTAGTTAGGTTATAATAAACCACGAGTTTCCAGTCATCTCGGATAAATTGAAGGTCAGAGATTTTATCAAAAAATAGACCTTTATTAGATGGTAGTTCAGTGATGTTATAAGGTTGATTTTGTTGAGTGCTAACCGTTGTTATCATCATTAACATAAATAGTGCATTTAGTAATATATTTTTTAATCCTTTTCTTGTTCGTGGGTGATTCTGCTGAGGTGCTGGAGATGAAACACTGGATGTTTGCTGCTGTGACACTTGATGTGTGTCATTGTTAGATGTTGGACAGGGATTCTCTGATGAGGGTTCCTTTTGCTCCATTATTGGTAACAAAACAAGTTTGCTTATTGGCCTTTTCATAATGCTATTTTTAGTTTTTATGCTCACGACTCTAACGTACCCATCCGAGCCGGGGTGAAGCTGGATGATGCGCCCCATCGCCCATTTTCCCGGAGGCATATGGTCTTCTTTGATTAAAACCACGTCATCTACTTTTAAGTTCTCCTTTGGTGTTCTCCACTTAGATCTTGCTTGTAAATGCTGAAGATATTCGGATGACCACCATTTCCAAAATCTTTTATTCATTGCTTGCACCAATTGCCACCTCTGAGATAAATGCATATTCTCTGACTCTGTTTGCGGTCTGGAGAGCAGCGGTCCTCCTACTAAGAAGTGCCCTGGGGTCAGACTCTCGTCATCAGGGTCCTCTGTCAACCTACATAGGGGCCTGGAGTTCAGACAGGCCTCAATTTGCTGTAATAACGTGCTGAATTCCTCATAGGTAAGTTTTTGCTCGCCTATCACACGCTTCAGATGGTGCTTTAAGCTCTTTACTGCTGCTTCCCAGAGTCCACCAGCAGAAGGCCAGGCTGGGGCATTAAAATGCCAAAGAACCTCCATTTCGCTGAGGTTATCCATAACTTCCTTATTAATAGTATTAAGAATCACTTCGTATTCCCTTCTTAATAAGCGATTGGCACCAACGAAGTTACTCCCATTATCGCTATACATATGCTTGGGGGTGCCCCGTCGAGCACAGAATCGGCGAAATGCTGCCAAAAATGCTTGAGTGCTGAGGTCTGACACAATTTCCAAATGGACAGCCTTAGTCGTCATACAAACGAATACCGCTATGTATCCCTTTGATGTGCGGATGCCACGGCCCTTGTTACACTTTAACTCGACGTGTCCAGTAAAGTCAACTCCAGTATGAGTGAATGGGCGTGAGGGGTTGACTCGGGCGGGGGGCAAATCCGCCATGATTTGCTGTTGATTTGGTTTGCTGAATCTACTGCAGGTGACACATTTACGTAAATGTTTTTTGACTGTGTTGACTCCGCTTATTATCCAGTAGCGGTTTCTTATGTACCCTAAGGTTAATTTCGGGCCACCATGCAAGGTTACTAAGTGTGCTTGACTGATGATAAGTTCAGTGAAACGACTTTCTTTTGACAAAATGATCGGATGTTTTTCTGAATTACTGATAGAAGAATGCTTTAGTCGTCCACCGACTCTCATGACCTCATGCTCGTCCAGATAAGGATGTAGGGCTGCAATCTTACTGTTACGTTTAACATGACCCTTGGTTTTCAAATTAAATAAGTCTATCTCAAAATGTTGCGCTTGAGTATGTTTTATTACGATGTTATATGCATTGTTTATTTCTGACGACAATAGATATTTGCTGAATTCGCTCGAGCGTTGGTGCAACCAAGTTGTGAAACGTGATAGCCATGCTATGTGTCGGACGGTTGAAATGATAGAGCTATTTTCTTTTAATAATTTATCAATTAGCAAAGGCTGTTGTTCACATAAGGCTGCATGCACACGTTTTACCTTTACATCTTTTATTTCAATAGTAGGTTGTTGATACTCTATTTGATTTTTGCTGCTTTTATTTTTAGTGATCCATTTGGGTCCTTTCCACCACAAACTGTGCTCTAAAATTGCTGTTACTGAGAGGCCTCTGGTGGCGCTGTCTGCTGGGTTTTCTTCCGACTTAACATGTCGCCAATGAGATGCTGGTATGATTTCTCTGATCTGAGTTATTCGATTGGCAACGAATTGTTTCCATCGAGAGATGTCGCCATGAATCCAACCTAGCACTACCATGGAGTCGGTCCATGCAAATATATTATCTAAATTATGCTCTAATTTCAAACTCTTTTGAACCTTTTCTATTAACTGGGCCAAAAGTAAGGCTCCACATAACTCTAACCTAGGAAGTGATACTTGCTTGTTTAGTGGGGCCAATCTCGTTTTTGCTGTTACTAAAGTAGGTGTGCACTCGCCCTTATTATTAGGCGTCATAATGTAAACAACACACGCAAACGCCTTCTCAGACGCATCGCAAAAGCCATGTATTTGATATCCGTTTTGTGTGTTTCCTATATATCTGGGAATTGATAGATGTTCAATGTTCTTAAAATCATCTAGAATTTGTTTCCACTCAATCTGTATATCTGATGGTAAATTGCTGTCCCATGATATACCTAACGACCATACCCTTTGGAATAGAAGTTTTGTTCGAACTGTAACAGGTGAGATCCAGCCTAAGGGGTCGAACACCTTAGACATATCAGATAACAACTGCCTCTTAGTGTCACATTGCTTATTGTTATCTAATTTGTTCTGAAATGTAAATGAATCGGTGTCTGGCTTCCACTGTAATCCGAGTGTTTTGCGTGAATTGGAACATTTAAACTGGAAAGGAGTATCGACTTGATTCGACTCTAACCCCGTAATTAATTCGTGGTTGTTCGCTGACCACTTTCGTAGATTCATACCTGCTCCTCTTAGAATCTCAATTAGTTGACGCTGTAACTCTTTAGTTGACTCTAAAGTCTCATTTCCACTCAACAGGTCATCAGTAAAAAATGAATTTTCCAGCGCCTCTGCTGCCATTGGGTATTTTGATGCGTCATCTTTTGCTAGTTGACGTAATGTTCGTATTGCTAGAAACGGTGCTGCTTTTGTGCCATATGTTACGGTCGCGAGTTGATATTCGCGTAGTGGCTCATCAGGAGTGTTCCGCCAAATTATTGATTGCAGTGGTTGATCTGATGCTCTTATAAGTATCTGTCTGAACATCTTCTCGATATCAGCTGTGATGACGTACTTATGTTGTCGCCATCTTAAAATAAGCTCTTGCAAGTCAACTTGTAGATTGGGGCCACACTCCATTAGATCATTGAGACTGTGGCCAGACGATGTTTTTGATGATCCGTTAAATACGACGCGTAATTTAGTCGTGCTGGAGTCCAGTTTTAAAACACCATGATGTGGTAAGAAAAAACTGGGTTCAATGTTTGACCTTGACGGAATCATATGACCTAATTGTTGATATTCTATTAAAAATAACTTATATTGTTCTGAAAATTTAGGCTGTTTCGTCATCTTGTTCTCTAATTGTTTAAATTGAGCAATCGCTTTTTGCTTAGATATACCTAATTTCTCCTCAAATCCTTGCTTCATAGGAAGTGCGACCTCGTACCTTCCATTATTCAGTCTTCTAGTTGTTGCTTGGTAGAAGTCCTCGCAAAATTGCTCTTCTCGTGTTAAGGTGTTAGAGTTAATGCTGATGTCTTCCATTTCCCAGAACTTGCAGATTTCATCTAAACTGTTGATAACTACATGACATTGGAACTTCTTCACATTGCCAGATAGTACCCATCCGAATTTTGTTTGTTGAGCGATGGGTGCTTGATTCGGACCCTTTATCAAACCGCTCATAATTATGTCTGAGTAAACCGCGGCGCCTAGGAGCAAATCTATAGGTCTTGAGATGTTGTACTCAGGATCAGCTAGATTGACGTTTTGCAAATGCATCCATGATTGCTTGTTGAAAGTGTTATTCGGTAAATTGTTTACTACATGATTGATAATTAATGCTTCCGTTGTTAAGTTAAAATCATTATAAATAGATTGACATTCTATTGTTAAAATTCCTTTGCTAAGTTTCTCACCAGTACCTATTCCGGACACAGACGCATGATAACGTTGCCGCTGTAATCCAAGCATTTGAGCTGCATTTTCGGATATTAAAGTAATTTGAGAACCCTGGTCTAACAAAGCTCTCATTGTAATAAAACTTCCGTCGGCTGCCTTTATCTTTAAAAGCAATGTTGTTAGTAAGACTTCTTCATTATTTGCTGCAACATGGTTGACATTATGTTGTTTTGATGTTGACGGCATCGATGACGTAGATGGAGTAGATGACGTAACGGGCATCGGTACATTGTTTATTGGCTGTTTAAACGCATCGTGCAATAGAGTATTATGCTCGCCATTGCATTCCTTGCAGCGTTTTGTCGAGCGACATTTTTCATTATGCATGAAAAGGCAGTTTTGGCAAACTCGACATTTCAAAACCGTCCTCATTTTAGTTTCCGCTGGAAGGTTAAGGAACTTATGACACCTAAACAACTGATGGTCCAAAGTGCATAATGGACATTTAATATTTGATGTAAAAGTCGGAGCTGCTTTAAATGATGTAAAATGTTTTATAGGTTTATTGATGAACGAGTTAGACTTTTGATAGTTTTGATTATATCTAAAGGTTGTTGAAGGTGGAGTTATATCTTTACTCTTCCTTTCTCTTTGTAGCGGCTCTAACGCCATAAACTTTCCTTCTAAAAATGTCATTAACTCGTCTAATGTTGGTAAATCTCGCGGCGACTTACGTGATTCCTTATAGTCACTGTAAGTAACCGGATCCAGTTTCTTTGCTAACAGATGTACTAACAAAGGATCCCAAGTGTTCGTATCAATACCTAAGTTGTGTATTGCGTGGATGCACTCCGTACTTGTATCATAAAGTTTTTTCAATTCGTATGATGTTTGCTTATAGATGTTTGGCTGGTTCAAAAACGTTTCAATTTGCATTGTAAATAAAATCTGTGGGTTATTGTATCTATGTGTCAACAATTCCCAGGCAGTATCATAGTTATCTGAGGTCACGTTCAGATGTTGAATTATCCGTTCAGCTTCTCCTTTGACCTTACACTTAAGATGTTGCATTTTTTGTGACTTAGATAATATATGACTATTATGTATAGCTTCAGTAAATAGGTCATAAAATGTGGGCCAGTGTGTGTATTTGCCCGTAAAGATCGGTATATCGATAGTTGGAGTAGCTTGCTGAACGTGAGCTGATGATGACAACTTTTTATTTAGGTCACGTTTCATCTGCTTAAAAGATCTTTCATATCTACTAAATTCCTCCTCATAACTCTTATCTGATCCCTGTAAAATATTATCTATTTGTAAGTGCATGCCATCAATCATATTCCATTTCATCTGCATATTACGCAATTCATCATCTAATTCCCATTTTTCGGATATTTCGCTTGGAATAATACTTAGTATGAGCCTATTAAATGCTCGAAAGTTAGTGCGCTGCTGAGTTAACAGTTCACTCACCCTTCCATCTTGAACTGCGACGTCTACCGTCTGCTTTTCATCCCTTTTATATGTCGAAATGTTAGTGCGTAATGCTATGTAAAAGTCTTTCGCTTGTTGAAAAATATTCTCCTTAAAATATTGTTGTTCTCTATGCTCATATGACTGTAACTGCTCATTGTTCATATTGAACTCTCCCCAAAGATTATCTACCGCCTCTAAACGCTTACTAAGATACTCTGGAGTTTTACGACTTGCCGAGTCCTTATTAAAGTTACTGTTGATCTGCTTCAGTGTCTCGAGGATATCGGCTTGACGCTGGATGAGAGATTCCATGATAAAGTAAAAATAAAAGGAACAATCTTACTTGAAATCACGTAGTTGTAGCTGATAGATGCTGGATACTCCCAACACTGGTTGTACCACGTGTTCACGGCTCGCTTGCTGCCGTGTGATCGTGTGATCTCGTCTGAGCGAGAACGACGACGTTGATGCTTGTGGTTGCCTGCACGCTAATGCTACGTGTCAGGCTGCTGCTGATCAATCCTTTGTGGGAACTTTCGCGAAGCACACAGATTCACTGCTATGAACACTGAACTTGACAACGCGACTACGTTACGATCTTCGACTACCACCGCGCGAAAGTCAAAGAAAACGATACCGAATTCGTCCCAACAACGGGCTAACGAAGGACCAAAATGTGGGGGTTGTTCCCACACTCGAATGCTTGCTAAGGATAGGTTACTCCGGAGAGTGCTAATAAACCAACCCGATTGAATGCTAGAAAAACACTAATTTATTGTAAGTAATTAATTCTACAATTGGTATGTAAAGTGATGCGTATGCAAACGCATTGAGGTCATTGTGAAATTACCAGTATGCAATATAGTTATTATAATGTACATAGGCTCGTACACCGTCCGTACGCATCGTCGCACGCACACACTGACAAAGTTTATTGCTAATAATGCTGCGCCAGTCGCGACTGAGCCACGTAATGCCGCGCGCGCCTGCTTGTTTCGTCGCTGCGCCCGCCGCGCCGCTGCCGCTCGTAGGTTATATATAATTTGTGAAACGTAAGTCAACGATGGCTACAAAAAAAATCAGGAGATATTGCAGTGTTTACGGATGTCTAAATAGCAGCTTGTCAAATCCAGAATTGTCCTTCTTTACCTTACCTACCGAACAAGAACGGTGAGTACCTCCTGCCTAACCTAATTACATTATTTTGTGTTAGTTATTTACTAGGTACCGAAAGAGTTAAGTTCTGCTTCAGATTTCGTGGATTAGAGAGGTAAATACATGTACCTAAGGATTTGTAAGTTTAATTTATTAGATTACACGGTACACCCTACCGTGAAAACAAGGGACTAATTAGGTACAGTCAGACTAAACACTTTGGACTTTGTACCGCTCTTATGTTGTGGGCATAAGTACTAATATCGAACTGCAAGTGTTTACCGTGATGTGCTGTTGACCGTACCTACTTACCTATTGTAAGTTGTTGTGTTGTACAGTTAACAAACTACGTTTAGGTAGGTCGGGGGTTCTCTTGAATCCATGAATTCATATTTCTAAGTATGTTCTTATTTAATTTGTAGATACCTACCTCATTCTAATTAAAAGCGACAGCCCTACAAGTTTAGGTGATTATCGCTTGCTCGGGGGCCGAGTCGGCCTACTTGTTTCATTCTACTATGCCTGCTATTACCGTGACGGTGAGTACCTCCTGCCTAACCTAATTACATTATTTTGTGTTAGTTATTTACTAGGTACCGAAAGAGTTAAGTTCTGCTTCAGATTTCGTGGATTAGAGAGGTAAATACATGTACCTAAGGATTTGTAAGTTTAATTTATTAGATTACACGGTACACCCTACCGTGAAAACAAGGGACTAATTAGGTACAGTCAGACTAAACACTTTGGACTTTGTACCGCTCTTATGTTGTGGGCATAAGTACTAATATCGAACTGCAAGTGTTTATCGTGATGGGCTGTTGACCGTACCTACTTACCTATTGTAAGTTGTTGTGTTGTACAGTTGACAAACTACGTTTATGAAGTAGATCGGGGGTTCTCTGGAATCTTTGAATTCATATTTCTAAGTATGTTCTTATTTTTTATGTAGATACCTCATTCTGATTTAAATTGGCAAAATAGGTACCTAGTTAACAACCGTTTGAAAAAAAACGACCGGGAGTCAATTGTTGAGTAGAGTTGACTGGCTCGATGGCACATTCGGTAGTGACCCTGTCCTATGCGCCAGGAGTCGTGGGTTCGATCCCCACCCAGGACAAATATTCATGTGTTGAACATTTGAGTTTGTTATGTGTCTGCGATTATTATGTATCATTAAGAATATATTTGTAATACCACTGTTCATTTTGATATTCGCAACACACCTACTTATCTCGGAATCAGATCAATGTACCTATGTAATGTTGTGTGATATTTATATTTATAGAGTTCAATATCAATTGGGTTATTTTGGGTAGGTAGGTAGGTATGTAGGTATGTACCGACGGTCACACATCAACCTACCCAAAGCTGACTTTCCATAACCGAATTTCAACCTAAGAGTTCAAATCAGTTGGGATATTTTGGCAAATAATGGTAGATCATGCTGACGCCGTGTACATTATTAAGCTGACACAAAGCGGCTGCCTTCTTGTCGACTGATTTTTGACTATTGAATAAATTAAAAGCGACAGCCCTACAAGTTTAGGTGATTATCGCTCGCTCGGGGGCCGAGTCGCCCTACTTGTTTCATTCTACTATGCCAAAAGATGACAACGATTATTACAATATAGGCAGGTAGGTAGGTAAAAAGATCGCGCCAAACTTCTAGCATAGTAGAATACTTCTAGTCCCTACTAACGCCTATTTTTTACTATTGCGACGCGAATCGCGCCAACTTCAGAGGGGACTAGAAGTTTGGCGCGACCTATACCTAATGTGGGCCTGAGAAGGGTGTTTGCAATTATTGCGCTAAAACTAAAATTGTAAATAAATAATGCAAAAAGTATTAAGTACCTACTTATATTTTATGTAACTTTGAATTTGTGAGATTATAAAATCGCCTCCCCTGAACAGTAACTTTTCTTGTACACTGTGCAAACCTGCTAGCCAACATGTCACACCGCACCGCCAACGCTCTGCGCTCCAGATTACCAGCCAGGTCCTCGGTGACGATATGCCGCAAGCAGCTGAACTGCGAAACCCTCTCCGGAAGCACACGCCGTTGAGTGTCACAGGCGGAGTGTCTCGCGTGCGTGTGTTCCGTCCTGGCCTGGCCACGGCGCCAAAAAAGGTAATGGTTTTGTGTGCAGGCTGTACAGGTGTGTACTTTCATGTACCCGAGAGAAAAACATAGTACCTCAGTAATTCACCAGATATACCACATTTTTTGTGGCCGGGACCCAACGTATGTGACCCAACCCGGCCACGCTCATATCTAATAAACTTGGTAACTTTATGTTATTATTTAGGTATGTGATGATTGTACGCATCATGTACTTCCGACAACATGCCTTTTTTAAAAAAAAAAGGTATTTGATAGACTTTATTTAAGGATCAAACTTTGTGTCATAAAACGCCTGGCCGGGCCAGGACGGAACACACCTCGCGTGCGACTCGCACAGCCTCAGCTACTCTCTGAGGGCATTGGTCGACGGGCTCGGCAGCACCAAGTCGTCTGCGTAACTGATGTTATTTCAGTCGGTCCACCAATGGAACATCAAACTTTGTGTTGCTGAGCCCGACGATCAGCTGATTTAGGTGTCAGCTCATCTAATGGTTAAGGCCACTAGTTTAGACCCAGAGGTCCCGGTTTCGATGGTTTGGTTCGGTGGTAGAGCTTGTTCGTCCACCTAGCTAGATACCAACATCTATCTAAATATGTAGCCGTGTTGTGTTCCGGCAGCTAGATAAGATAGCTAGTGCCTCATTAGTTGAGGGTTCCGGGTGGCGTGCGCTTCCACCTTCGGCCTTATCATCACGAACATCAAGTGGGGTGAGGGCAAAGTGCTCACCCGAGTGATATACATTTATTTTTACGAGCAATGTACAGTCACGAACATTAACATGTGAACAATGTTACTTTTAATACAACTGAATAAGAGTCAAAACTAATCAAAATTTTATACATTTTAACGCTCGTGACTGTACAGTCAGCTTAAAAACTATCTGAGCGTTCAAACACACCAAAAATATCTGAACATTTGACAAAAATCAACCTTATCTCAAGACGTAGAAATTCATTTTTATTTGTTGTTTGAGAACAAATGACATTGAATGAAAGTACATCTTTCACGTATTGGGCTAAGTGATTTTTATCAAACATTCAGATATTTTTGGAAGATTTGAACGCTCATATTATTTTAAGCTGACTGTACTTTAACATATGAAAAGCATAACTAGATGCGGTACACGGTTAGTTATTCAAAAATAAAAACTCTATATTAGTGCCCAGTAGACATATACCACCTTACGCACACATCTGAGTGCCTAGTGTGAGTTTTGTTTACTATCCGTATTTATTTATTCGAATAAGTTTACGAAAACGAAAATTAATATGGCATTAAAGCAGCTCCTGGCGGCATACGAGAAGAGTTAACATTTTGCCATACAAATTCTCGTTTTGTCAACGTGATCGAATAGCGAAAGAAACTCGCACTTGGCACCCAGATTTGGTTGATCCGAATCTGGTATAAACAACAGCATTTAAATATATGTACTGATTACCTCATAAGGCACGTTCACTTTACGAAGCTTTATCCACTTGTTAATTTCTATTTTTAACCACATAGGTACATGAATGATTATTTCCTCACCCAGACTGAGAGTGCGTGTTTTATTCAACATCCGATCAAGTTACCAAAACATTTTGTTACAGTATTGACTAGCATTAAACATCGCCTCCTGGTGATGAACGATGAAAGTTAAACTTTTTGCAAAATAAGTTGTCGTTTTGGTTAACGTAATCAAATGGCGAATATAACTCGCACTGGCACCCTGACAATAGCGACGAGTCGCGCAATTTTGCTATACAACTTACGTTTTCGAGAGAAACAAAAGAAAACAAAGATACGATTTAATCATTTATTTACATTCAGCACATGTATACTAAGATGAACAACAAAATACCTTTTATTCTGCAATTGTATGTAGGAGGTATATACAGGTTTCTGGAAAAAGGGTTATAACAAAGTAGTTTTTACTTTAGAGGTAAGCATCTTTCAATTAAATCAAGACGTTTTAACATAATGTGCTTACAGTCACTGGTATAGAAAAGGTGTTACTAAATACTAAAATTGTAATCGTAAAAAAATATATTACCTAATTAACTAAACTATCATGTTAGAATAGAAATAAAACTTAAAACTATTAATTAAAAATTAAATAAACCGATACAAATTAACCCTATTTATAACAACAAATAATCAACAGTTTAAAAAAAAGCTTACAAAAAATATGAAAATAAAATAGAACAGTAATCTAATAAACGAATACAAAAATACTTAAAACTTCCTTACCATACTTAATGGTAGGGAAGTCGGTTGCGCTAATCGCAGGGGCTGGCTGGGCTGACTTTTACGCGCGCGGGCGTAGAGTCTTGCGGGGTACGGTTACATTTACGACGCTGAGGACGCGCTTCTCAGGAGAGCGTGTAAATAACAATAAAAAAATTAAGAATACGTACAAAATTAAAATAAAAATAAAACTTAAAGCAATATAATCTCAATCAATCAATATTATATACAAAAATTAAAACCGTCACCCCTTGGAAGGCCTAGGTGCACTGGGATCGGGTCTTCCGGTTTTCCTAAGGCCTTAGGCAGCGCCACCGGGTCCACCAGTGTAACCAACGTAAGAAGGCGTCCGGGTGTGGCACACGGGGCTGCTGGCCAAGCTGGCCGACCTTACGCTACCTCCTGCATACACACACCGGTCGCCGTCGAGGGGGCCAGCGCCGCGACCCATCGCCGCCGGCGTGCAGTGTACGCGCCGAGACCGACGACGTCGGCGCAACATCATCTCCTCCTACACGCAACCGGCGCCGCGCCCTACCCCGCCGCCCCTACCCGACGCGCATCGTAAAGGCCCATAGAGCCGACGCTTCCTAAGATGATACCCGATCGCCGCTGTCCGCCCCACCAACCCCGTAAGCCGTCTCACCTGACGGTGATTTAACGCTACAGCATCCTCCTACCAACAAAAAGTTATAGCCTCGCATCCACAGACAGTGTAAGCGACAGCCCATTGACAGTAGTGGAACAGTATGAGATGCCCAAAACACAGTGCGGCGCCTGACGCCAGCGACGGCAACAGCAATGGCTGCATCCTCATTGTAAATGGTTTACTGAACTGAACGCATCTGTTTACGAGGAGTTTCACCAAATGGAATGTAGACGTCGTTGGCGTCGGAGGCGCCGCGCCGTTGCTCTGTCTTTTGGTCGATTATGAGTTTGGCCGAAGTTGGAAAGCGTGGGCATTGGAACAATCGCAGACGACGCTCGACCAGACATTCCTTTTAAAAAGTGCACATGCAATGAACACTACGCAGGTAGTGCGGATACGTACACCACAGAGGTCGAGGCTGCGACGACGCATCGTGCTAACGTAGTGATGGAGAAATCCTGAGTTCGATCCTTCGGGAATAATTAAATATTTTTTTAAATTTTATGTTCATTTTTAAGTTTTTAATATGTTTTTAACAATCTTACAATAATATTATACATAAAAAAAATGTTAACAGGTTTTTAGTTTATCGCCATCTATCGGGAAGAAACGTAAACGCGCACGCAAACGTCTACTAACGCCATCTATTGTACAGGAAACCTAGTTTCCCATCTTTTTTTCTATGAGAGGCACATCTATACCCAATATTATACATAGTGTATGGTTGTAGCGCTACGGGGGCTACCCGTAGCGTTCTCCAAAGAAGTCGTATACTTAGGGTGCCACATCGACCGCGCGCTACGGACGGCGCCACTGGTGACGCATGTCATCAACCGCGCCAAGACCGCTCGCGCACTGCTGCGCCCAGTCCTCTACTCACGTCAGCCGCTGCGAACGAAATGCATGCTGTATAAATGCTATATTCGTTCGCAGCTAACTTATGCCTCACCGGCGTGGTTCCCGCGAAAGACTCCAGGCACAACAAGCCATATCGCTGCGCACTATAGCGCGAGCCGGGCGGTTCGTTAGAAATGACGTCATCGCCCGGGACCTTGACGTCGAGCCTCTCGCGGTTTGTGGCCCAAATGGCGCGTCGGATGTACGACCGCGCCGACAACGGGCCACACGAGCACCTCCGCGCCATCGCCCCGCTCCACGCGCGCCCACCGGACTCGACCACCAGACCTCTGCCGCGGCACTCCCTACCGGACCCCTAAGTCGCGGCCCTAAGTAGGCCAACGCCGACTCACCCGGGGGGCTGACCGCGCCGAGGGCTTCGCAGGGCGAGGGAATAGAGTGTGGCATCGTCGCGGAGCCAAACTAAGGCTTGCGGCACGGCAGTGAGGAAAAAAAAACAAACAAACTTGAAAAAACAGCCTAAAAAAAAGCAATATATTGTAACAGAAAAAGAGCAATCTGACCTAACCTGTTCGGCTCATGTCGTCAGTGAAGATAGCCCGGGTAAAGAGATAGAATCTCGCTACCCGAACCGGCCTCAAAGCAGGGGCCGAAGAGAACTACGCTACGCTATGGTTGTCAATGTAATCTTAAAATCGTTGTAAATGATGTATAAGCAAGAGTCATAACTAGAATCATTGTATAGGATAACCATAAATATATTTGTTTTGTTATAACTTAGAATCACTTGATTATCTTTGTAATGTAATTACGATAGAATATAAAAAGTAATTAGCGTAAAGAAAATTACGAACCAACATGTAAATCTTGCCTAAAACGCCAACCAATCAGAGTGGTTACTTTATTATTAGACAAGGCCGGCGATATCGCCATTTCAGTAAGACAACGGAGCGCTCTGATTGGTCGATCGTCTGCGGCAACGTAGGAGCGCCAGCGGGCGTATTTATTGTATAAAAGACGGACCGGACAAGCAGTAAGCTAGGAGTCAACAGGGAATCGCCGCGCCCTGTCGCCGCGATTTTAAGGCCGTCTGCCCAGCCCTCTGCACCGTCGTCGGTCGACGGTGACGATGGGGACCGTTTTAGCGACGCGACCTCGTCGATGGACACCGACTCCGAGTCGGTCTCCACGAAGAGGACCGCCTCCGAGAGGTCCTCTTCCGGCACCTCTTCTCCTTCTTCTTCGTCCGAAACCGACTCGGATCGGACCATTCGCGGTTCCGATGCGGACGGTTTCGAGACCGTAGGCCGTAAGAAGAAGGCGAAGAAATCGGTGAAACGCGCTAAAAATAGCGCATCCCCCCCCGCCTCACCGGCCCCTCTGGCCACGCCCCCCGCGGCAACACCGGCTCTATCGAGCGGTGCCCCCGCGCCCCCGTCCCCTTTTCCGCGTAAGTCGGCGAAAAAGCCGACGGTATCGCGACCCATCCCGCCTTCGGCCAAAAAGCCGCCACCCATCCACTTACGGGATATGGCGCAATGGCCCCGAGTGAGCGATTTGTGCCGGGAGAATAACATCTCCTGGACAAAGGCGCACACCGATAAGGCTCAGCAGAGCATCCGTATCGACGTAGTCGATATAGCGATGTTCAGGCTGTTGACCCGGCTCCTTAAGAGCAAAGGCATTGCGTGCCACACTTACACGCTCCCCGAGGAGCGTAAAGTCCGTTGCGTGCTCCGCGGTGTACCTGATGAGTGCACCAACGAGTCATTGAAAGAATCGTTAGAGTCCCAGGGCTTTCCGGTGGAGCATGTGCACAAGTTGCGCAGCAAAACCGGGAAGCCGAACCAACTCGCCGTGGTGAACCTGACACCCACTGAGGTGGGTAAAGGCATCTACAGGGCCCACCCCCATTACATGGGGCTGCGGCTACGAGTTGAGGCACCCCACAGAAACCGGTACCCCGGGCAATGCCACCGTTGCCAGCTTTACGGCCACTCGGCTGTGAACTGCACGGCGACACCCCGGTGCGTAAAGTGCCTGGGAGACCACTCCACTAGTGAGTGCTCCCGTACCCGGGAATCACCCACCCCCCCCGATTGCGTGCTGTGTGGCCAGTCGGGCCACCCGGCCAACTTCAAAGGTTGCCCGCGAGCACCCCCGCCAAATAATATAGATCGGAAACGCGGACGTAAAAGCCAAAAGGCCCCTTCAGGGCCGAATAAGGCCAAAAAACAGGCCCCGAGGCCGACGCCCCAACCGCCAGCGCTTAACGCAATAAAAGAGTATCCGACCATTAAGTATGGCAAGGATACCGTAATACCGGCTCCGATTGTTAACTGGAGAGCTGCTAGCCAAAAGCCGGCAGTCTCCAGTTCTCAACCGACCGCCGGTTCTCAACCCCCGCTTCCAAAGAAAGCGGGGCCAGGCCCTAAGCCACGCCCACCGACCGAATCGACGCCTATCGGCGATTTCGGCCTAGTGCGCAAAGCGCTGCAATGCATTGACTTCTCGGAAGTCAGTGTATTAGCGGCGAAATTGCGCAAAGCCCGTAGCGGTCAGGAGCGCTTGCTCGCCTTATGCGAGCACAGCGCACTGATTGAAGCCCTGGAGTAAAGGTTTTAACTAATTAATTTTAGTTGAAAGCTTTTTATCCAATCTATTTTTATCCTTGTTGGAGTGTGTGCTCCTATAGCCTATGGCGAATAGAAGTACAGGCGACAACACATCCCCAATAGCTCCACTGCCTTTAAATACGGGCCGAGTGAAACCGAAAGGGGTTTCGCTTGTTTCTTTTAATTGTCGTAGTCTCCGCCCTAATATTTCTGAGATTAGGGAATTTGTCAAAAATAGGGAAATCGATTTTCTACTCCTTCAGGAGACGTGGTTAAAACCCATTAACCTGAAGGGGTTGTCGATACCTAGATTCACTCTAATCCGCAATGACCGCGCCTGCGAGACCTTCCGTCCAGCACACGGCGGCACTGCCATTTATTTTAGGAAGAGTTTGCATTGCTCGCCCATCATTACCCCTCCTCTCGCCAATATGGAAGCTACTGTATGCCGGTTAGCTATGACGGGACATCGTTCCCTAATCATAGCCTCCGTCTACATAGCGTCCGGCACCCCCCCGCTGCGCAGTGACTTCGAGGCGCTCCTCGCTTTGGGGCCTTCGGTAGTACTGTTCGGCGATTTCAATTGCAAACACGCGGATTGGACGTGTGTCGCAACCAACACCAATGGCCGTAAGTTATTGCGGATAACGGAGGAGCTAGATTTGGACGTTTTATGTCCATACGCTCCGACTCATTATCCGGATAACGTAGAGCAAAGGCCCGACGTCTTAGATTTCGCTTTAGTGAAAGACGTCGCGCTGAACCTAGGTATCATCGAAACACTAGATGACCTAGGTTCGGATCACCGTCCAGTCTCGTTAGTGTTCGGGCCCCAGGCCCCGCCCACTTCTAAAGCCACTATCACTAAAACCTTCACCAACTGGGAAGGTTTTAAGTCCACCCTCGCTTCCGCCGTAGATGCGCCCGATTCACCGTACGCACATTACTCACCGGACTATTTCGATAGTGCGGAGAAGATTGATAGTGCGGTGAATACTCTCACTAGCTCGGTACAGTCAGCCGTGAAAGGTAACTCGCGGGTGGTCAACGCACCTGTGCGTCGGCTACCGGCGGATATCCGTAACCTGATTGTCACCAAAAATGCCACTCTCCGGAGAGCGGCTCTCTATCCCACCCCAGAGCTTAGGCTAGCCGCTAACCGTGCTCAACGCGCGCTTAGGTCCCGCCTTTCCGAGTGGAGAGACGAAGTGTGGGACGACCTAATGAGGGAAATAAGACCTTCCCACGACGCGTACTACAGAGTGGCGAGAGCCCTCCGTATCGACGCGGCGCAAGACACACCTCCTCTCTCCCGCCCCGATGGCTCAGTAGCCTTCGAGGATGAGGAAAAGGCCGAATGCTTCGCTGACAGCGTTGCTTCCCAATGCTCGGTCAGCTCCCAGCAGTGCGATCCGGCGCACATCCGCGCGGTAGAGGAGGACCTTCTTGTCAGAAGCTCCCGCCCTCTCACCGACCCCGTTCCCCCTCCCCCTCCGATCTCAACCGATGAGATTCAATCTCATATTAAGGGCCTTAAGCCACGTAAGGCCCCGGGGGCCGACGGAATCTCAAACAAAGCACTCAAGTACTTTCCTAACCAAGTACTCACAGTGTTAGCACTCATTTTTAATGCCTGTTTCGACCAATGCCACTTTCCGACCGCTTGGAAAGAAGCAATCGTTATAGGTATCCCTAAACCGGGTAAACCCCTTAACTTAGCCTCGAGTCACCGGCCCATCAGCCTCCTCAAGGCGTTGGGTAAGCTTTTCGAAAAGGTTATGCTCTCTCGTATGAAAGAGCACCTTTTCGGAAATGACTTAATCATTAACGAACAATTCGGCTTCAGGCGGAAGCACTCGTGCCCTCAGCAAGTTCACCGCATAATCGAGTTCATCTTGAGCGGTTTTCACACTCCCAGCAAGAGAAAGACAGTTGCCGTCTTTCTCGACGTAGCCAAAGCCTTCGATAAGGTCTGGCATGAGGGACTGGTCTATAAGCTATATCGATTAGATATGCCTGATAGACTGGTCCGATTGATCAGATCTTATCTTACCGCTCGCACCTTTCGTTTCCGATACAAAGGTACTCTCTCCTCCCCCCGTGTGGTAGGGGCCGGGGTGCCGCAAGGCAGTACCCTCTCGCCGTTGCTGTACACGACGTACACCAACGACATTCCCATTCCGACGCGCGGTACGGAACTAGCGCTCTTCGCAGACGACACTGCGCTCTACCGTAGCGGGCTTAACCCGAACGCTATAGTCAATAGGCTTCAGCCCGCGTGCAATGAATTAGGCGCCTGGTTTCGAAAGTGGCGCATCGAAGTGAACCCAGACAAGAGTGTCGCGGTCCTCTTTGATGTTAAGCGTAGAACCTGGGCAACCCCTTATGGGACATCCTCGTTACGCATGCTAGGGATCGCAATCCCATGGCAGCGTACTGTCAAGTATTTAGGCGTAACTTTGGACAAAGGCCTAACCTTCCGCCCACATACCGCTAGAGTAGGTAGAAACGCTAGGTTCTACCTAAACCGGCTTCACCCTATGTTAGGCCCCTCTAGTAAAATGTCTCTCAGAAACAAGCGAACCCTCTATAAGGTTTGTATCAGACCGACGATGACGTACGCGTCACCAGTTTTTAGTCATATAGCGCCATCAGCGCTAAATAGACTGCAGGTCATTCAAAATAAATTCACACGTAGGGCCACAGGTGCCCCATGGTACGTACGGAATGCTGATTTGCATAGAGACTTGGAACTTCCAACTCTGCAACAGCATCTCAATACGATCGCGGAGCGATTCTTCGAAGTGGCGGAGAATCACTCAAACCCGCTCATCAGAAAGGCAGTGGACTATAGTCCGGTCCTCCCACGCATTCCCCATCGCCGAAGGCCTAAACACGCCCTTTCGGATCCCCCAAATCAGTTGTCACGTGACCTGGATTGCCTACTTGCAATTCAGGACACTGTGTTGTTAAATAGTTAAGTCAGTAGACATAGGCAGCCTAACTGCAGCTAGAGCTCGCCCCACTGGGGGCGCGCCACCCTTGTATAGTAGCGGCGTGTACTCGTAGTGAGTAACGCCACCCCTCGCCTCCCCCTCCGGGAGGCGAGGGTTCGATTAATTTAGGGCCCATCAGGCTAACCCTCCCCTTCCTCACTACTCATCGCCTCTCGGCAGCCGAGAGGCGAGCGATCCGATAGCCTTCACAGCCCATCAGGCTAAAGGCGTCCCCAGGGGTCGTTACCGGGTCGGTTTTCTTATAAAAGACCAGCCCCGGATCCACGTGGCATTAAATGCATTACTTCAATGCAGCGACGTGCGAATTTGTTTGCAAATTTTCCCCTGGGTAAACAAAAAAAAAAAAAAAAAAAAGTATGAGAATCACCGGCTCTATCGAGCGGTGCCCCCGCGCCCCCGTCCCCTTTTCCGCGTAAGTCGGCGAAAAAGCCGACGGTATCGCGACCCATCCCGCCTTCGGCCAAAAAGCCGCCACCCATCCACTTACGGGATATGGCGCAATGGCCCCGAGTGAGCGATTTGTGCCGGGAGAATAACATCTCCTGGACAAAGGCGCACACCGACAAGGCTCAGCAGAGCATCCGTATCGACGTAGTCGATATAGCGATGTTCAGGCTGTTGACCCGGCTCCTTAAGAGCAAAGGCATTGCGTGCCACACTTACACGCTCCCCGAGGAGCGTAAAGTCCGTTGCGTGCTCCGCGGTGTACCTGATGAGTGCACCAACGAGTCATTGAAAGAATCGTTAGAGTCCCAGGGCTTTCCGGTGGAGCATGTGCACAAGTTGCGCAGCAAAACCGGGAAGCCGAACCAACTCGCCGTGGTGAACCTGACACCCACTGAGGTGGGTAAAGGCATCTACAGGGCCCACCCCCATTACATGGGGCTGCGGCTACGAGTTGAGGCACCCCACAGAAACCGGTACCCCGGGCAATGCCACCGTTGCCAGCTTTACGGCCACTCGGCTGTGAACTGCACGGCGACACCCCGGTGCGTAAAGTGCCTGGGAGACCACTCCACTAGTGAGTGCTCCCGTACCCGGGAATCACCCACCCCCCCCGATTGCGTGCTGTGTGGCCAGTCGGGCCACCCGGCCAACTTCAAAGGTTGCCCGCGAGCACCCCCGCCAAATAATATAGATCGGAAACGCGGACGTAAAAGCCAAAAGGCCCCTTCAGGGCCGAATAAGGCCAAAAAACAGGCCCCGAGGCCGACGCCCCAACCGCCAGCGCTTAACGCAATAAAAGAGTATCCGACCATCAAGTATGGCAAGGATACCGTAATACCGGCTCCGGTTGTTAACTGGAGAGCTGCTAGCCAAAAGCCGGCAGCCTCCAGTTCTCAACCGACCTCCGGTCCTCAACCCCCGCTTTCAAAGAAAGCGGGGCCAGGCCCAAAGCCACGCCCACCGACCGAATCGACGCCTATCGGCGATTTCGGCCTAGTACGCAAGGCGCTACAATGCATTGACTTCTCAGAAGTCAGTGTATTAGCGGCGAAATTGCGCAAAGCCCGTAGCGGTCAGGAGCGCTTGCTCGCCTTATGCGAGCACAGCGCACTGATTGAAGCCCTGGAATAAAGGTTTTTAACTAATTAATTTTAGTTAAAAACTTTTGTCCACTCTTTTTATCCTTGTTGGAGTGTGTGCTCCTATAGCCTATGGCGAATAGAAGTACAGGCGACAACACATCCCCAATAGCTCCACTGCCTTTAAATACGGGCCGAGTGAAACCGAAAGGGGTTTCGCTTGTTTCTTTTAATTGTCGTAGTCTCCGCCCTAATATTTCTGAGATTAGGGAATTTGTCAAAAATAGGGAAATCGATTTTCTACTCCTTCAGGAGACGTGGTTAAAACCCATTAACCTGAAGGGGTTGTCGATACCTAGATTCACTCTAATCCGCAATGACCGCGCCTGCGAGACCTTCCGTCCAGCACACGGCGGCACTGCCATTTATTTTAGGAAGAGTTTGCATTGCTCGCCCATCATTACCCCTCCTCTCGCCAATATGGAAGCTACCGTATGCCGGTTAGCTATGACGGGACATCGTTCCCTAATCATAGCCTCCGTCTACATAGCGTCCGGCACCCCCCCGCTGCGCAGTGACTTCGAGGCGCTCCTCGCGTTGGGGCCTTCGGTAGTACTGTTCGGCGATTTCAATTGCAAACACGCGGATTGGACGTGTGTCGCAACCAACACCAATGGCCGTAAGTTATTGCGGATAACGGAGGAGCTAGATTTGGACGTTTT
Organism: Eudonia mercurella; assembly: GCA_963082485.1. Lineage (NCBI taxonomy): Eukaryota > Metazoa > Arthropoda > Insecta > Lepidoptera > Crambidae > Eudonia > Eudonia mercurella. The sequence continues at coordinate 7,974,710 of OY720049.1, read as the reverse complement.
ATGTCCATACGCTCCGACTCATTATCCGGATAACGTAGAGCAAAGGCCCGACGTCTTAGATTTCGCTTTAGTGAAAGACGTCGCGCTGAACCTAGGTATCATCGAAACACTAGATGACCTAGGTTCGGATCACCGTCCAGTCTCGTTAGTGTTCGGGCCCCAGGCCCCGCCCACTTCTAAAGCCACTATCACTAAAACCTTCACCAACTGGGAAGGTTTTAAGTCCACCCTCGCTTCCGCCGTAGATGCGCCCGATTCACCGTACGCACATTACTCACCGGACTATTTCGATAGTGCGGAGAAGATTGATAGTGCGGTGAATACTCTCACTAGCTCGGTACAGTCAGCCGTGAAAGGTAACTCGCGGGTGGTCAACGCACCTGTGCGTCGGCTACCGGCGGATATCCGTAACCTGATTGTCACCAAAAATGCCACTCTCCGGAGAGCGGCTCTCTATCCCACCCCAGAGCTTAGGCTAGCCGCTAACCGTGCTCAACGCGCGCTTAGGTCCCGCCTTTCCGAGTGGAGAGACGAAGTGTGGGACGACCTAATGAGGGAAATAAGACCTTCCCACGACGCGTACTACAGAGTGGCGAGAGCCCTCCGTATCGACGCGGCGCAAGACACACCTCCTCTCTCCCGCCCCGATGGCTCAGTAGCCTTCGAGGATGAGGAAAAGGCCGAATGCTTCGCTGACAGCGTTGCTTCCCAATGCTCGGTCAGCTCCCAGCAGTGCGATCCGGCGCACATCCGCGCGGTAGAGGAGGACCTTCTTGTCAGAAGCTCCCGCCCTCTCACCGACCCCGTTCCCCCTCCCCCTCCGATCTCAACCGATGAGATTCAATCTCATATTAAGGGCCTTAAGCCACGTAAGGCCCCGGGGGCCGACGGAATCTCAAACAAAGCACTCAAGTACTTTCCTAACCAAGTACTCACAGTGTTAGCACTCATTTTTAATGCCTGTTTCGACCAATGCCACTTTCCGACCGCTTGGAAAGAAGCAATCGTTATAGGTATCCCTAAACCGGGTAAACCCCTTAACTTAGCCTCGAGTCACCGGCCCATCAGCCTCCTCAAGGCGTTGGGTAAGCTTTTCGAAAAGGTTATGCTCTCTCGTATGAAAGAGCACCTTTTCGGAAATGACTTAATCATTAACGAACAATTCGGCTTCAGGCGGAAGCACTCGTGCCCTCAGCAAGTTCACCGCATAATCGAGTTCATCTTGAGCGGTTTTCACACTCCCAGCAAGAGAAAGACAGTTGCCGTCTTTCTCGACGTAGCCAAAGCCTTCGATAAGGTCTGGCATGAGGGACTGGTCTATAAGCTATATCGATTAGATATGCCTGATAGACTGGTCCGATTGATCAGATCTTATCTTACCGCTCGCACCTTTCGTTTCCGATACAAAGGTACTCTCTCCTCCCCCCGTGTGGTAGGGGCCGGGGTGCCGCAAGGCAGTACCCTCTCGCCGTTGCTGTACACGACGTACACCAACGACATTCCCATTCCGACGCGCGGTACGGAACTAGCGCTCTTCGCAGACGACACTGCGCTCTACCGTAGCGGGCTTAACCCGAACGCTATAGTCAATAGGCTTCAGCCCGCGTGCAATGAATTAGGCGCCTGGTTTCGAAAGTGGCGCATCGAAGTGAACCCAGACAAGAGTGTCGCGGTCCTCTTTGATGTTAAGCGTAGAACCTGGGCAACCCCTTATGGGACATCCTCGTTACGCATGCTAGGGATCGCAATCCCATGGCAGCGTACTGTCAAGTATTTAGGCGTAACTTTGGACAAAGGCCTAACCTTCCGCCCACATACCGCTAGAGTAGGTAGAAACGCTAGGTTCTACCTAAACCGGCTTCACCCTATGTTAGGCCCCTCTAGTAAAATGTCTCTCAGAAACAAGCGAACCCTCTATAAGGTTTGTATCAGACCGACGATGACGTACGCGTCACCAGTTTTTAGTCATATAGCGCCATCAGCGCTAAATAGACTGCAGGTCATTCAAAATAAATTCACACGTAGGGCCACAGGTGCCCCATGGTACGTACGGAATGCTGATTTGCATAGAGACTTGGAACTTCCAACTCTGCAACAGCATCTCAATACGATCGCGGAGCGATTCTTCGAAGTGGCGGAGAATCACTCAAACCCGCTCATCAGAAAGGCAGTGGACTATAGTCCGGTCCTCCCACGCATTCCCCATCGCCGAAGGCCTAAACACGCCCTTTCGGATCCCCCAAATCAGTTGTCACGTGACCTGGATTGCCTACTTGCAATTCAGGACACTGTGTTGTTAAATAGTTAAGTCAGTAGACATAGGCAGCCTAACTGCAGCTAGAGCTCGCCCCACTGGGGGCGCGCCACCCTTGTATAGTAGCGGCGTGTACTCGTAGTGAGTAACGCCACCCCTCGCCTCCCCCTCCGGGAGGCGAGGGTTCGATTAATTTAGGGCCCATCAGGCTAACCCTCCCCTTCCTCACTACTCATCGCCTCTCGGCAGCCGAGAGGCGAGCGATCCGATAGCCTTCACAGCCCATCAGGCTAAAGGCGTCCCCAGGGGTCGTTACCGGGTCGGTTTTCTTATAAAAGACCAGCCCCGGATCCACGTGGCATTAAATGCATTACTTCAATGCAGCGACGTGCGAATTTGTTTGCAAATTTTCCCCTGGGTAAACAAAAAAAAAAAAAAAAAAAAAAAAAAGTATGAGAATCATGTTCAACGTTCAGTATTCAATTGTAACTTGGGAAATAAAGAAGACACTAAATACATCGAAGAAGAGTTTTTATTCAACAAAAAATACAGTCCACCACATTATGGTCCATCGAGAAGCCGGATCTCAAGGAATATTTTGAAGAAAGAAAATATTCAAGAGAAAATATTCAAGCCTTCGTCGTCTACGGTACTGAATATTTTATCAACGTTTGGAGCTGCTATCAAGACGTCTAGCTACAATCTTCGTTGCCATTAGCCGATCGCAATGGTTGTCACAAGAAGTCAAGGTGATATAGCGGAGCTGGAAGAGCAAAGGCGTCAAGAGATGCAACGCGTTGAAATTGAGCGAATACGGCGACTCTCACTGGAAGCACCTGCTTCACCTGCGTCGAGACATGTAGACCAGGGGCAAAGCAAGGCGAATCCAGGGGGCACCATGGTTCATAAGGCTGGTCCCAGTATGGAAGAAAAGGAACGGCGTCGCGTCCCGTCACCGACGCGTTCTGTGCGCTCGCATCGATCTACGGCAAGCGCTACTACGAGAAAGGCGGAATTAGAAGCCGCTGAGAAGCTAGCGTCCATAAGAAGAAAGGAATTGGAACTGGAAGCCGATTTAATAAAGAAGAGGTTTGCCGCCGAAGTATCGGCCATTCAAGAGGATGACGATAGCGTCCACGATGAACCGGTTCGACGCGTCTCAAAGGAGGAAGAGCGCCAGCGAGTTGATGAATGGCTACAAGTGCAAGGCAACCAAAAAGAAGATGTTCGACAACTACGCTTCGAAACACATAGAGAAACAACATCACATACCCCATCACGAACAAGGAGCGGAATCGATCGACTGGCAGAAACTTTAGAGAAGATGGTGCGGCCTAGAACACGAAGTATGGACCTACCTATTTTCTCCGGGGCTATCAACGAGTGGCTACCATTCAAAGCGGCGATGCAAGATAGCACAAGAATGTACAACATATCCGACGCTGAGAACGTACAACGGTTGAGAAGCTGCCTTAAGGGAGAAGCTAGAGACGTCGTGTCAGCACTGCTACATACGGCCACCAATCCGAACGTCATTATGAGAACATTAGAACAATGCTTCGGACGACCTGAAGTTATCATCGATCGAGCCATGGAAGAGTTAAGGAAGACGCCGAAACCATCATCATCAGCAACTGACCTCAATCAGTTCGCCGTGCGGTTACAAAACACCATCTGCGTATTGAAGACAATCGATCGTCGGGGGTACCTCTACAATCCTCTACTGGCAAGAGAGGTGCTGGATAAGCTGAGCCCGCACATCCGATCACGTTGGTGTGACTACGCTTACGAAAATGAAGGGACGGCGGAACCAGAGATCGTGATGCTTTCGCGATTCTTAATGCAAGAGGCGGACCGAGCGTTGCGATACACATACGCTCCTCCATCAACGAATGCAACGAACATAAGAAGAGAAGTTCGACCTGCTGCAGCAATTGCAATGCCAAGGAAGAAGGCTAACAACGTGTACAACGTGGAAGAAGTGCAAGATTCGTGCCTGAGCTGCGGTCAAGCGCACATACTACATCAATGCCCGAAGTATAAAGAGATGACGACTGAACAGCGATGGGACTTTTTAAAAGAAAAGCAAGTATGTTTCAAGTGCGCTCATCACAAGCACCGGCGGAGCAGCTGTCGCGCCAAGCCATGCGGCGTGAGACAATGCAAACGTCCACACCATTCGTCGCTTCATTATGAAAAAGAAGAGAAGCCCGCAACCGCAACACAAGAACAAGCAACAACGAGCAACGAGGCCGTGTTGTCGGTAGCTACCACCAAAGCTGCCGGACCACGTGCCGTTCTTCTGAAGATGTGCCCTGTTGTCATCGGTGGACCACGGGGGGAGGTGAACACTTTCGCGCTGTTGGATGAAGGGGCTACAATCACTCTAATCGACGAGGATCTGGCCAAACAAGTCGGTGCGGAAGGACCTGCACATCCGCTACATCTCCATGGCGTCAATATGAGGCAAATACAGAACAACAGCAAGCTCGTCACCGTGCAAGTTCGCGGCAAGCAGGAAGATCACGCATACCAATTGAAAGCGAGAACAATGAAGAACTTAAAGTTGCATCAACAATCAATTCCAGAAGAATTATTGCAACATAAGCACCTTCAAGATCTGAAGCAAGAAGAAATATGTTACGAGAGAGCGCGTCCAGGCCTTTTGGTGGGAACCGATCACTGGGAAAGTATTGTCTCCAGGGAACTGAGAATCGGTGGCCCCAACGAACCGGCTGCCTCAAAGACGCAACTCGGCTGGGTGGTGCACGGAACCGTACCACGCAACATGATTATGAAGAATGAGAACGTGCTTCATCTCTACGAGCCCGATCGGCACAGCGATGCAAGAGAGCGGCACGACAAACAGCTTCATGATCTAGTGGAGTTTCACTTCAAGATAGAAGCACTGGGCGTCGCACGGGAACCACGAATCAGTGAGGCGGACCAGCGCGCAATGAAGATAGTACAGAACACAATTAAGAAAATTGATGACGGCTATGAAGTTGGCTTACCATGGCGACAAGACAAGGTCACCACGCCACCAAGCTACCACGCGGCACTACGAAGATTACAGAACATTGAGAAGAAGATGGACGCCTCGCCAGAATTCGCTGTCGAATACACTGCTCAAATAGAAAATCTTCTTAAGAAGGGGTACGCGGAGCCATGCGACGGATCGGAGATGAACAGCACCCACTGCTGGATTCTACCACACTTCGCCGTATACAACCCCAACAAGCCAGGCAAACAACGGCTAGTGTTCGACGCAGCGGCACGATGTAACGGCGTGAGCCTCAATGACCTGCTGCTGGAGGGCCCTGATCTGCTGCTATCGCTGCCCGGAATACTATTTCGCTTCCGGGAGAAAGCCATCGCCGTCACAGCAGATATTCAAGAAATGTTCCTACGGGTCAAGATACGTGTTGAAGATCAACCGGCCCAACAGTTCTTATGGCGAGGGGGAGATCGCACAAGTCCACCTCGACATTACAAGATGACCAGTATGATATTCGGCGCAGCAAGCTCTCCATTTATGGCGAACTTCGTTCGCAACCACAACGCAGAGCGACACGCCGAAGAGTATCCACGGGCATTAGAAGCAATAACGAAAAATCACTACATGGATGATTTCGTTGCCAGCTATGAAACAAAGCAAGAAGCTCGGGCTGCAATAAATGAAACAAGGAAGGTACATGCAGCGGCGGGATTCACTTTGAGACAATGGAGCGCAAGCGACACCGCAGCATTGCGTGACGTGCCCACGGAACTATACGCCACCTCACCTATGCGACTGGGGGGAGATCAGCAAGAGAGTAAGATCCTCGGTCTGATGTGGAACGCTGAAAAAGACGAACTGGGATTCAACACTTCAATGAACAGAGTTCCAGTGGAAGTTCGAAGTCGGCAGCGTGCACCAACGAAGAGAGAGGCTCTCAGCGCGGTCATGTCTATATACGATCCGCTGGGCCTACTGAGTCACTTCACCATCAGAGCGAAGATAATTTTGCAAAGTCTATGGCGACTGAAGACATCGTGGGACGAACCTGTACCGGCAGAAGCACAAGAGCTATTCACGGCGTGGTTATCGCAGCTCGAAGAAATTGCAAGCCTGCAAATTCCAAGATGCTACTCGCCGGGAACCTACGAACAAATGGAGCTACACGTACTATGCGACGCAAGCGAACAAGCCTACGCAACCGTGGCCTATTGGAGAATCGTCTACAGCAACGGCGAAGTTAAAGTCGTGCTAGTGGCCGCCAAAGCTAAAGTGGCACCACAACGCACACAAACAATACCACGGTTGGAGCTAAAAGCAGCAATCATCGGAGCGCGACTTGCTGATCAAATCAAGAAGGAACACAGAAGTACAATAACAAGAACCGTGTACTGGACTGACTCCACTACAGTAGTTCATTGGGTGCGCAACGACGCTCGACGCTACACACCATTCGTGGCGCATCGACTCGGCGAACTGGCGGAACTCACCCATAAAGAAGAATGGCGATGGCTACCAACAACAGAAAACGTAGCGGACGACGCCACGAGAATGACCAACGGTCGTATAAGTACGAGCGATCGATGGTTTCAGGGACCACGCTTCCTATATCAACGTGAAGACGAATGGCCCCTCGAACGCATAGACGACAACCAAGATGAAGAGCAAGAAGTTCTACACACGACAGAAGTGGAACCAAGACGGGATAGCTGGATACCGGACCCGACTCGCTTCTCTAAGTATGAAACGTTAGTACGAGCGACTGCGCGAGTGTTGGCGTTTATTGACATATGTCGACACAGGGCCACCGGATTGGAATACCGGCATATAGAACGAGCGGAACAAGAGCTCATCAAGCAAGCACAAGAAGATAGCTTCCCTAATGAGATGAAGAAGATAAAGACTGCTCAACCAATCACTAGAGGAAGTCGCCTCTTTCAGCTCGACCCGGTGTTAGAAGATGGCATCTTAAGAGTACGCGGCCGCATTCAAGCTGCTACCGCGCCCGACAATATGAAGACGCCAATCATTATGGACGGACGGCACCGCATCACAAGACTGATCGTTCTGAAAGAACACTGCGGCGCGGGTCACGCAAACAGAGAACGCGTAACTAACGACCTGCGACAACGCTACTGGATAATACATTTGAGACCCACAGTACGCGCTATAGAAAAGGAATGCGCACTCTGTCGGGTACGAAAAGCCAGACCGAGAGCACCGGCCACTGGAGATTTGCCACGCGCTCGCCTTGACCCTTTCCATCGCCCGTTCACTAACTGCGGGGTGGATTACTTTGGGCCAATGATGGTGAAGATCGGACGCCGGCGAGAGAAAAGATGGGGCGCACTGTTTACGTGCCTCACGTCACGCGCCGTGCACATCGAGCTCGTCTCATCACTCACCACAGACTCTGCAGTGATGGCACTACGACGGATGGCGGCAAGAAGAGGATGGCCAAAGCTTATGTACTCCGACAACGCTACGAACTTTCGTGGAGCCGCTCAAGAGCTACGAGCAGCGTACACCGAGTGGGCACCCATATTAAAAGAAGAGGGGTACCTACACCGCATGGAGTGGCGTTACATAGCGCCCGGAGCGCCAAATCAAGGCGGCGCCTGGGAAAGGTTGGTGCGCTCAGTAAAAGTCGCACTCACCGCTACGCTGCGAGAAAAGGCACCCGCCGAAGAGGTTCTGAGAACGCTATTGACCGAAGCAGAGTTCTCTATCAACGCCCGACCGCTGACCCACGTCAGTGTGAGTGCCCACGATCCAGAGGCGCTCACCCCCAACCATTTTCTGTTGGGATCATCAAATGGACTGCCTACGACGGGACCCTGTGACGAAGCGGACCGAAGAACATGGAGAGCCAGCCAAGCGTTAGCCGACCACTTTTGGCGACGCTGGCTACGCGAGTATCTGCCTTCACTGATACCGCGAGGCGAGCCACGAGACAACGGACGGCGACCCATACAAGTTGGAGACGTCGTGATAGTGGCCGATAACACGCTACCACGAAACGTATGGCCTATGGGCATCGTGGAAGGCACCTACCCAGGACCAGACGGCGGCATCCGGATAGCAGATGTGAAGACAAAGACAGGAGTCTTCAAGAGGCCAGTCAGCAAACTCGTCGTGCTCCCGGTAGAAGAGGCTTCGCAAGCTGCGCCGGGGGGAGGATGTTGAGGACGCCGAGTTTAATTAGTTTAGACATACGTAGCATAAGGGAATTTGATTATTTTGATATTATTTTGTTTGTAAACTTAATGTAGTAATAAGTACATGTAAAGCGCTAAGTACGATTTGTTAAAGTTAGGTTTGATCTTGTCGAAACACGTCTAAACATGAATTAGCCAATCACGTTAAAGTTCACTTAATTTGTTTGTCTAGTTAGTATGGGATTGGTAATAGTCGCAATATCAACTATGTCAACGCGTCGCTAGTTGCCATACGTCCAAATCGGATATAAGTAGCGCAGTTTTGTATGAGAATCATCATTCCCGTTTCGACGCTCGCCGCGCACCCCCGTGTGCAGCGCGCCATTCTCGCTCCGCTCCTCGCCGTTGTTAAGGTACCTTTCTTCGGTGATAAAAGTTGATTATCACCCGTTTGCGGCCACGAAGGCTGGTACCTACTACACGTTAAGTGAAGTAGGTAACAACTGTAGTTCCCGCCCGCGTTTTCGGCTGGTTGATACCTACCGGTGCCAACGAAGCCAGTCGCGTCAAGCGCTGACCCGGTGTGCACCTAAGGCCCTTCTGGCTTTAGGGAAACCGGAAGACCCGATACCCAGTGCACCTAGGCCTGCCTAGGGGTGACGGTTTTTTGCGGTTATCGATAGGAAACCGCAATAGTCGATAACTTTTTTCCGTCGCCGCGTACCTCCCTGCCATAAGCAGGGAGGGTTCCGCCGTCGCGATGACGGCTTCAGAGGCCACTATGGCCGTATTATCCCAAATCCGGGCGGCACTTTGTCGCACGGATATAGACGCGCAGCTCGTCTTAAACGAGCTGCGGTCTCTATTTAGTTTAGCTCCGTCCGGAGCGGAGGCTTCGCCCCCTCAGGGCGATGTAACTTCGACAGCCGTAGCTGTCTACGTTCCTCCGCGGCCCGAACGCCGCCCGCGCGCCGCCGCCGTTGTCACCGTCGCCGCGATCACCGCCGACGCTATTGCCGTCGCCGCCGCCGCCACCGCCGCCGCCGCCGCGTCCCGTTCCCATGCTCGTTCCCGTTCGCGATCGCCGATAGGGACGCCCTCAGGCACACCTGCCCTAGGAGACTCCGTAGGAGTCAACAGGGAATCGCCGCGCCCTGCCGCCGCGTTTAAAAGGCCGCCTGTACGATCCTCAGCACCGTCGTCGGTAGACGGTGACGATGAGGACCGCTTCAGCGATGCGACCTCGTCGATGGACACCGACTCCGAGTCGGTGTCCACAAAGAGGACCGCGTCCGAGAGGTCCTCTTCCGGCTCTTCGCCTTCTTCTTCTTCCGAAACCGACTCGGATCGGACCATTTGTGGTACCGATGCGGACGGTTTCGTGACCGTAGGCCGCAAGAAGAAGGGGAAGAAATCTAACAAACGCGCAAAAAATAGCGCGTCCCCCCCCGCCTCACCGGCCCCTCAGGCCACGCCCCCAGCGGCAATACCGGCTCTTTCGAGCGGTGCCCCCGCGCCCCCGTCCCCTCGTCCGCGTAATTCGGGTAAAAAGCCTAATATTACGCGACCCATCCCGTTTTCGGCCGAACCGCCGCCCCCTGTACATTTACGGGACAAGGCGCAATGGCCTAGGGTCAGCGACCTATGTCGTGACGCTAAAATTACGTGGACAAAAGTCCGTAATTTAGATAAAAGCGTCATGATAAAGGTCAATGACAATTCCATGTATAGGGCTCTCGTACAGCTCCTTAAGAGCCGTGGCATAGCCTACCACTGCTTCACTTTGGCGGAGGAGCGCAAGGTGAGGTGCGTTCTCCGAGGAGTTCCCCCGGAGTGTGACAACGTCACACTCCGCAATTCCCTGGTGGAACAGGGCTTCCCCGTGGAGGCGGTACACAAGATGTACGGCTACCGCGGGAGGCCCCAACCACTAGCATACGTCATACTGTCTCCTACCGAGGCTGGCAGGGCCATCTTGGAGAGCCGTCCCCATTATATGGGGATGGAACTCAAAGTTGAGCCACCCAACAAGCCAGACGGGCCCGGGCAATGTCACCGGTGTCAGCTGTATGGCCACTCGGCCAACAACTGCACGGCGCCACCCCGGTGCGTGAAATGCCTAATCCCGCATTTCACTAGCGAGTGCACCCGCACCCGTGATTCCTCGGACCCTCCCGCGTGTGTGCTGTGTGGCCAGTCGGGCCATACAGCCAACTATAAGGGTTGCCCGCGTGCGCCAAGTTGCTTTAAAGTAAACCGCGCGAAGCGTAATAAGCTAAATAAAATAAAAAATCGTGTTAGTAAGGCCCCTTCAGGGCAACAAAAGGGCAAAACGCAGGCCCAAAATACGTCCCCAATCGCACCGGCGATCACCAAATTGGACGAGTTCCCTACCATAAAGTATGGTAAGGTAACAGTCCCCGCGAAACCGGTCGAGAATTGGAGAACTGGCAATAAGCCAGACTCCAAACCTCGACCGACGGCCGCTAAGAAGGCAGTTCCCGGCCCTAAGCCACGCCCACCACCAACTGACTCTCCTACGGAGGATGATGACTTTGGCACCATTTTCGGTGTGCTAAAAGACATCAACCTCTCAGAGGTCAGCATCCTCGCGACTAAGTTACGCGAGGCACGAAACGGTCAGGAGCGCTTGCGAGCCTTATGCGAGCACAGCGCTTTAATTAAGGCTCTTGAATAAAGGTTTTTAATCAATTAACTTTTGATTAAACACTTTTAAACTTTTATTTTATCTCTTTTTGTTGACGTAAGTGCCCCTATAGCCTATGGCGAATAGTGGTACAAGCGACAACACAATTACAATAGCTCCGCTGCCTTTAAACGCCGGTCGTACTAAACCAAAAGGACTGTCGCTTGTTTCGTTTAACTGTCGTAGTCTACGCCCTAACATCAGCGAAATTAGGGAATTCGTAAAAAATAGGGAACTCGATTTTCTACTCCTCCAGGAGACGTGGTTGAAACCCACCAACTTGAAGGGGTTGTCGATCCCTAAGTACTCTCTTATCCGCAACGACCGCCCTATTGGCCCTTCAGGCCATTCTAGTGGCGGCACTGCAATATATTTTAGGAAGAGTTTGCATTGCTCCCCCCTACCCACCCCCCCTCTCGCCAATATGGAAGCTACTGTATGCCGGGTCGCCATGACGGGACATTGTTCCCTAATCGTGGCATCCGTCTACATAGCAGCCGGCACGCCCCCTCTGCGCAGTGATTTCGAGGCGCTCCTCTCTTTGGGGCCCTCTGTGGTCCTGTTCGGAGACTTCAATTCAAAGCACACGGACTGGACGTGTGTAAATACCAACCCAAATGGGCTTAAGTTATTACGGATAACGGAGAGGTTAGGTTTAGACGTTATATGTCCTTACTCACCCACTCATTATCCGGATATCGTTGACCATAGGCCCGACGTCTTAGATTTCGCGTTAGTGAAAGACGTCGCGTTGAACCTAGGTGCCATCGAAACACTAGATGACCTAGGTTCCGATCACCGTCCGGTCTCGTTAGTGCTGGGGCCTCAGGCCCCGCCCACCTCTCGTAACACTAGTACGACTAAAACTTTCACCAATTGGGAAGGTTTTAAGTCAGCTCTCGCCTCCACCATAGACGCACCCGATTCACCGTTCGCTCGGTACTCCCCGGACTATTTCGATAGTGCGGAGAAGATCGATAGTGCGGTGGATTCTCTCACTAGCTTGGTGCAATCAACCGTGAAAGATAAGTCGCGGGTGGTCGACGTACCTGTGCGTCGGTTACCGGCGGATATCCGTAACTTGATTGCTTCCAAAAATGCCACTCTCCGGAGAGCGGCTCAATATCCCACCCCAGAGCTTAGGCTTGCCGCAAACCGTGCTCAACGCGCGCTTAGGTCCCGCCTTACCGAGTGGAGAAACGAAGTGTGGAGTGACCTTATGAGGGAAATAAAACCTTCCCACGTCGCGTACTACAGAGTGGCGAGAGCCCTCCGTACCGACGCGGCGCAACACACACCTCCTCTCTCCCGCCCCGATGGCTCAGTAGCCTTCGAGGATGAGGAAAAGGCCGAATGTTTCGCTGACAGCATTGCTTCCCAATGTTCAGTCAGTACCCAAAAGTGCGAACCGGCGCACATCCGCGCGGTGGAGAAGGACCTCCTTGACAGGAGCTCCCGCCCTCCTACCGACCCCGACCCCCCACCCCCTCCGATCTCTACCGATGAGATCCAATCAATTATAAAGGGCTTAAAGCCGCGTAAGGCTCCGGGCGCTGACGGAATATCTAATAAAGCGCTCAAGTACTTTCCGATCCAAGTACTTACCTTGTTAGCCCTTATCTTTAACGCCTGTTTCGATCAATGCCACTTTCCGGCCGGCTGGAAAGAAGCAATCGTTATAGGGTTTCCCAAACCGGGTAAACCTTTAAACTTACCTAGCAGTCACCGCCCTATCAGCCTCCTAAAGGCGATGGGGAAACTTTTCGAAAGGGTCATACTCGCTCGTATGAGAGATCACCTTTTCGGAAATAACCTTATAATTAACCAACAGTTCGGGTTTAGGCGAGAGCACTCTTGTCCCCAACAGGTTCACCGCATAATCGAGTTTATCTTGAGCGGTTTTCACACCCGTCATAAAAAGAAGACAGTAGCTGTCTTCTTTGATGTAGCCAAGGCCTTTGATAAGGTCTGGCATGACGGACTCGTGTATAAACTTTACCAATTAGATATGCCAGATAGACTAGTCCGTCTGATTAGGTCCTATCTTTCCAATCGCACCTTTCGTTTTAGACACGAAGGTACGCTTTCCTCCTCGCGTCCGATAAGGGCTGGCGTGCCGCAAGGCAGCGCATTATCGCCCTTGCTGTACACGGCGTATACTAACGACATTCCGATCCCCAAACACGGCATAGAACTTTCGCTCTTTGCCGATGACACAGCGCTATACCGTAGCGGTATTAAACCGAGCGCTATCATTTCTAAATTACAAATCGCGGTTAACATACTAAGCGCGTGGTTTAGGAAGTGGCGCATCGAAGTGAACCCAGACAAGAGTGTCGCAGTTCTCTTCGATGTAAAGCGTAGAACCCGCGTAGTCCCATACGGAACCCCATCGTTACGCATGCTAGGGACCGCGATCCCTTGGCAACGGAATGCCAAATATTTAGGCGTAACGTTAGACAAACAACTCTCGTTCCGACCTCACATTAATATAGTAGGTAGAAACGCTAGGTTCTACCTAAACCGGCTTAACCCTATGTTAGGCCGTTATAGTAAAATGTCACTCCGAAACAAGCGAACCCTTTACAAGGTTTGTGTAAGACCGACGATGACGTACTCGTCACCTGTTTTTAGCCACATAGCGCCTTCAGCGCTTAACAAGTTGCAAGTAATCCAAAATAAGTTCACCCGTAGGGCCACTGGTGCCCCTTGGTACGTACGGAATGCTGACCTGCATAGAGATCTGGAACTTCCGACGTTGCAACAGCATCTCCGTACAATCGCGGAGCGTTTCTTCGAATCTTCGGAGAATCACTCAAACCCGCTTATTAGAAAGGCAGCGGACTATAGTTCGGTCCCAACTCACATCCCACACCGGCGTAGGCCTAAACACGCGTTATCCGATCCCCTTAACAAGCTGTCAAGTGACCTGGATTGCCTACTAGCGGCACAGGCCACTGTGACAAATAGTTAAGTCAGTTGACATAGGCAGCCTAACTGCAGCAGAGGGCGCCCCACTGGGGGCGCGCCACCCCGTACATAGCGGCGTGTACTCGTAGTGAGTAACGCCACACTAGCCTCCCCATCCGGGAGGCCATGTCAACTCACGCCCGTTGCACTCTCAATACGAAGCCGCTCGGATCAATCCAATCGCGGGACTGATCAGAAGCTTTACTCTCTCGTTTAGGCAGCTTCACTGCAGACAGTCCGGTTAGTTACTTATAAGTAACGCCATTTATAGTACCGCGCCTCCTAGGCCACGCCATGGAGGCGCGCGTTCCGATAGCCTTCGCGGTCCGCAAGACCAAAGGCAAACCCCAGGGGTCGTTTACTGGGTCGGTCTTCCTCCTTGTGAGAGGAGAAGGCCATCCCCAGATCCACGGAATCTGTGTGCAGATTTTTCCCCTGGGTTAACAAAAAAAAAAAAAAAAAAAAAAAAAAAAAAAAAAAAAAAAAAAAAAAAGTATGAGAATCATGTTCAACGTTCAGTATTCAATTGTAACTTGGGAAATAAAGAAGACACTAAATACATCGAAGAAGAGTTTTTATTCAACAAAAAATACAGTCCACCACAAGTACTGTAGATTTACGAAAATTCTTCCGGGATCTTAAAACTATTGCATTATCAATTTGTGAAATACACAAATTACATATTTACTCTTTCCCTAGTTAGCTATGTGGCGGCGCCACCTACCGCATACGCCGCACATTGACACGAAGCAAACACCTTCTCAACTGTGTCAACAGATGGCGCCACAGACGCATACCAACGACGTCGCCATACTACGACGTTGAAATAGTATGGGAAGCCTGCATCGCGGTAGCGAAGTTTCACCGTCTCATTCGCTATATATAGCACCTCCAATTAACAACCGTTGGCACCAAGGCAGTACCGGCTCGATGTATAGGGCCCTCGTTCAGCACCTTAGGAGCCGTGGTATAGTGGTTATAGCCTTAACTGTGTTACACTTTGGCGGAGGAGCGCGCAAAGTAAGGTGCGTACTCCGCGGGTACCCCCAGAGTCTGACAACGACACACTGCTTAATTCCCTAGTGGAACAGGGCTTCCCCGTGGAGGTAGGTGGTGAAGATGCACGGCTACGGCAGGAAGGCCCACTAGCGTACGTCATTTTTTTTATAGCCTTCACAGCCCTTCAAGCTAAAGGCATCCCCAGGGGTTGTTACCGGGTCGGTCTTCTTATAAAAGACCAGCCCCGGATCCGCGTGAAACTAAGCATTACTTCAATGCAGTAGCGTGTGAATATGAGTGCATATTTTCCCCTGGGTAAACAAAAAAAAAAAAACATCCGTTGGACCTCGGTCCCCGAGCTATACCACCTAGCTCGGAGGAAGATCCTCCCTTTGGCCTTCCTCAATGTAGTATTCCAACAGCTACTATGCCGGTGCTCCTGAAACTTTCTGACACGAATTTCGTGTCACAATTTAAAACTCAGTAATGCAGACACAGGATTGAACTAATTTTTTTAGAGGTAAGTATATACAAAATAGAAGAAAAGCATTTTTAACATGGATAATAAATAACAGCTTTATATAAATTACTTTATCATTTAATAAAAATAAGTTAGAATATAGGTTTTTAGTTTTACGGTCTTCGAGTGCGTAAATCTGTTTGAAATTTTAAACAATTTTTTTTTCGAGCATTAAAGGCCTATTGTTCTTGTTAGCCACAAGGCTAACCACTAGAAGTCGGTTAAAAAGGTATTAGAGCAGGTACCGGTTTCTATTGTTTAGCGAAAGAGTGAATGAGGATCAACCTGAGTGATGTATTTTATGCACTAGTTATAGTTTAGTTAATTTGTGTTCATTTTGTACATAAGTAGGTATATAAGATTTACTCAAAAAAATGAAAATTATTCACTATAACATTTGCTGGTTTTATTTGATTTTCATACGACACGAAAAAATTCTACAACTTGTATAGCAATTAGTTGTACTTAGTTTTCATTATTTGAATAATGAATATGAATATTGATAAAGACATTAAAAAACAGAGGTTGTTTTTATCATCTGTAAGAACATTTGTGTGGAATTTTATTACAATAATTTAAAATCCAAAGGCCAATGACTAACTGCTCCACACAAATGTTTTGTTGTCTAAAAAAAGTTGTGCATGTTGCATAAAAAAAGTAAAATATACCTACTATACTTATTGACAAAACGTCATGTATTCAATAATTTCATACAACGGTTAGTTTAAGGATCGTAAAAAAATTCAAAAATTTGGTAATTGCTAAAATAAAAAAAGTTTAGTTAAAATAGCCTTTCATCATCATCTCAGCCAATATTTTGGCTGAGATATACGTCCACTGCTGGACAAAGGCCTCCCCCAAGGATCTCCACAATGACCGGTTGTGTGCTGCTCGCATCCAGCGGCTTCCCGCGACCTTCACTAGATCGTCGGTCCACCTTGTTGGATGCACACTGCGCTTAGTGTGCATTTCATGGGGGGTATATTTGCCGTAATCGCCACGCTTGGCAGGCGGGTTGGCGATCGCAGTAGGTTGAGGGTAACCTCAGAGAGACGCTGCTGCCCATCCTCTGGAATGGTCCCTTAGTCGGCTTTTACGACACCCACGGGAAGAGATAGAGGTGCTGCTATTCTTTATCCCAGGCACCACACAGGGATCTAAATAGCCTTTACTCATCTTAAATAAAGCTTATTTTTAACTTATTTAAGATTTTTCCCGAATTCTGGGAAAAAAATATATACTTAGTCGTAAGGAAGTCTCCACTTTCTATCTCTGTTCTCCGAAGTTTAGGTAAATATAGTCAGCCCATTCCGATCTCTGGTAATAATACATACAGAAGTAGAGTACACAATCAAGTCATAAATATGTCTCCTTTTTTATTAGCCGACTCGAGAACAATAGCGGCTAGCGCACAAAGCCCGCCGCTTACGACCGTCGGCTTTTGTTTGTGGTTCGGTTTTTTTTGCTTAGGCGGTCACCGAACTTATCCTACTACAGGGTGCCTAGTGTGAGTTTTGTTTATTATCCGTGGCCACGCGGGCCACTGGAAGTTTTATTTTGAATAAAACCTCGATAGCTTTTTTAATTGCTTTTATTAAAGCTACAATAATTTGCAAAACAAAATGGTATTTAAATTTGGACAATGTATATTTTAAGCAGTTAATTAAGGACGTTATATGAATTTCAAGTAGTCAAGGGCTATAGCAAGTAAGTGGTCGGATGCGAAGTGTAGCCCGTTAGACGGCCGCTCTCTTGACGTCACAACCGGTCACCGCGACGTTTCATTTTACGTGGCGCAGACAATCCGTATTCATTCGATTACGTTTACGAAAACGAAAATTAGTATGGCATTGAAGCAGCGCCTCCTGACGGCATACGAAAGGAGTTAATATTTTGCCATACAAATTCTCGTTTTTGTTAACGTGATCAAATGGCAAATGAAGCTCGCACTTGGC
This sequence comes from Eudonia mercurella, assembly GCA_963082485.1. NCBI lineage: Eukaryota > Metazoa > Arthropoda > Insecta > Lepidoptera > Crambidae > Eudonia > Eudonia mercurella. The sequence goes on along the minus strand of OY720049.1, from coordinate 7,957,149 downwards.
ACCCAGATCAAATATGGCGGCGGCGGCCGGCGGCCGGCGGCAGGCGCGGCGTGCAGTTCGAAACTATGTGTTTTTTTGGACATTGAATATTGATTATATGTAAATTATACCTAGCTATATCTACTTGTAGTATGTTAACTGATATTTTTTTATTTAATCAATTTGTAAAATTGTGATAAGTAGGTATAGATTTATTAAGAGTACCTAATTTAGCTCAAGCTATTAATGTCATGCATAATAAAGACTGATGCATCAATGTAAAGCATTAGTCTTTAATATGTTTTTGTATTAGATAATAGGTACCTAAGCTAGCAGCTGTAATGCTCTTCAATTTATTTAATAACTTTTACCTAGGTATTGGCATAAGAATAAACAAAAGCATTGGTTGCTTTTTAGCTGTTAGAACACTTTGATCAATTCGACTACTAAACTAATCTCTAAATGTATAGTTATTATTTTTTATTGAAAAACCACGTATTATTAGAAAAAGATGTAAGTTTTTATTACCTACATTTTAGCCAAAATGAATTTATTGATTATCATAGCGTCAATTTCGCAATTCATTTAGTTGTCATCGTCAATATTTGTAGAAGTTTTCACACAAGTCATAAATATGTCACGTTTTATGTATCTTCGCCTCAGCAGATCATAAAAACAAGGCTCTTTGCCTGTAGCATACACAGACGCTCTCGGGCCCAGACACAATAGAATTCAATTGTTCTGTGGCACCCAGGTAGGCTACTCTTGACGCAAACTCAAACTCAATACAATTCCAATGCGATTAATATGTATCGATATTGGGATAAGTTTAGCAATTTCGGAACGCCCCATCTCGATAATAATTTGTTCACTCAATTTCCACGCAATTTAATTACATTGTAGCGCTATTATCGCTTTTAAGAGTGCCATATGAATTTTTTAGATTTGGGATTGGAAGTTGATTAATGCAATTGTGTTTCAAGAGTAACCCACCAGAGCACTACAGTCGATAACTCTAGCTAGAGCATTGGTTCCCAACTGGTGGTCCGTGAGAGCATCGGTAATGGTCCGCGGGACAGAACATTATTATTTATTTAAATCCACTGAACAATTTTTAAAAAGGCAGACAATTTTTTTTTTGATTCCTTCACTGTCACCTACACTACCTATTTGCTAATTCCTAGGTCTCAGGGTGGTCCCAATATGTTTATGGCGTTAATTAATACAGTAGAACCACTAGGCGTTGAATGTTTCGCATTAATATTTTTGTTAGCATGAAGTGTGTAAAGATAAATTGTCACTACTGAACTTTCGCTACAAATACTTTTAAAGTTTTAAATAAAGATTAAACATTCTTTTTAAGTACAGTTTATGTGGTCCCTGCTAACAAAACATTAGGAAAAGGGTCCATGGTCGGGGAAAGGTTGGGAACCACTGCTCTAGAGCAATGGGGCGTCGACCAAAAAGCCGACTACGGCTCGTCGGCGGGCATTTTGTTTATTGCCTTATTGTTGGTTCCACATAAGGCAGTGAACATAATACATAAAATACCGACCAATGATTTTAGAACTCAACTTTCTCATAAGAATGTCATTTCCTATTATAAGATAATAATGGAGAACGACAATGAAGATTTGCTTATTGGTCTTTTACTTATTGAGAAACAACAGTGTTCCCGTGGTCGACGTATGGGAGGTTGAGACGATGGAGGGTTCCATGGCGATGGTAAATAACGACTGCGTCTCTTTATGTGATGTTGTATATTTACAGTGACTACATTGTGAAACAATAAATACATTATCCAAACTTTACAAGACTATTTATTTATACAATATAAACTATGTAGATGTTAGAGAGGAAAGGTTGAAGAAACTATGTGGCGACCGCTGGCCGCCACAAACAGCTCCTTAGAGTAAAAATAGGCACTGCATAAACTGCATGCAAAAAAATATAGGTATATTTATAAATAAGCACTTACCAGTATACTGGAAACTGGTTATAATAACACATTAAAAGAAATAGGTAAGTACACTCACTTTTTATACCACTATATTATAATTACTATTCATTTTTACTATCGCATCTTTTACAATACATTAAAATACAAAAAAAAGTCTTTAATAATACTTTAGTTGGCACCATATTCAATCACTATCACAAAACATAATACATTATCCCAAAGGAAATGTTTGCACAGCACCACTAGTTAAAGTTAGGAGAAAAAGTCGCGGAACTAAAACAGTCTCACTGCGGGCGGGTGGTGGTGACAGAGAGGCGGGCGCAAGCGTAGCGTACGAGTACCTACTGAGACTGAGAGAGACGGGAGACCGAGAGTGAAGTGAGTGGGACTGAGATACAATTTGTAACCAAAGGACTGACTTTTTACGGTACTACTCGCTAGGTGACGCTCTCGGCCGACCGATTTCATATTGTGTTGTGTCTTGTTTATTAAATCTGGTGCATACATTTAATATAATTTTACTTTTGTAGCAATGGATTTACAAATGCTATAGGTAGGTATTATATGCTATATGAGGAGCTCGATGGCGCAGTGGTTAACGCGCCCGGTCTGCGAGTGCTGAGGGTAAGCATCTTACCGAAAATTTATCATCTAGACTCTAGAGCTCCTCGGTGCTTCGGAAGGCACGTAAAGCCGTTGGTCCCGGCTGCATTAGCAGTCGTTAACAACCACCAATCCATCCATAGGGAAGGCTCGTGCCCTCGCAGTGGGGACGTATATGAGCTGGCGATGATGATGAGGTAGGTATTAGTCTGACTTATACGTTTAAATAGATTACTTCAGCTGGTTAGGTACCTAGGTACTTACCTAGTGTATCTACCTATCTTTGCTTATATTGTAATAAAAATAATGAATAATACTAATACTTTATCAGTTTATCACAAATTTAAAAATAAATCTCAAAAAGATAAAATTATGATGATGGTAACATATGGCCGATGTAGCTGGGTGTATGTTTAAACGTTTATATAGCCACAAAAACAGCACGAACGACAGTGTCCCAGGGCCGCAGCTAGACTTGAATTTAAGGTAGGGCAGCTGTGGCTACAGGTAGGGCGGAAGTAAAAATGTTACTTGATCTGTTCTGGTCAATCAAATTTTGGTGTCCTAGACATGTGAACATGTGCGAGTCAGGTTAATACTTATGCAATTGTCGGGGTGATATACAGGGTGTAACAAAATTCCCTTAAATTGCGATTTCGAAGTTGGTGCCATAGTAAAAGTTGTTCGTATTGATGGGTGGAATGATCCCCATTCGGCATTTAAGGGAATTTTGTTACACCCTATATATTATGTTATGATTGTAAGACTAAATGCCACTATATGCTAGTATTCTTTTTCCGTCTTAAATCTGAAAGAAAGAAGGAAAGAATTTGGCATTAGTATTTTAAGGTAGGGCATTGCCCCACAATGCCCCCCTTCGCTACGGCCCTGCAGTGTCCTCAAGGACTTCTTGGCGTGAAAGTAAAGAGTCATGTCTGCGGTTTTGTTTTATTTTTTAAATTTGTGTTAGATGTCGAATATAAATGTAAGATAATGGTGGATTATTAACCGTTAAGTGTTCGTGAGTGTGCATGAGTGTTGGTAAATGAAATAAAACAGTAGTGCAACGTCACTTTTCAAATTCACTCAAGAAGTCCGCCCGAGAACCTTAGAATAAGTCATTATTGTAAGCCAAGGACTTAGTAAAGCCCCACATCTTTACTGAGATACTCGAGGGGTTGGGGGTATATCATTTCTCACTTCTCATTTCTTATCATTCATCATCATCATCATCATCATACAGGAAAGAAATATTGTTTATTTATGTATTACTTGTAAGAAAAATTACTTTGACACTGGCTAAATGTGCTAATCGCTCAAAGCCATCAACTAAAGGAAAAAATTGTTCTCAAAAATGACAACCATAATATTATTTCACAAATCGGTGTCTATTGCAAGTTTTATTTGCAATTCTATATCGTCATCTATATATTAATACGTGAAGCAAAAACTGTGCACCCGTTTTTACGAAAATTGCGCGGACGGAGGAGTATGAAATTTCGCACACTTATAGTTTATATAGAGAAGGTTATCCGAATGTTATTTATTTTTTAAATTATGCATAAAAATACATTAAATCAACAAAAACTACATTATACACTAGTGTGTGTAATGGTGGTGCGTGTGTGTATTTGACACACGTATTGTTTGTTTTTAATGCGGCCGACATCTGTCAATGTCAATCTAAACTCACATTCTATCTTTTTTCATTTTTCATTGCTGAGAATACAATCCGTGCAGCCTTAATAAAATTACGGTCGAATTTCGACCACTGGGCGACCACTACCTAGTTAGATGTTAACGTATGAGTACTTACAATTTTAGCTATCCTCGCTTGTCACCAGGGGGCGCTGCTTCAATGCCATAGATATACAGATACAAAATCTCGTTCTCATCAACGCAACGTGATCGAATAGCAAATAAACTACTAGGCATCCTGCAAAATGAGGAGCTTGAAAAGCAGCGGCTAGCACGTTCAGGTTACAATATTGTATGCTAAGCAACTTTTGTAATGCTGGTATTCAGAATCTTTGTGCTTTTGACTTGGACTTCGACAGTTGATTCCGCTTTTCATCGTTAGATGGCAGTAGTTGTGACCCCAATCCCTGTTTCAATTATTCTTGTGGAAATTCATTTGAGTATATTTTAAGAGTTTGTAGGCTTATTATGGTGATGTTGATGGACGGCGATTACATTTAGAGATACAATTAGAGATAGAAAATCAAATTATGTTCAACAAACTATTTGAATGAAGTAATTTAGCATTTTTACGTCACCTAATGCACATCTGACATGTTATGGTTTAGTTAAATACGGTTTTTTTTCATTGGCGGCGCTAGAAGTCTGTCAAACAAAAAGGTCGAGTAGGTAATTATTTTGTTAGCTAGTGCTTTCGATTCAAACCTAGTACCTAGGTACCTATTTATTACCTATTAATTATTTTAATTTCCTACCTGTTATATACTTGTCTTTGTAATTATCTATAACTATTTATCGGCTCCTTATTGCACACTCACCACCTCCATCAGCTTCCTCTCTCCCGAGCGCCATCTTCCTTTCGCTCTCGTATTAACCTCCCACCATAGTGCGCAAAGGAGACGACAGCATACATCCTTACATACACTACATCTCTCCCTTGTTAATTATTTTATTTTTCATTATAAGGGGTCTGATATCAAAACTAATGTTTTCATTTGAAATTTGTTTTATTGTTCTTAAAGCTTCCCAATATTATTTATGTGACTACCTACCACTAAATCAAATTAATGGTTCCTTCACTTCGCAAATTTAACACTAACTTCAATCATCAGAATTTAATATATATAATTACTTCTTCTTCATGCTTCACAGTTCTATTTAACTTTCCTTTTACTCATTCTTCCTTCGCTTCTCTAACTTCTATTTTTATCTTAATCAACCTAAGGACACTACTCTTTAACCTCCAATCGTCAGAATTTAATATATATAATTACTTCTTCTTCATGCTTCACAGTTCTATTTAACTTTCCTTTTACTCATTCTTCCTTCGCTTCTCTAACTTCTATTTTTTATCTTAATCAACCTAGGGACACTACTCTTTAACCTCTTCTTCCATTTCTAATCCTTTTTTTTCCATTACTTGCCATTCACCTTCTACTTTTTTAAGATGTACAATATTTCGACGTAGGTCCTGACCAGTTTCATCATTTTGTATCTGAACATCACCTCCTTTCCGAGACTTAACAGTGTGTGTTGTAGGCACAAATGGCGTACTAAGTTTATTAGCTTTATTCATATCTTTAACGTACACTTTATCTCCTGGCTCTAAATCTGAAACCTGCGCTTTTCTTTTCTTATCCGTGTATTCTCTTCCTCTTTCTTTTTGTTCTTTATCTTTATCTCTTACATCCATGTCCTCTGTTCTATAATTTAAGGAGTCTATCATCGGAATCTTATCTCTAAACTTTCTTTGAAAAAATAACTCTGCTGGTGTTCTCCCAGTTACACTATGTGGCGTACTGTTATACATAGTCAGATAATCAAGAAGCGACTCTTTCCAATGATATTTCTTTTCAGTTTGGCATATTCTTAGCCTTTTTAGTATATCTTTATTCTGGCGTTCAACTTCTCCATTTTGTTGAGGCCAGTATGGAATAGAATTATACAATTTAATGTCGTTTTCGAGGCAAAAAACTTTAAATTCGTTGCTAATAAACTGTTTTCCGTTATCCGCTGTAATAGATATAGGGCATCCTAAACGGCTAAAAATTTCCTTTAGTAAACGAATCATCTCTTTGCTGGATATATCACGACAGATCTTTATTTCTTTATATCTTGAATAATAATCAACCACTACTAGAATGTAATCTCCGGATGGTAGGGGACCTAAAAGGTCTATTGCAATATCAATCCAAGGACACATAGGCAATTCTCGTCTCTTCAGGGGATGAGGAGGATTTGGTGCTGAAACCAGAGTACATCCTTTGCAAGATTTTACCATATTCTCTGTATCCTTATCGTATCTTGGCCACCAAACTTTAGTCCTCAGTCTTGCTTTCATTGCAACCATTCCCGGATGCCCTTCATGCGCTGCAGCCAACACGCGACTTCTTAATATTTCTGGAATTACAATTTTAGTTCCTCTGAGAAGAATATCCCCATAAAAACACAGTTCAGTTTCAAATATTTTATAAGTCTTAACGCTGTCGTCCCAAATATTTTGGTAAACTCCTTCTTTTACTTTCTGTATGTCAGAATCTTGCCGAGAATACTCCTCAATGTCTTTTAGTGAAACTGCAACTGGCCTAGTTAATTCTACAACATCTTGTATATAGTCTTTGTTACGATTGTCATATTCCGAAGTAAGTTTACATAATCTTGACAAAGGGTCTGCGATGTTGTTCTTTCCTGGTCGATAAATTACCCTGTATTTGTATGATTGTAGTCTCAAAATCCACCTTTCAATTCGCGCACAAGGTTTTGACTTTGGGCCGAATATCACTTCCAAAGGCTTATGATCTGTCACAAGGTCAAAATCTTTCCCATACAAAAATAAATGAAAATGTTCCACCCCCCATACTAAAGCTAATGCTTCCTTCTCCGTCTGACAATATCGCCGTTCACATTCTGATAAAGTTTTATTACCAAAAGCAACTATTCTTGGACCATCTTTGTTTATTTGGACTAAAACTGCGCCTAATGCCACTGGACTAGCATCTGCGAAAACAATTGTTTTGTCTTTAACATCATAAAAGCCTAATTCTTGAACTTTAAGAAGCGCAGTTTTTAACTCATTAAAAGCTGTTTGTTGACTCTCCCCCCATATATCTGTGATATCTGTGTTCCGACCAAACTTATGACGAAGTAGTTGTTTCAATGGTTCAGTAATTGTCGCCATGTTTGGTATCCACTTACCTACATAATTAACCAATCCCATGAAACTCTGTAATTCCGAAATATTCGTTGGAGCCCGAAATTGTTGTATAGCCGATAAATACTTGCTCAATGGTTTGATACCTTGTTTAGATAGCTCGTGACCTAAGAATTGAATTTTGGTTGCATTGTAAAGACATTTCTCTGATCGCAGGACAACGCCATTATTATTTAGAACATCTAACACGTTTTTGAGTCTTTCATTATGCTCATTTTCATTCTTTCCAAATACCAAAATATCATCAATAAAGTTGATGACGCCTTCGCATTCAACAAGAATTCTTTCCAGTGTTTTTTGGAATATTTCTGGTGCACACGAAATTCCGAACATCAGTCTCTTGTATCTATACAAACCTTTGGAAGTTATAAATGTTGTTATGTGCCGTGAGGCTGGATGCAGTTCCAGTTGATAAAAAGCATCCTTGATGTCTAATTTGCTAAAAACAACTGCATCTTTTATTTTTGGCAAGAGCTGGTCCATTGTTGGTAGCGGATGGTTTTCTCTCTTTATGGCCATGTTAGCACGCCGCATGTCTACACAAATGCGTACGTCTCCGTTTTCTTTCAGTATTGGTACAATAGGTGAAATCCAATCTGAGGGGCCCTTTACTTTTTCAATTATGTCTTTTTGTAACAGCTCTTTAATTTTCTTCTCCACTTTTTCTTCTAAAGGTATAGGTATTCTCCTATAGGGCTGTATAATCGGTTTTACCGTGTCGTCAATAGGTATATGTACAAGTACATCTTTAAATTTTGGGTAGTAACCGTCTTCTTGAACATTATTAACCTGTAATCCGATTTTAAGAACTCCTAAAGCAGTCGCTGTAGTTTTACCTAATAAATTTCTAGTACCCCCTTCAATGACGTAAAATGTTGTATCTTCTTCCTTTCCTGCAAGAAAGATTCTACTCCGAAAAGATCCAATTAGCTTAAGCGGAACAGTGCTTCCGTATGACAAAAAAATTTTATCTGGGTTCCGCTTCTGATCAGTAACTTTAATATTGCCTTTTTTCATCTTAATCCATGTTTTATCCGTAATTAAGTTATGTTTACATCCTGAATCGATAAGCATTTGAACTTCTATTCCTCCTACAATGCAAGTAACCATTTCATCACCATCTATGTTGAAAACATATTGAACATCTTCATCTGATGTTTTTCCGGTGTTTTGTTCATTTATGTTCCTTACTTCTTTTGCTATTTTCTTAACTCTTCCTGTGAAATCTATATTATTTTTGTTAAAATTTTGAGACTCTAATCTCCTTTTAAGCGGGTTTGTTTTACATTGTAATTTGAAATGGCCTATTCTTCCACATTTCATACATTTCTTTCCTTTCGCAGGGCATTTTTCATCGAACGCTAAATGATTCCAACTCCCGCATCTGAAACATTCTCTTTTAACCTCTGACTGTTTCTCTTTTACTTTTGTGTCTATTTTATTCACATCTTGAAAACTTTTTGCCTTCTGCTTAAATTCTTCTAATTGCCTACTGACAATCTCTAAGGCATTTGCTTCTGTGATCACATCATCAAGGGTCATTGTGTCGCCAGATTTTAATATTTTTTTTCTTAATTCTTCTAAAATGCAGCTTTCGGTTATTTGGTCAATAATTTGATCTTCGACATCTGTAAACTGACATTTTTGTGCTTGTTGCCTCAGCCGTAGCACAAATTTTTCAAACTTTTCTTCTTCCAGCTGTTTAATTTTTCTAAAAATATGTCTTTCAAATCTTTTACTCTGCTTAGGTGCAAAATATTCATCTAGTTTATCGAGAGCAATTTTGAAGACGTCTACATCGTCTTTAGCTAAAACGTCTGCACCAGGTATGTTATAAAATATTTCCTGCAGTTCAGATCCACCCCAATGTAACAAACTTGCACGCTTCTGACTGGCTGTTTGAACATTGGCTGCTTCTAGATAAATATATAAACTTCTCTTCCACCGCTCCCATCTACTACCCACTGAACCTACTTCTCCATTACACTCAAATTTATCCAGTGTAAGGTTTGCCATTATTATTTCCTGTAGACAAAGAAAGAATGACTATAATTGTCAGTCAACAAAACAAAAGGCATCACCTCTTTTCGACTTCAATCATTGTCATCATTAATTTTATGAATAAAATTTTGTAAAAGGCGTCACCTATTTACAACTTCCATCATAAGGCATCACCTCTTTTCGACTTCAATCATTGTCATCATTAATTTTATGAATTTTGTAAAAGGCGTCACCTATTTACAACTTCAATCATATCACCCACTCCGTCACAAAATACATCCATCATATTTCAATATAAACATATTTTGTCACATGTTATGAACATAGAAACTTTCATGCTTCCAGTATAATTATTTAATATAATTTATGTCAAATTCAAATTCAAATTCAAATCATTTATTGCATATCACATTACAGCATAAGGTGGAATATTTATAAAGGTATTCATGTGACACCCTGCAAGGGCACAGCAACAGTATCAGAGGGCTGATTAAAAATGTACAAACTTACTTAACTAGTTATGATTATATAATTGAATTGCAATTTATTTATAATATAATATATGACCAACCAATTTAACACCAAATATATTCTAAGCAAATTGGCAATGTACTGTATGCCTCCTTCAAGCTTCCACATTACCAAATTTATTTTCTTGTTCTTTGAAACTAAATAATTATTTTATTTATTTAGGTACTTATTTGTTAATGTTACATTCAATCATAAAAGTCTAACATAATTATTGACTTCCATAAACATATGTTTGTTTCCTACATTTCCTTTCTTTTATTCAAAATTTTAATAGTATTTAGATATTTCATCAAAACTTCAATATTGTCAATTTTCAAATTACACCACACTATAGATACTAGTAGTAAACTTCAAACATTAGTAATATTATTACTAATCAATCTGATCAATATTATGTTAACTAAAAACATGTTTTGATTCTGTATAGAACTTTGTAAAAACAGGTCTTTTTTTTTTTTACTATAGATTAATGGAAATAGTATTTACTTCAAACAAGTTATTGTTAAAATAGTATTGACTTTATTTCATATTTTTTAAAAACAATCGTAATACCACTTTTACCTTTTTAATTGTTTTCCACTACGCAAAATCAATGTAGGTATAGTGTTTTGAAACAAAACAACAACTAACAAATTACTTGCATTTTCTTGTTTAGTCACTATTTCAAATGTTGCAAAACATACTTACAGACTCGTCGCCAAAATGTTATATACTTGTCTTTGTAATTATCTATAACTATTTATCGGCTCCTTATTGCACACTCACCACCTCCATCAGCTTCCTCTCTCCCGAGCGCCATCTTCCTTTCGCTCTCGTATTAACCTCCCACCATAGTGCGCAAAGGAGACGACAGCATACATCCTTACATACACTACACTACCTACTCCTACATTATGCAGTTTTAAGTACAAATATAGGAATTTTCTTCTAAATTTGCAAAAGGACTCATTGTAGTTTATCTAACAATTTAACAATTTAGCTGTGGAGGTATTTATATACATATTTATATTTAATTGTATTTGTATAATTTATAAGACATATAAGAAATAGTTTGCCATGTAACAGTAAATAATTAACTACACAATAATGAACCAAAGTGTATGAGCTATCATTTGGGTGGTGTGAGTGAAATAAAACATAAAACACCGCTTGGTGTTTTATGTTTTATTTTATTACTATTCTTAGTTTTAGTTTAAGTTTAGTTCTAGTCTGGGCATCTTCGGAAGACCAGCGTTGTAGCATTATTGAAGTGCTAAAACACATGCTGAGAAGATGCCTTTTCAGTATCATAAACCATGTATATTAAATTATGAATGCTTTACCTACTCGTATGAATGTTGTTTTGTGATACTGAATAAATGTTTTTCTATTCTATTCTATTCTATTTCTACTCTTGTTCAAGAGATAACAGTGTCCTTTTTTTTGATAAGGACATACCTACTCCTACTCAAATTTTATTATAGGTAGGTAGGTATTGAGATCTTTTTAATTAAGTTATCACTTGTATATGTAAGCACCTATAACATAATAGGTATAATTATCTCTATGTAGGTAATGGTTTTCTTTTACTTATTTTAGGTTTCTAATTATGTAATGTTTCTTAACTGTTGGTTTTCCAAATAACTAAATAAATAAAAAACATTATTGTATACACATCGTTTGAGTTATTGTTGGTTTTTTGATAGCTAAACCACTTCTAAGCACTTCACTCACATTGTTCCACATCTTTCGGTTCTTGTCAAAGTCATGTGTCAAGTGTCTATAAGTTATGGTTGTAGAAATTGTTTCCTACACTTGGATGCTTGCTAGGGTTAGGGTTACTCCAAGGAGTGCTAAATAAAACCGACCCGTGACAGTGCTGCTAATACACTAATTTATTGTATAAAAGATTGTGCAATGAAAAATGTGAAGTGATGTGTATGCAAACACAACTAGGTCAACTTTTTACGCGAAACTATAATAATCAAAATATAAATGTGTATGTCCGTGAGCTCGTACAATGGTGATGAAAATTACATTTGTCAACCACGCCATACACTCTGTCTTAAAGCATTTAACACTCTGTGCTGTTTTCGGGGGTCATTGGCAGTAATGGTCGCTAACCTGAAAGTGACCCGCAGGCTTATTACCGTTCTATAGCAACTGGTTGCTAATTGTACAATAGCAACGCGATTACTACCAGTTGCGATTGTTAAGCTGGTATTATGGACTGAATATCAATAACGAATCACTGAACAATACCTAATCTAATAACAGTTTTTAAAGTAACATCATTAGTCACTTATTATTGAGACGAAATAACAATTTAATTTGACAAAGCAACTAATAAGAAACACCAAACAATCACTATAGCACTAGTTGTTAAATCGAAGTCGCTATCGCTCTCACGTCGCTGTCAAATTTCGTTCCGTAATACGAATAAACAATCGGTCGCTTTGTTTCAAAGTGTTTACCTGCAGTTTTAGTTAATTGATTGTTCGCTAGAGGCGCTGTTGGCGCTTGATCGCAGTTGTACGTTCCGTAATACGAATTTGCGTTTTGACAGCAATAATCGTACAATTTTACGATAACGACTGATCGCAAAAGATCTGTAATAAGCCTGCCGGTTGCCATAAACAAAAGTTGAAGTTAAAGTTGATTTAATGACATGTAAAATGAAATTTAGAGAAAATACCTAAGTAGTAGGTATGTGCAAAGTAGCAGTGCTAGCTTTTTAGTGTCATTTTAGTTTTAGTCTGGGCATCTACGGAAGACCAGCGTCTTGGCATTAGGCACCTACCTACCTACTAAAAGGTTATGACACAGGTACACCTGCCTACCTACTTACTAATGAATGTTTTGGTTGTCCCCTTTATTGTAAAATTTAAAAAAAAAATCTATTTCTTTAATGTTTGTCAAACAAAAAGATTGAGTAGGTACCTAATTATTTTCTTATAGGTATTTATAGGGCTTTTAACAAAGAGCAAGTCGAACTATGGTCACCGCATGCAAGCAAAATTTTTTGAAAACCGTCAAGTATTGATTTTGTTGATAGTAGTATAGGGCTGCCAATCCCGCAATTCCGAGATCCCGCGTCATTTTTCAATTTCAATTGAATGCTGACCAAATGACCATGCTAAATAATGATTATTTTTTTTTGTACTTGATTGATTTTTCGTTTTCTTTCTCTGTACTACGGTATTTGACCTCTATAATTAATATAGAAAAAAAAATATCTTATATAAGTTTTACTATTGTAAAACTTAAATAAAAGTAGAGTTATGTTGGATTCATTTATTGTTTTTTTGCCTTATATAATTACTTAAGTATAATTTTTTTATGCGGGATCCCGCAAATACCGGGATCCCGCGGGATTTAAAGTTTCTACTCCCGCAAATACCGAGATTAAATATAGACTTGGAAGCCCTGGTCAGTATCATACCTATGTAACTACATTAACTAGTTCACAAGCAGTGATGGGGTGCCAATACTTAACTATTTCAAGCACGGAGACAAAGTGTAGCTTTTTTACTTTCGTTTTAATTAGGTTGGTAGTTAGGTATATTGAAGTACTTATTACATGTAATATTGGCGTTGTAGCTCCTGTCAAATGAAGATAGGGTATAAAGAGTAACTTTAGTCCTGGTATCGTTACATAGGTAAAATAAAATAAAAAATAAAAAACTATTTAATTAAATTAATTAACTAACTAATTAACTACGCGAATTGGTTGAAGCATTGGTTAACAAAAAGGGTAACCATACTTTTTTAGATAACGTTACCTGCATTACCACTTCCAATTTACCTTTACTATACGGCCACTCTATCGCGGTATCGCAAATATTTTTCGTTTTCACGACAATTCGGGCCAAGCAATAGTCACATTTCAGAACACGGTCAAAAATGTAATTATTGCTCGTCGTGAAAACGGCAAATGTTCGCGATAGCGCGATGCTTTTAAAACTGTGGCGATAGTGTGGCCGTAGCATTATAGTACCTAATAACGTTACTTATAACTACCGATACTTATAGTGGGAATTTGGTAACGGTATCAAGCCCTGCTTTATGTTGTTAGTTTAAAAGTTTTAAATAAAATAATACATACTATTTTACATACACATTATGTGTAAGTTATTGTTATTATTATATAATCTCTTGTTCCAACTGCCACATTCTTTTGGTACAGGTACTACCACCTGCTTCCCTAGTGGTCGTCCCGTAAAGTCTCAATGAAAATCTATGTTATTTTTAGGCAACGCAAACTGTCGGTCGCGCAATATCTCGAAAACTGGTGCCAGCCATTACGATCTCTTTTTTTAATAGACCAACTATATTGTGCGCAAAGATATCTCCCTTCTACATCTCCACTCGCCCCTATCCCAGGCCACCTCAAACCACCTAACCGAGCCATGTATAAATAGGATAAAGAAATTATAAAAACATTCACGCCTTTGGGCGGGAACCGGAATCCATCTTGGATAACAAACATGACGCGCCTGCCGAGGCGTGGCGGCCGCTCCGTGGCTCAGTGCTGCCATATTGTAGTTGTAGCGTTTTCAGCGCTAGATCTGACGCATTATTGATATGGTTAGCGCGCATCTGAGAATTTTAGCGCTTAACTTATGGCATGCATGGCTTAACTTGACGCTGTTTCAACTTATAATAAGCCCAATTAAAATTCGTGTGTGGTTTTTCGTTACTTTTTTTGTAAATTTCGTTTGTAAACGTAAGTTTTTATTTGATTGACAACCAGAGTTTACAATAATTGTAATACATGCGTCAGAAAGCTCGCAGGCCTGAAACTTAGTTACCGAAAAGTGATTACTAATTGCATATGGAACTGCTCTGGTACTTATACCAATTAAAATATATTTAATTAAAATGACGCTAAAATATTTATAAAAATAAAATGTATAACTAATGTATAATTTTGAAAAAAACAGTCCATTTCTTTAAAATTTACAATATAGTTATTATAACTCAGGTAAACTAGTTTACATAGTTTAGGTATCACTTCGATTATTTTGCACTACTTACTAACCTTAATTTTAAAACCACAATAAAAGCAGTACACTCAAAATGCACTATATTAGTATATAAACAATGTTATTTTATAAGTTTTATGTATTTAGACTAAGTTTTATACATACTTAAATAAATTTATTCTTATTCTTATTCGTAACTTTACTATTAAGATCACCGGTCTCAGATCCCGAGGTCTCGAATTCAATTCCCAGCGGGGGTAGGTACCTACTTACATATTTGTGTACTCGGTTTGGTTGGTGATAGGACTTTGTTTATTGTTTGTTTGTCCGCCTGGCTAGAGTGGCTTAGCTACCACCATCCTTTCTAAATATGTCGCCATATTATCAATGTTTGTTGCTTGTATATGTTTCGGCAGCTTGATACAACATAGCCAATGCCTCAGTAGGAGTATTCCGCTAACACGCGCGATTCCGATACCGCGTCCGAACCGAACGCTTGAAGTCGCGAAATCGCGATGCTGCATCGATAAGAATCTCACGATTTTACTGCGTTCGAACGCAGAGAGTCGCCAAAACGTGATTCGGCATCGATATAGTCGCAAAATCGCCGATCGCCGATGCTAAAAGAAGCATGTCTGCGGTGGCGCTAACATGGAAACAATGTAACGTTGTTGTAATGTTGTTGTATTGTTGTTGTGTAAGTTTAGACCTACTAAATATAAAAGTAAAATTTAAAAAATAAATGTAACTCCTTTACCTATTTAGGTACAATGAAATAGGTAACAAAAGTAAGTGGCAAAAGTGTACCTATTCATGTTAATCCTCGTGACTGTACCATACTTAGGTATACTAAATAGGTAGGACAATTTTGATAAAACTTTCTATGCATAAAGAAAATACAGAGACCTACATACAGAAAAAAAACATCAATAGGCTGCGGAGAACCGCCCCTTAGGTACCCTTAGGTACTTACCTCTAAAAATTTTTAGATGTTATATTAGGTAATATATTTTTATTGGCTTTTTTATTTTGTTAAGTTAGAATAGTTATTTGCTGTAATTTATTTTATTAAGAAACAGGATTTGTCCTTTAAACCAATTGAAAGTCACTATGCACATAACGAACCTACCTACTTGTTCATGGTTACAAACTTTTTTTTTAATTAGCATAATAAGTGGATCACCGAACTCTTTTGAGCAACAATCATATATAAAAGTGACTCGAGACATGATCTCTATTAAATTGACCCAAGACTTTTCCTGATTAAGACCACTTTTTAGAGTTCAATATATTACAAGTCAATACAATTGGACTAAAATAAATAATTGTTTAGACACAACACTAGTCTAGAAAGGCAAAAAAGGTTTATTATAAGTATATAATATAATCACCTAAACAGCGGCCTCGGCTGATACCGCCCGTACATCTCAATGGTGTTGTATTAAAGGTGGTGACGAGGTTTAAATATCTAGGCCATGTTGTCACGGAAGACCTAAGGGATGATGATGACATAGAGAGGGAACGCAGGGCGTTGGCGGTGAGGGCTAATATGCTTGCCCGCAGATTCGCTCGATGCACTGCAGACGTAAAAGTGACTCTGTTTAAAGCGTTCTGCCAGTCATTTTATGCGAGTGGACTGTGGGTGACGTATTCGCGGCGAGCCTACAACGTCCTGCGTGTACAGTACAATAACGCCTTCAGGATGCTGTTGGGGCTACCGTGGCGCTGTAGCGCTTCCAAAATGTTTGCTGACTCTCGCACAGACGGGTTTCATGCTATAATGCGCAAAAAAGCGGCCTCTCTACTGCAGCGTTTACGTAAAAGCGACAACAGTATCCTGAAGATGATTGCTGTCAGACAGGACTGCCCCATTCAAAGATACTGGGTAGAGGTTGCAACGGGGCTTAAGAAGTAGCACACAAACATAAATATGCTAACAACACTAACATAGGATTAAGCCCAATTGTTACTAACATTTACTAATAAGTCTATGGATCAAATTGGTCTGAAATAAAGATTGTTATTATTATTATTATTATTATTATAAGACTCTGAAACTCAGCTGTTGGCCAGAAAATTACAAATTAAGTTGTCAAATTTACTTCAAAAATAAAATTTTGGTTCAAGAAAATGTATTTCTTTTTTATCTAAACAAAAACAACTAAGTGGTAACTATAATCACCGAGTTAAAAACCTCTTAATCATAAAAGACAGGCATTTTCTTGGGTTCAATATTCATTTATTTAATTATTTATTTATTACATACATTTACCTACTTACTTACTTAACTATTATTACAGGACACACCCAATGCTATAGTAAAGACATTAATTAAATTATTAAAATGTGAACAACACATTAGAGTAAGACAGTGACAAAATAAAATTTATCAGCGAAGTCACCAAATTATGACATTCAATCGTTTTACGTTTCGTTACGTTACATCACTTTTATGAGTTACAGCACAACTTGAACATTATAATAGTGAAAAAAAAAAACATTTAAACAATATAGCTTATTAAATACCCAATCATCAACCTCATTAGGTATTTAGTTTTTAATTTACCTATATATTATTTGTATGTAAATATGTTAGTCTGTAAGGTATATTGTATGGGCCTCTTCGTATTTTACAATCTTATTAATTCTATTCTATTCTATACACTATTCTAGTCCACTGCTAGACATAGACCTCTCCAAGTGCAAGCCTTAAGTACCTAATAGACTAGAGACACTAGACCACAGACTGAAGAGGGTGTTAATTAATTAGTTACAGTTAAGAAATAATTAACAGGTTGACCGCCGCCGGGCCCAGACATAATAGAAATTCAATTGTTTGTCGGTTAATAAAATTAATAAATTATATAATTTTTTTATACTAGCTTGGGTGCCAGCCAGGGTTCCATAAATTGTTTAAGTAAAATAAGTATTGGTACAAATAAATAAATAAATTGTTTCAATTTAGTAGGTACTATAACTTTTTACTACACGCGATCCTGAGACAGACCGAGGGTTGAGGAGGGAGATGGTTTTAGCCATAAAAACTCTTATCGTTTAGCTGCAATTCTAAGTGTCTAGAGTGTGAGTTTCGTTTACTAGGTATACCTACGTATTCGATTACGATAACAAAACGAAATTTTTTATGGCAAAACGTTCTCTCAAAACTCAAACTCTTCTCGTATGTCGTCACGAGGCGCTGCTTCAATGCCATGCCATACTAATTTTCGTATTCGTTAACGTGATCGAAGGTCAAATGAAACTCGCACTAGGCACCACGATTAAGTTAACGAAAACCAAAATATTATATGTATGGCAAAATTTAACTCTCCTCGTATTCCGCCCGGAGGCGCTGCTTCAGTGCCATGCGAATCCTCGATTTCATTAAAATGATGGAATGACTAATAAAACTCGCACTAGACACCCAGAGTGCGATTTTTACTTACCACTGGATCACGATATTTAGGCATAGGTAATTACGTATGTTTAGTTTGATATGCCTCACAATTTTTTTATACTTACTAATCGTAGGTAGTTATAGCACAGAATAACTAATAGTAGGTAGGTACTACCGTGTTCTAGTAAGGACCAGCCTCAGAACTTTTTATTTGGTCTGAGGGACCAGCCCCCCGACCGCCTAACTCGATCGCTTTCGATCGCTTTGGCTACGTATATAGTATCGAGCGTCATCTTGTCATTTGGAAAGCAATATACCTACATATAGCATATATATTCATATTGCTTTCGAAATGACAAGATGACGCCATAAACTATACATACATAGCCAAAGCGATCTAGTTATAGGCGGTCGGGGGGCTGTTACCTACTGGCTCCCTTTTGCTTTTAAATGATTAGGTACTCTATGTAATACTCTGTGTAATAGCTGTTCTAATCGTTCGATAAATAACGAAAAGTTAAACTGCATGTCAGCATGTTTGTTATACTTAAAAGGGGCGCTACTCCAATGCCATGCAAATTGTTGGTCAGTAGTTTTATCATTATTATTAAAAGACGTCCACAGTTGGACAAAAATCTCCCTTAAGGATCTCCACAGCGAGCGATCTTGTGCTGCTCACATCCAGCGGCTACCTGCGATCTTCACCAGATCGTCGGTTCACCTAGTTGGGGGCCTGCCTACGCTGCTTGCGTCTTCCGGTGCGCGATCCCCAAACAAGAATTGTTCTGCCCCAGCGGCCATCGTTTGGCCGGTCGTTTAAATACTAAAAATAATTATCAAATAATAATATGTCCTATGATTAATACCTATATTAATATAAGGCACATTGTACCTACTTTGCAGCTTGACTCGAGCGAGCAACGCATCACGGGGCAGTGAGTAATTCTCAAATAATAATTATCTTAGAAATCAACCATTCTAATCATTTTGTTTGAAATCGTGGTCGTTTAAAATTTTTTTATTCTAATAGGTACTTAATAAAGATTAAATTGTTAGGTTAAGGAAAGGAGTAGGTAAGGTAGGGTTGTAACTCAGTTTAAAAAAACACATTGTGGAGTGATTTAGGTACAAAATCTCCGAAAAATTATAAATCATTCAATGCTCAGAGCACAAAAGAAAAAAGCGATTATTATAGCTTTGTGGTTGACTCTTTTTGGTGGGAGAAAAGTTTAATTCTTTGTTCTATGGATGGACCCTGTGTTAAACTTTTTTTTTCCTTTAGTTGATGGCTTCATGCGATTAGCATATTTAGCCAGTGTCAAAGTAATTTTTCTTACAAGTACTTAATACATAAATAAACAATATTTCCCTCCTATATGATGATGATGAATGATAGATAATAGATATGAGAAGTGAGAAATAATATATCCCCCAACCCCTCGAATATCTCAGTAAAGATGTGGGGCTTGTCCTCGACTCCGCAGGCAGACTTCTTGAGAGAAATTTAAAAGTGAAGTTGCACTGTTTTGTTTTATTTGCCAACACTCATGCACACTCACGAACACTTAACAGTTACGAATCCACCATTATTTCAAATTAATATTCGACATAACACAAACATTAGAAAATAAAACAAAACCGCAGACATGACTCTTCACTTTCCCGCCAAGAAGACAGTGTCATAAGAGGTTGATACATAAACACGGCCACTCACCAATAGATGGCGCTGCCTTAATAAAATATTTAATTTTACTATAACGGTGTGTTCCATTCCATTACGTGACATTTATTTATTTCTATTTTTTAGTCACGCTGATTAAATTTGTGCATTGCCTGTTTTTCTTTTCAACTCTACTTATTTTGGTATAAATATCCGTATACATAGGTATTATTTACTTACATGTTGTATTTATAGCTACCGTCACAGTTTCAAAGTTATCATGTAGGTTGTTAGTATAAAATACAATAAGTCCAGGCATTTAAAAACGTCTTACTTCTCTACTTACTGGGGCATTAAATAGCACATAATATAGTGAGAGTGACTTGACTGCCAGCCAATCAATACCCTCCTATGGACCATACAAGCCATCTGCGATCGCGATCGGCGTGCCTATGCCGGCCGTGCCGCTGCCGCTGTGCTATAGATACGAGAACGCCCTTTAAAATAAATAATATTTAATCAAAGAAATAGAAATAGAAATTCTTTATTGTATAACTGTGTACAATATAGTAATAGCATAGTAGAATGAAACAAGTAGGCCATCTTCATACATACGCACCGAGCGCGGCTTGTATGTGAGCGCAGCCGAGCCAGCTCGTCCGTACGCATCGTCGCACGCACACACTGACAAAGTTTATTGCTAATAATGCTGCGCCAGTCGCGACTGAGCCACGTAATGCCGCGCGCGCCTGCTTGTTTCGTCGCTGCGCCCGCCGCCGCGCCGCTGCCGCTCGTAGGTTATATATAATTTGTGAAACGTAAGTCAACGATGGCTACAAAAATACTCAGGAGATATTGCAGTGTTTACGGATGTCTAAATAGCAGCTTGTCAAATCCAGAATTGTCCTTCTTTACCTTACCTACCGACCAAGAACGGTGAGTACCTCCTGCCTAACCTAATTACATTATTTTGTGTTAGTTATTTACTAGGTACCGAAAGAGTTAAGTTCTGCTTCAGATTTCGTGGATTAGAGAGGTAAATACATGTACCTAAGGATTTGTAAGTTTAATTTATTAGATTACACGGCACACCCTACCGTGAAAACAAGGGACTAATTAGGTACTTTGGACTTTGTACCGCTCTTATGTTGTGGGCATAAGTACTAATATCGAACTGCAAGTGTTTACCGTGATGTGCTGTTGACCGTACCTACTTACCTATTGTTAGTTGTTGTGTTGTACAGTTGATAAACAACGTTTAGGTAGATCGGGGGTTCTCTGGAATCCATGAATTCATATTTTTAAGTATGTTCTTATTTTATATGTAGATACCTACCTCATTCTAATTAAAAGTGACAGCCCTACAAGTTTAGGTGATTATCGCTCGCTCGGGGGCCGAGTCGGCCTACTTGTTTCATTCTACTATGGTAATAGTTTCTAAAATTATCCATTACCGACGTACTTACAATTTTTTTGTAAGTAAATACCTACCTATTTATTCAGCATAGTATTTGTTTAAATTATAAAATGCTTTTTTATATAAGCCATACTTTCAAACATTTTTTAAAGATATTACCTTCTATACCGGCAACTTATTGTATACCTATTTTAATTGCACTGATAAAGGCTCCCTCGTAGAAACCTATACCTACAACAGACTGATCATTGTACCTACGCAAAAC
Organism: Eudonia mercurella; assembly: GCA_963082485.1. NCBI lineage: Eukaryota > Metazoa > Arthropoda > Insecta > Lepidoptera > Crambidae > Eudonia > Eudonia mercurella. Next base: position 7,935,466 of record OY720049.1, on the reverse strand, counting down.
TAATTAACAATTTGAAAATGCATTGTAAGTATTGCTAACTTGTTAAAAGCAATAAATTAAATAAATAGCTAATATATAAAGAAACTATTGCAGCGTTCTATTTCTTCATTCTATTCAGAATTCTATGTCTTCTTCTTCTTTTAAAGGGCATGTTTTGTGTCTACTGCTGAACACAATTCCGCCAATATCACGTAGGTAGCCAAGACACGGAATCTCCGTTTAATTTCCGGTTCCGAATGAATTACAACTACTTACTGTTCGTTCGTTCATTCATATTTCATACGTTCTTTTCATAAGATTTGATTTGTTTGTGTTTTGTGCTTCGCATCGCGTCCAGAATTTCGAAAGTAGAATAAAAGTTTCAAAATATGTAATTTTATATTACATGTCGGCAGTTCGATCACGTTCGACCAGTGCATATTATCTATTAGTTATCGCATCATAATTCTGGATAGGCCAGACGATGACAAGTCGCCGGGAAAAAAGTGAGTACCTACCTACTTTAAAACTACTTTGTAATGTGATTGTTAACTTCAATAAACGTAAATATAATCGACCGCGTTTTCTTATTGTCATTTGTATTTCTTCTACAATCAATGGTAACTGTTATCTATAATCTTTTATGCTAAATGAAGTTTCTATTGCAACTATTTGAACCATCTACCTTATTCGGCACCTACCTACTCACGCCACGCACGTGTGTTTTTATTTATATAGTTAACTTGTTAATATTTATATAGTTATTGCCTAAGGTTATTGCAAAATGCTACCATTAGTGTATCGAATGTTTTGTAGTGGCTTGTTTCATGTGTAAAAAATCATGTGTGCTTTTGAAAAATAAAATGGCGGTAAAATTGTACCTATCAAGCTTCGATCATCTAAACACATCAAGGAAAAAGGAATTGGCAGTAATGGTCGCTGACTTAAAAGTGACCCTGTTAAGTTGAAGTTGAAGGAACTTATCTGTGTGTTTATCAATGCAATAGAAATATAAATTTTTTATTTGTATACATACTTCGAACTAATTTAATTATTTCAAGGTCATAACTTTTTTTTACCTCTATTAAAAAAAATTTAAAAATTTAAAAATAACTAAGGACCGCAATGGGTGGAAAAAAAATGGAGGGAGGCCTTTGCCCAGCAGATTCAGAAAGCAGTACTGTTTGACATGGCACATATTGTTGGAGGTTCCTCACTCTGCAACCCTGACTACCGGTAGCTTGGGCCCTTCCCCGCTGCTGGCGGTAATCTAGGATTAGGTTTTTATAGTGTTTTATTGTTTTTATATTAAAATATTGTATAAGTCTAGTTTTAAGAAAGAAAATAAATAAAGAGAATAATAATAATAACTTTAAAAATATGTACACTGACCAATAAAACATTTCATCAAATTTTTTGGCTTGTGGGGTCAATTCTCTGGGGTTAGTAAAGTGACAATGTGACTATTTTCATAAACAATAAATAAACTGTATGTTTCTGACAATAACAAACAATTTGTTAGGTACATTACTACAAGCCTTTAACCTTTAACCTTTAAAATTTTATTATTCATAAGTATGAATATACAAAAAATAAATAACACAATCACAAACTAAAGAAAACTACTGATATCCATAACTAAAGGTCTAATCATAAAAAAATGTGTATTTCTTTTAAACTTACAAACTGAACTGAATTAATGTAAGCTGTGGGATACATTAGTAATAATAAACATATGAATAAAACCTGCCCATAATTAATTTTAATTAACTATTTTTAAAGGACGGATGATTCTGAACCAATTGTTACCTTATCTTTATAACATATTATCCTTAAAAAATTTAAAAAATGCACAAGTCTTTGGGTAATAGTCTTATGTAGCTTAGCTACGTATTCACTAGACTTAAACTAAAATTAAATAAATCACCAAAACATCTTCCTTAAATTAGAAATTGAATTAACTGGCTTGTCTTTCTATTGTTTACTTTCTTCATTTACAACAAAACAATGCTGAATGCAAGAAATCATAAAATGTTTACAAACTTTCATATAAGAAAAAAAAATTCATGAATACAAATTACTATAGTTATAGAATCTTGAGCATTTAATATAATTTTAAAGATTGGAAAAAATCACACTTTACATAAAATTACTGTCATTTGTTTATGTGCATTTAAATATGACAGAAATACAAACTAAACCTAAAATTAAGTCTTGTCTTTTAAAAAATAATCATCATGTAAATAATATAAAAGCTTTACAGAGTACCTACTTCTATTAATAATTATATTTCGATGATCATGTAAATAGCACCTGCTACAGTAATCAAAACCGACATAATAGGAATCCAGTACTTTTGCAGTACATTTCTATCATCTATGTTCTGTACAACTTTCTTTTCCCTATACTTCTTCTTTTTCCCACTTAATTTCCATTCGTACTCTGCCAGCTCCTTACGATTCTTCTCCTCTTCCAATTCCTTTAACCTCTGTTCTTCTTTATCTTTTTCTAACTTTGCTGCAATCTTCTTCGATTCACATGTGTCATCGCAGATCATTTTTACTTCACCTTGTCTCACAAGGTTGCAAGGAGCATCCTTTCGTAAATTACCACATGGACAATGTACTTTTGTCTTTTTATTACAAACTTGGCCAACTTTGCAAGCCCCTGGATGGCAAGAGTTTCTACAGCGGTGACCACATTCTAAATTCTTTGGACATTGCTGCTTACAAGATAACATTTCTTCTGTAGCATTTGTAACCTCACGACATCTCAAATATAACTCTGTTACACCACAATGATATGGTATACGCTCCAAAATTTCGCATGATCCAAAATCTATATCCGTTATGAAGAGTACAGGCAAAGAATAGGGAATGTTATTTTTATTTATTTAAGTATTATATAGTTACACATTTATTATATATCACCCTTTTATTTTTAATCACAAGTTTTTACAAAATAATAACAACTTTTGCTTAAAATGCAATATTATCTAATATTATCGATTTGCTAGGCAAAAAAAAAGTTTGTTGTCAAAAATGTTAAGAATTGTTTTTTAATAATTTTCTTTTCTTTCATAAACTACAAAATATAAACTTACCAAAAATATGGTTGGTATGTTTAAGTATGGTTATTATATGGTTCATAATAACTTACAATCTTATACAAATGTTACCACATTCAATTATTTAAATCGAACATTCTCCAAACGTAGTGACCAATAAAAGTTGTCATAGGCAGAATACATCTCAACCACAAGAGATGTGAAAGCCACTTAAAAGAAAGATAAATATAACTTCTAAACTTTTAACGGCGTTTTTCTCTAAATCAACTCAGTAGGACATACCTTGTTCTTTGCATGTACTCTTTGCTCCTAGGTTGTTAAACATAGGTCATGAATTACCTGGTAATTTACTAATATAGATTATTTTTTCAGATGGAACACATATCACTGCAGCATGAAACTTATGGAGCAAACAAATTATAATATAAAATTTTTAAGATGAGAAATGATATGCTTAGTCACCATCACATGTAAGTAATCTAATGTTTAAAAACAATTAATAATGAATTGTCTGTTGTGAAGTGGTTTAGCTTTAAGTTTTAGACCTACCTGTGGTAGTTTCTTCCGGTTTAAATCGGTTAATAAACAAACCACCTCCACCATTTGTCACTTACACCTCAACCATGCATGTACCCCAGTCTTCCTCGCCAAAATACGAGTACGAGGTCATTCACTTTGTGAATGTGGGATGGACGAAGGAACCACAGACCACATTTTTTTTACTGCTCTAAATTTTCCTATTCTTTGTATGAAGTTTTGCCCCCTGAAATTCCACCCCCTAGCAACTTTCAAACACTTCTTTGTTACTTAGATTACTCTCATATGTCTCTTTTGATAAAATACATACATAAACATGAGATTAAGTTATAAATATGTCCTAAAATTATTATATAATTTATCTATTTTTCCTGGTCATTACATCTTTAATATTTATTAATGTTTATAACTTCCCTCCTATCCTATAACATCCTCTTTTATGTCTGTCTTGTCCTTATCAAACTAATTAGTTAGTTAATAGTTTAGGTTCCAACCACCACATTTATTTATTTATTTACTTAAAATCTGTCAAAATTATTTAAATCAAACATTCTCCAAACGTAGTGACCAATAAAAGTTGTTGTTAACAAAATACATCTCAACCACAAGCGATGTGAAAGCCACTTAAAAAAAAAAAATCTTTTCTTTCATAAACTACAAAATATGATCTTACCAAAAATATGGTTGGTATGTTTAAGTATGGTTATTATATGGTTAATAATAACTTACAATCTTATACAAATGTTACCACATTCTTTAATCTTAATAAAAGAAATGTAACTTCTAAACTTTTAACGGCGTTTTTCTCCAAATCAACTCAGTAGGACATACCTTGTTCTTTTCAAATCCTGCTTGTGGAAATTTTTTCAACATTTGTGTTTTTGTAATTTGTTCGCAACAAACACATTGAACATTTATAAATAGCTTGCTTACTTCTTAACTGATCTTTAATATTTGTAAAAATATTATGATCGGATGTTAGTGACGGTAGTTGTTGACATTGAATGGGCGCCTTTGGCTTTCAAAGTAAAAAGTGTTGAATAATTTTGGCGGACTGGTTAGAACCACGATAGCTCAATTGGAAGAGCACCTGATCCGGAATGTCAGAAAGGTGCAGGTTCAAATCCTGCTCGTGGAATTTTTTCCGACATTTGTGTTTTTGTAATTTGTTCGCAACAAAATTTGTGTTAAAATTATTTGAACATGTACTCTTTGCTCCTAGATTGTTAAAATGTAGGTCATGAATTACCTGTTAATTTACTAATATAGATTATTTTTTCAGATAGAATACATATCGCTGCAGCATGAAACTTATGGAGCAAACAAATTATAATACAAAATTTTTGAGATGAGAAATAACATGCCCATAAATAACAAGTCACCGTCACATGTAAGTTCATCATCAGCTTATTTTATGCCCCACTGTTGGGGCACGAGCCTTCCCTATGGATGGGTAGGGAGAACGGGCCTTAAACCACCACGCGGGCCCAGTGTGGATTGGTGGTTGTTAACGACTGCTATTGCAGCCGGGACCAACGGCTTTACGTGCCTTCCGAAGCACGGAGGAGCTCGAGATGATAAACTTTTGGTCACCCATCCGATGACCGGCCTTTGCGAAAGTTGCTTAACCTCAGCACTTGCAGACCGGGCGCGTTAACCACTGCGCCATCGAGCTCCTCTCCATGTAAGTTATCTAATGTTTAAAAAAAAAATGAATTGTCTGTTGTGGTTCAGCTTTAAATTTTAGACCTACTTGTGGTAGTTTCTGGTACTTTTAGATAAACTTATATTTGTTGGGTTTATTGGGTTTATTATCAAAATCCCACATTTGACAAGTGTTGTGATTAAACCATTACTCATATTAATGAGTCACCACAATTATGTGGTGATGACATGATTTCAATGATAGAGGCCTTTGCCCAGCTGTGGGACAGTAATAAGTTATTTACTTTACTTTTTTGTTGAACTTTCAAGCTGTTCTTTGCGGATTGATGGTCTATAATGTCTCAGTGACATGTAAAATACTTTTTATATTGACTTCTTCCTGTGGTCTTGAGCTTAGACCTCCAGATTTAGACTTCGAAGTCCTGAGTTTCATGTACTAAAAAAAAATTTTGAGGTCACTTAACCGTTCTGGTTTAATGCGGATTGATTGATTGATTGATTTTTGATTTATTCAAAATATATTTCAATCACCAGAGATGTGAAAGCCATAATAAAAAAAAGTATTTTGTCTACATGTAAGTTCCTTTTTATATCATCATCATCATCAGCCTATAAACGTCCCACTGCTGGGCGCAGGCCTCCCACATGATCAGTAGCACGTGGGGGTATTGGGCCATAACCCACCACGCTGGCCCAATGCGGGTTGGTGGGTTTTAACGACTGCCATCTTACGACAACAACCGGGACCAACGGCTTAACGTGCCTTCCGAAGCACGGAGGAGCTCGAGATGTTTTTAATTGGTCACCCATCAGGCGACCCGGCATTGCGAAAGTTGCTTAGCGGGCAAGATCGCAAGCCGAACGCGCTAGCCGCTGCGCCATCGAGCTATATATATGTGGTTTGTCAATTCTAAGTTCAGGATTCGATTCCCAGTAAGGGCTAAGTACAATTGGTAGATATTCTAATTTAAAACAAATTAGTACAAGTTTTTAAATGTACAATGCATTTCAAACTAAAGTTGCTTTACATTAATTGCTGTACACAGCATTCCTGATCATCATTATCATCATCATCATCATCATCATCAACAACAACAACAACAACAACAGCAAAAACCACCTACTGGGCACTTCACTTAAAATCCTCAACTACTGAGGCACTGAGCTAGTGCTGGCTAGCTGCTGGAATGCAATAATGCTACCTACAAACATTGATGTTATGGCGACATATTTAGATAAGTTGGTGGTAGCTTGCCAGGTGCCAGCCAGACAAACAAGCCCTACCACCAACCAAACTGAGCACACAAACATGAACTCCCCTGATGGGAATTGAATCCAGCAGCTCTGGGTCTGAGATAGGTGACCTTAACCACTAGACCCCAGAGGCGGTTAAAATAAACATATTTATATTATGGAGATTAATAAATATATTTTTTTCAATAAGTAGAAGTTTTTGTTTATAAAAGTTTTGTGGCTTTCAGGTTTTCTATATTGGGATGCAACAGAAGACCTGAAGATCCCAGCAGCATACTCTGGGAAACAGCTGTTGTTGATTTGCTGATAATGCCAGAATCAATGGAGAACTTGTATGTATGTTTATTATTTCTTAATTATGAAAAGGCTGAAGGTGAAAATAAACTTAAGATAAGTCTCGGACCCAGAGGTCCCGGGTTTGATCCCCGGTGGAGTGTCTGTTGTCCATGCTTGGTTTAATCGCATTTATCTTGATTCGCCTTTTTTAATATAATTTTAACAGCTTGTAGATCCGGTAGATGGCGCTAGATGAGTTCTAGGTTTACTATTTGTAAACTATTATGGGAAATGGGTGTTCACTCAAGAAGCGGACGAATGTCGCTAGCGAGTTGTTAGTGTGTGTGTGTATAAAAAAAGTATTTTTAATTTTAAGTCCGCCTGGCTAGTTGTTGGTTTTGACTGCTACGCGCAGGAGTAATTTTGTTTTACCAAAAATACTACAAAAATGTTTGTCAGTCTGTACTCAATTTCCTTGCAGTACGACGGGTATGCGATCCCGGCTTGCTAAGCGTGGTGACTTAGGTATCACCCCTATATATAGAGTCGACTCTAGAGTATACTTACGAACCGATGGCATAATAACATTCATAAGAGCCATCCTTACCTGGTTGATATTCCACTTTTGCGAACCAAGCGTTTTGTTTAAACATTTATAATGATACAGCCAAGGAGTGTAATTCCTTACCGGCGTCTGTGTTCCCGAGTGCATATAACCCCAATGTTTTTAAAGCCCGAGTTAATAGGCTGTTTCTGAGTAAGCTCGTTCCATCGTCGGCCTCTTAGCCCTAGGGATTCGAATAAGGCCAAGAGCAAGACCATTCTTTAATAAAAACAGAGCAATTTGTAGTGTAAACTGAATGATTTTGAATTCTGAATATAAGGTTGGCGCTCTTTAGGCCTACGTTCAGCAGTGGACAGCTAAAGGCTGAAGAGATCTAAAAAAGGCTAAAATCTATTTAGTAGCAACCTTTTTTCAGGTTGTAAGGAGGGTTTGTTTTGTTTAATATATAACAGTTTGGTTTAACTACTGTTTTAAAAACTGTTTACAACCTCACATTGATACTGGTTTGGTAATTGTTCTACGTGAGGTGTTTATATTACAAAGCTTACTTTCTAAATGTTAAAAAATAAAATGCTGTAAATAAAATGATCTAATATAAAATTATATAAAAAAATTAACTGGTGATGAATGAATTAATGAATATGAAATTAAACATATAAAAAAGGTTTTGTTGGTAATTCTATATTATGTACTTCAGAAATACGCCATGGGGTGTATTTTTCATTTTGAACTTAAATTATTTAAAAAAATATATAAGATAAATGATAATTTATATGTAAGTGGAAGAAACGTACTCAACACATCAGCCTTATGAATGTATGTTGTATAGTCTTGCGACTGATTGCCGATGCAAATGGAAAAAAAAGAAAAGTGGAATATAGTTTGTTTTTTTTTAAAATATCTTTCGAATAAACTTGGGTTTTAAAAAAAAAATATTACGAATAAGCAGAGTGCCTTCATCTAATTTGATGTTAAGTGATGATAAGGCCAATGGTGAAAGTGCACTTCCCTTGGGATCCTCAACTATGTAATGACTGTTCCGCCTATAACGATTATATCATGAATTTATTTCTAATACTATGGTCTTTAGCTAAACTACATGACATGTGTTTTAGTCGTGAACTAATATGGTTATAATTGAATAAATTAGATTATCATTCCTTATCCATGATAATTATATTTTTAATATTAAAATGTTATGTCAATTTCATAATGATTGAAATCGGCAATAAAATTAAAAGCATAACTTATATAAAAATCAAGTACTGCCTTATTTATAATCTTTTGTCTACTTAGTTTTGGACACTAAATACTACATTTTTCTGGGTAACAGAGGTAACAGCAAATTTCTTTGAAAAATACTTTTCAAAGATTTAGATAAGCTTGGTATGATAGTAGCCCATAAAAAGAAACATCACATACATACATACATGAACCCTGAAAACATGACACTACCTTTTTTTGGCAGTCATGTAAAAACACTGATCATGATGGAATGATTTATTGTTTAAAATGCTTCTATTTATATTTAAACTGGAAAATGCAATGACCAATAGAAACGCAAGTAAACTTAATTATTTAATTAAAAAAACTTTTAAATCAAAATTGTAAAAGTACATCTACGAAAAAGTTTCTTAATGTTATGTAAATACAGTGTGATGTGCTGGACAATATTATAATTTCTTAAGTTTGTTTGAAATTTCAAATATTTTATGTTGTGTGTATAAGTGAACTCTGTTCTTAAAGTTTCTTTAAACCGAAAGAACTAGTTCTACCGCAGGTATGAGTATAGCTGCGGTTTTGTTTTCCTCAGCGGCGACTATAGACAACGCCTCGGTGGCCGAGTGGCAAAGCGCTCGGTCCGATACCCGAAGGTCCCGGGTTCAATTCCCAGGTCGGGCAAAGTTACGATTTAAATCATTATCCATCAATTGTGGTGATGACTTGATTTCAATTATGGGAGGCACTTGCCCAGTTTTGATACAATTCTAAGTTATTTACATACTACTACAGCTCTTATAGGGCTACATCTTGTTTCGACGACAGACGTCATAAACAGCTCTTTTCAGCGACTAATAAAAAAATATTTGAACAAAAATACATGAAGCCTTTTACTAGTACCTTAAAAATTCCTAGAAAAATGTACAGTTCACTGCCAACATCGTGGTCCTTCGGAGTCGGATGAATAAACAAGAACCATCAACCGAAGATAGAAGAATGGTCATCAATAGGAGTCAAAGCGGCATGGAGGAACTAACTTATAAACAGCTCTTTTGAGGGCTACATCTTGTTTCATCGACAAACGTCAGAAACAGCTCTTTTCAGGGCTACATCTTGTTTCCAACGACAAACGTCATAAACAGCTCTTTTCAGGGCTGCATCTTGTTTCAACGACAAACGTCATAAACAGCTCTTTTCAGGGCTTCATCTTGTTTCCAACGTCATAAACAGCTCTTTTCAGAGCTACATCTTGTTTCCAACATCATTAACAGCTCTTTTTAGGACTATGCTCCGTCCCAAACCCGATGTGAAATGTAAGCAGCCGAACCGTGCCCGTCATGCAAGAGAAGCCACCACCTCCCCCGCCTACACCTGTCAGATATTTAAACAGTTGCAGATAAATGAACGCTGGGAATTAGTGAAGAACGCGAGACTATTTCAAGTGTATCTCCTGGCGTCATAGAAAATTCAACTGCCGTCAGAAGCCGTGTCAAGTACGAGGGTGCAAGCGACCGCATCACGCTCTGCTGCACATCGAGAACGAAAGAAGAAGGTCCAACGAGACTGACAACCACCGCGACTGACAACCACCGCCACTTTCGGCGATGAGAAACTGAAGATATGCTCGGTGACCGTGACTGGTAAGCGAGGATCTCGTGAATCGTTCGCGCTGTTTGACGAGGGCGCAACCATCACAATTATGGACGAGGACCTGGCAAGAGGGATAGGCGCTGATGACCTACCACACGTCTCCAAGTGATGGGAATCAACGGCAGACCACGTGCTTTCTTAGTGAGATTTAGTTCGAGTATTAATGAAAGAAATAAGAAGAGCAGCGGTTACGACATCGCGGTAAAAACTATAAAATAAAAATAAAAATAAAATTAAAATTAAAATCTTTTATTTTCAGACCATTGTGATCCATAGATTATTAGTAACAGTATAACTTAAAGACTATGTTAGTATACACAAAATGATTAAAAGTAAAAGTAATTAAAAGTATTTGATGCCCCAATTGGTAGGCTCATCGAACCTTTGCCACATGAAGATCAGTGAACCTGCCAACCAAGACTGAATCCAGTCGATCCCCCACCATCTCCATGACTCTGTTCGAGCTCCGCCGCACCCTGTTCACCAACCAGCGAGGCAACCTTTTTACGCATTAACGCGTAAAAGTCATCCACACTGGCATCGGCAAATATACCCGACGCACTACAGTAGCGTGGGAGCCGGAACAGAGCCCTGAAGATGTTATTGTATTGAATGCGTAGGGCATTGTAGGATTTCTGAGTAAAGTTAGCCCACAGGCTACTCGTGTAAAATATCTGACAATAGGCTTTAAAGATCGTAATTTTGACCTCTGCTGTACATCGAGCAAACCTATGCACCACCATGTTACCACGTACCGACAATGCCCTACGCTCGGATCTCAATATCCAAATCATCACACATATTTTCAGTGACCACATGACCTAAATACTTAAACTGTTTGACTACGATCAAAGTCACTGCGTTCAGTGTGAGCGGTGGTATTGTGGACGGCCCTTTATTGTTAGATTTAAATAACATGAACTCACTTTTTTTCGCGTTGCGTCCCCAAGAATGAGGGGAAATTGCCATAATCACCACGCTTGGCAAGCGGGTTGGCGATCGCAGTAGGTGAAAGTAATCACAGAGAGACGCTGCTGCCCATCCTCCGGAATGGTCCCTTAGTCGCCTTCTACAACACCCACGGGGAGAGATGGGGTGGTGCAATTCTTTATGCCCGGCACCACACGGGCAACTTATGGAGCAAACAAATTATAATATAAAATTTTTAAGATGAGAAATTACATGCTAAGTCACCATCACATGTAAGTAATCTAATGTTTAAAAACAATTAATAATGAATTGTCTGTTGTGAAGGGGTTTAGCTTTAAGTTTTAGACCTACCTGTGGTAGTTTCTTCCGGTTTAAATCGGTTAATAAACAAACTACCTCCACCATTTGTCACTTACACCTCAACCATGTATGTACCCCAGTCTTCCTCGCCAAAATACGAGTACGAGATCATTCACTTTGTGAATGTGGGATGGACGAAGGAACCACAGACCACATTTTTTTTACTGCTCTAAATTTTCCTATTCTTTGTATGACGTTTTGCCCCCTGAAATTCCACCCCCTAGCAACTTTCAAACACTTCTTTGTTACTTAGATTACTCTCAAATGTCTCTTTTGATAAAATACATACTTAAACATGAGATTAAGTTATAAATATGTCCTAAAATTATTATATAATTTATCTATTTTTCCTGGTCATTACATCTTTAATATTTGTCGGAGACGTGGCGCTAGCATCGCTTAGAAACGACAAGTATAGTCTATACTTAGTGTGGTCTGCGCAGCCTATGCTCTATGGTACGCGAAACGTCAACGTCAGTTGGTGCGACAACGGACGGGACACATTTGAACGGGAGCGGTCGAAGAGTACGCACGCGCAGAACTCACTTCGTTTCTAAAATCCATTTGCATCGGGCAACTGTTTCTAAATAATTTAATTGTGATGTTAAAATAACATTAAAGTGACTGTAAGGAATACGACTGCGCTTTTATTTTGAAGATCCAAGATGAACAGTGTTATCGACGAATCCGAGTTTGCTCGACCGTCCTACCTACAAACCGACCACGCCGCCGACATCAGAAGTGGGATGTAACCTTTGCTCTAAGGATGTAATCGACGCGAACAACTAGAAGAAAACGATGCCAAGTTTTATCGTAAATGACAACGGATGTTGGAACAGCAAAATCAGAATTGGATGGCGTTACTTGAAGTTCAGAAAGCACATGAGGAAATTCATTACCGGAGTTTATACGCGTGCGTAGCTACAGTCGACGTATGGATTGCTACATTCGACGTGTGAGTGTATAGCTGAGAAAAATGTACAAAGTGCACTGCATTAGTGATTGCTTGATGAAGCCTTGCTTGATGAAGCCTTGCTTAGTGAAGCCTTGCTTAAAAGCTTTAAAGGGACAAAAACAACACGGCTTCTTGTGTGGGAAACTGGGACATCGCAGCACCGATTGCCTCTCCAAGGATAATAAAAGGTCATGTAATCGTTCCATTATTTTTAGTGCTAATTATTTTGTCAAACATCGACCCAACGCGCCTGGTGTTATGTTTCAGATATGGGGGCACGGACTCTTTTGCTAACATGTGCCCACGCGCTCATACCATCACTGCGGGGCGCAGGAAAGAACGCTACTAGCAACGGCGGCGGCGGTGCAACCGGCAGCAGCGACACCAACACCAGCGAGGCGAGCAACGACAACCAGCGTCATCGGTTAGACAGACCTGTGCTGCATCGGCAACCCTGCTGGACTGCTGAATGTTTCTGGTGATGTTTTCATGTTTCATTATGTTTGATTATGATACTTAGAGAGTTCTATGATGAAAAAGTTAAATTTCCAGAGGAAACCGTTTACATAATAAAGTGATAATGACAGTTATTGGACAATCTAATGTTATTACTACTGTACTGTTTGTTACTACAGCTGGAAAAGTTTATTACAGGTGGTTTTGTCTTGATTAAAAATAGTGAACAAAACCAATCCAAGTTAGATAATAAATTTAGAGACTTGTTTGTTGTAACTGCGACATTAGAAGTAGACTCACAAGAACTTACTATGGTTAGAGAGAGCTAGTAGTTTATTAAATGATGAGTAGTGTGCGGGTACCTAATAGAGGTAGCCCACGATTATGATACGTTAAAACTGTTGAAATCATTAAATTCTAAGCGAACTTACAAATACGCACACGATAGATTAAGAATGATGCCAGATGGTCATGTACCAGTCGAGGTTGAGGTTGAGGTACATTGTGACCTGATTGATAATGAGTAAAGTTATTGCGTGAACTCGAGTTAGTGCTCTAATGACCGTAGTGTGTAGTCAAAGGGTGATGCACAAGTGCGCAGGGTTCCACTGAGATGGACGCGCGTAAGCGACTGGGATCGCTGTTCGGCGGATAGTAGTAGTGATATGGAGATAGAGGATGTAGTTGTGGGTAAAATTGTGGTGCAGGTGCACTGTGAGGATGATAATGAAGCGGTGGTCGTGGAACCAACTGGCTCCGAGTGTGGTGTTGAAGATATGTAAAGTAACATCTCGCTGCTGGCCGCAAGCCACTGGCCTGCCGCGCGCTATATGAGTGTCGGTCCCCAGCGCGTGGTGCGGAGCTGTGGCGAGTGTTAACCAATCCCTGTGTTGTTGTGTTTGTGAGAAGTAATTGAAATAAGATATTATGATGAGAGAGCCGTGGTATTAGAGTGGTAACTCGAGGTGATTTTTGAAACTTACATACCTTGTAAATAGTGACTTTTGATTTGTGCAACGACTGGTTCATGGCCCTGGTTACTTGGTTAGTGGTAGTTTGGTATTCTACTACTGGATAGAAGTAGTAGACATTCGGTGGCTTGTGTGCTTAGCGTGCGTTATTAGCAAAATGTAGAGTCTTAAGTAAAGTCCTAAGTAGAGTCTTATGTAGTCTTATGTAGAGACTTATGTAGAGACTTATGTAGATACTTATGTAGAGACTTATGTAGAGGCTTATGTAGAGACTTATGTAGAGACTTATGTAAATACTTATGTAGAGACTTATGTAGATTTATGTAGAGAATTATGTAGACTTATGTGGAGTCTTATGTGGAGTCTTATGTGGAATCTTATGTGGAGTCTTATGTGAAGCCATATGAAGGGTCTTATGGAGAGCCTACTGTAGAACCTTAGGTAGAGCCTACTGTGAGGCCTACTGCAGAGCTTACTGTGGAGCCTATTGTAATGCCTAATGTAGAGCCTACTGTAGAGCCAAATGTAAGAGTCAATTGTTGTTTGGTCAGGATAGACCGAACGGAAAATCTGTGCTTGGTTATCTTTTGTTACAGAGAAAAACACGAGGACGTGTTTCAATCAGGATGGCCGTGTCGGAGACGTGGCGCTAGCATCGCTTAGAAACGACAAGTATAGTCTATACTTAGTGTGGTCTGCGCAGCCTATGCTCTATGGTACGCGAAACGTCAACGTCAGTTGGTGCGACAACGGACGGGACACATTTGAACGGGAGCGGTCGAAGAGTACGCACGCGCAGAACTCACTTCGTTTCTAAAATCCATTTGCATCGGGCAACTGTTTCTAAATAATTTAATTGTGATGTTAAAATAACATTAAAGTGACTGTAAGGAATACGACTGCGCTTTTATTTTGAAGATCCAAGATGAACAGTGTTATCGACGAATCCGAGTTTGCTCGACCGTCCTACCTACAAACCGACCACGCCGCCGACATATTTATTAATGTTTATAACTTCCCTCCTATCCTATAACATCCTCTTTTATGTCTGTCTTGTCCTTATCAAACTAATTAGTTAGTTAATAGTTTAGGTTCCAACCACCACATTTATTTATTTATTTACTTAAAATCTGTTAAAATTATTTAAATCAAACATTCTCCAAACGTAGTGACCAATAAAAGTTGTTGTTAACAAAATACATCTCAACCACAAGCGATGTGAAAGCCACTTTTAAAAAAAAAATTTCTTTTCTTTCATAAACTACAAAATATGATCTTACCAAAAATATGGTTGGTATGTTTAAGTATGGTTATTATATGGTTAATAATAACTTACAATCTTATACAAATGTTACCACATTCTTTAATCTTAATAAAAGAAATGTAACTTCTAAACTTTTAACGGCGTTTTTCTCCAAATCAACTCAGTAAGACATACCTTGTTCTTTTCAAATCCTGCTTGTGGAAATTTTTTCAACATTTGTGTTTTTATAATTTGTTCAAAGATCAGTTACGAATAACTGATCTTAAATATTTGTAAAAATATTATGATCGGATGTTAGTGACGGTAGTTGTTGACATTGAATGGGCGCCTTTGGCTTTGTTGACATTTGTGTTTTTGTAATTTGTTCGCAACAAAACTTGTGTTAAAATTATTTGAACATGTACTCTTTGCTCCTAGATTGTTAAAATGTAGGTCATGAATTACCTGTTAATTTACTAATATAGATTATTTTTTCAGATGGAACACATATCGCTGCAGCATAAAACTTATGGAGCAAACAAATTATAATACTAATAACAAGTATAATAATAACAACAAGTCACCGTCACATGTAAGTTATCTAATGTTTAAAAAAAAAAATAATGAATTGTCTGTTGTGAAGTGGTTTAGCTTTAATTTTTAGACCTACTTGTGGTAGTTTCTGGTACTTTTAGATAAACTTATATTTGTTGGGTTTATTGGGTTTATTATCAAAATCCCACATTTGACAAGTGTTGTGATTAAACCATTACTCATTAATTGTAGTGATGACATGATTTCAATGATAGAGGCCTTTGCCCAGCTGTGGGACAGTAATAAGTTATTTACTTTACTTTTTTTGTTGAACTTTCAAGCTGTTCTTTGCGGATTGATGGTCTATAATGTCTCAGTGACATGTAAAATACTTTTTATATTGACTTCTTCCTGTGGTCTTGAGGTTAGACCTCCAGATTTAGACTTCGAAGTCCTGAGTTTCATGTACTAATAAAAATATATGAGATCACTTAACCGTTCTGGTTTAATGCAGATTGATTGATTGATTGATTTTTGAATTATTCAAAATATATTTCAATCACCAGAGATGTGAAAGCCATAATAAAAAAAAGTATTTTGTCTACATGTAAGTTCCTTTTTATATGTGGTTTGTCAATTCTAAGTCCTGTATTCGATTACCAGTAAGGGCTAAGTACAATTGGTAGATATTCTAATTTAAAACAAATTAGTACAAGTTTTTAAATGTACAATGCATTTCAAACTAAAGTTGCTTTACATTAATTGCTGTACACAGCATTCCTGATCATCATTATCATCATCATCATCATCATCATCATCAACAACAACAACAACAGCAAAAACCACCTACTGGGCACTTCACTTAAAATCCTCAACTACTGAGGCACTGAGCTAGTGCTGGCTAGCTGCTGGAATGCAATAATGCTACCTACAAACATTGATGTTATGGCGACATATTTAGATAAGTTGGTGGTAGCTTGCCAGGTGCCAGCCAGACAAACAAGCCCTACCACCAACCAAACCGAGCACACAAACATGAACTCCCCTGATCGGAATTGAATCCAGCAGCTCTGGGTCTGAGATAGGTGACCTTAACCTCTAGACCCCAGAGGCGGTTAAAATAAACATATTTATATTATGGAGATTAATAAATATATTTTTTTCAATAAGTAGAAGTTTTTGTTTATAAAAGGTTTGTGGTTTTCAGGTTTTCTATATTGGGATGCAACAGAACACATAGCAAAATTATGGAGCACGAACATCCCTGAAGATCCCAGCAGCATACTCTGGGAAACAGCTGTTGTTGATTTGCTGATAATGCCAGAATCAATGGAGAACTTGTATGTATGTTTATTATTTCTTAATTATGAAAAGGCTGAAGGTGAAAATAAACTTAAGATAAGTCTCGGACCCAGAGGTCCCGGGTTTGATCCCCGGTGGAGTGTCTGTTGTCCATGCTTGGTTTAATCGCATTTATCTTGATTCGCCTTTTTAAATATAATTTTAACAGCTTGTAGATCCGGTAGATGGCGCTAGATGAGTTCTAGGTTTACTATTTGTAAACTATTATGGGAAATGGGTGTTCACTCAAGAAGCGGACGAATGTCGCTAGCGGGTTACTAGTGTGTGTGTGTATAAAAAAAGTATTTTTAATTTTAAGTCCGCCTGGCTAGTTGTTGGTTTTGACTGCTACGCGCAGGAGTAATTTTATTTTACCAAAAATACTACAAAAATGTTTGTCAGTCTGTACTCAATTTCCTAGCAGTACGACGGGTATGCGATCCCGGCCTGCTAAGCGTAGTGACTTAGGTATGAGTCATACCTAAGTCACCATCTCTATATATAGGGGTCATACCGTATGACCCCTATATATAGAGTCGACTCTAGAGTATACTTACGAACCGATGGCATAATAACATTCATAAGAGCCATCCTTACCCGGTTGATATTCCACTTTTGCGAACCAAGCGTTTTGTTTAAACATTTATAATGCGTACAGCCAAGGAGTGTAATTCCTTACCGGCGTCTGTGTTCCCGAGTGCAGATAACCCCAAGGTTTTTAAAGCCCGAGTTAATAGGCTGTTTCTGAGTAAGCTCGTTCCATCGTCGGCCTCCTAAGCCCTAGGGATTCGAATAAGGCCAAGAGCAAGACCATTCTTTAATAAAAACAGAGCAATTTGTATTGTAAACTGAATGATTTTGAATTCTGAATATAATATATTTATATATGGTTGGCGCTCTTTAGGCCTACGTTCAGCAGTGGACAGCTAAAGGCTGAAGAGATCTAAAAAAGGCTAAAATCTTGTTTTTAGCCTTTTTTAGATCTCTACTTATTATACTTGGTTTTTTTAAAATATATCTTTCGAATAAACTTGGGTTTTAAAAAAAATATATTACGAATAAGCAGAGTGCCTTCATCTAATTTGATGTTAAGTGACGATAAGGCCAATGGTGAAAGTGCACTTCCCTTGGGATCCTCAACTATGTAATGTCTGTTCCGCCTATAACGATTATATCATGAATTTATTTCTAATACTATGGTCTTTAGCTAAACTACATGACATGTGTTTTAGTCATGAACTAATATGGTTATAATTGAATAAATAAGAATATCATTCCTTATCCATGATAATGATATTTTTAATGTTAAAATGTTATGTCAATTTCATAATGATTGAAATCGGCAATAAAATTAAAAGCATAACTTATATAAAAATCAAGTACTGCCTTATTTATAATCTTTTGTCTACTAAGTTTTGGACACTAAATACTACATTTTTCTGGGTAACAGAGGTAACAGCAAATTACTTTGAAAAATACTTTTCAAAGATTTAGATAAGCTTGGTATGATAGTAGCCCATAAAACGAAACATCACATACATACATACATGAACCCTGAAAACATGACACTACCTTTTTTGGCAGTCATGTAAAAACACTGATCATGATGGAATGATTTATTGTTTAAAATGCTTCTATTTATATTTAAATTGGAAAATGCAATGACCAATAGAAACGCAAGTAAACTTAATTATTTAATTAAAAGAACTTTTAAATCAAAATTGAAAAAGTACATCTACGAAAAAGTTTCTTAATGTTATGTAAATACAGTGTGATGTGCTGGTCAATATTATAATTACTTAAGTATGTTTGAAATTTCAAACGTTTTATGTTGTGTGTATAAGTGAACTCTGTTCTTAAAGTTTCTTTAAACCGAAAGAACTAGTTCTACCGCAGGTATGAGTATAGCTGCGGTTTTGTTTTCCTCAGCGGCGACTATAGACAACGCCTCGGTGGCCGAGTGGCAAAGCGCTCGGTCCGATACCCGAAGGTCCCGGGTTCAATTCCCAGGTCGGGCAAAGTTACGATTTAAATCATTATCCATCAATTGTGGTGATGACTTGATTTCAATTATGGGAGGCACTTGCCCAGTTGTGATACAAATCTAAGCATACTACTACAGCTCTTATAGGGCTACATCTTGTTTCGACGACAGACGTCATAAACAGCTCTTTTCAGGGCTACATCTTGTTTCAAACGTCATAAACAGCTTTTTTCAGCGACGAATAAAAAAATATTTGAACAAAAATACATAAAGCCTTTTACTAGTACCTTAAAAATACCTAGAAAAATGTACAGTTCACTGCCAACATCGTGGTCCTTCGGAGTCGGATGAATAAACAAGAACCATCAACCGAAGATAGAAGAATGGTCATCAATAGGAGTCAAAGCGGCATGGAAGAACTAACTTATAAACAGCTCTTTTGAGGGCTACATCTTGTTTCATCGACAAACGTCAGAAACAGCTCTTTTCAGGGCTACATCTTGTTTCCAACGACAAACGTCATAAACAGCTCTTTTCAGGGCTGCATCTTGTTTCAACGACAAACGTCATAAACAGCTCTTTTCAGGGCTTCATCTTGTTTCCAACGTCATAAACAGCTCTTTTCAGGGCTACATCTTGTTTCCAACGTCATAAACAGCTTTTTTTAGGACTAAGCCCTGTCTAAACCAGATGTGAAATGTAAGCAGCCGAACTGCCCGTCGTGCAAGAGAAGCCACCACCTCACCGCCTATACCTGCCAGATATTTAAACAGTTGCAGATAAATGAACGCTGGGAAGTAGTGAAGAACGCGAGACTATTTCAAGTGTATCTCCTGGCGTCATAGAAAATTCAACTGCCGTCAGAAGCCGTGTCAAGTACGAGGGTGCAAGCGACCGCATCACGCTCTGCTGCACATCGAGAACGAAAGAAGAAGGTCCAACGAGACTGACAACCACCGCCACTTTCGGCGATGAGAAACTGAAGATATGCTCGGTGACCGTGACTGGTAAGCGAGGATCTCGTGAATCGTTCGCGCTGTTTGACGAGGGCGCAACCATCACAATTATGGACGAGGACCTGGCAAGAGGGATAGGCGCTGATGACCTACCACACGTCTCCAAGTGATGGGAATCAACGGCAGACCACGTGCTTTCTTAGTGAGATTTAGTTCGAGTATTAATGAAAGAAATAAGAAGAGCAGCGGTTACGACATCGCGGTAAAAACTATAAAATTTCGCGGGTTTCTATTTCAAGTGTATCTCCTGGCGTCATAGGAAATTCAAGTGCCGTCAGAAGCCGTGTCAAGTACGAGGGTGCAAGCGACCGCATCACGCTCTGCTGCACATCGAGAACGAAAGAAGAAGGTATCTATGACTCACTTGAAGATAAACCTGAAGAAATAGCCAGTAAGTTTGACAAATGGCTATGTGGTTTGAGCACTATTGTTTGTATTAGCAACCCGCAGTCCTGCAACGAGGGAGAGGTGACCAGAAGATAATTTCATACCTTCGTCGATGCCAGTGCATACGAGTGAATTGGACAACCCTAACACTTCGTTAACGGACATCGACCGGTTCTAATCATACGACCGATTAATTAGAGCTACGGCAACAGTACTTTTCTTGATTCAGCAGTTTAAGGACAAGGGCAAAACGTTTGAATTTAAAAAAATAAATAAATGAGAAAACTGAAATAACTTGTCATTGGGAATTATTTAAATAATAAAACTTACGTTTCTGATGATAAGGATAGATAGGTAGCTCTAGCTATAGCTACTACTCGCATTTATTCTCTCGAGTGAAATGTATTATGAAAAAACGTTATTTGGCTGTTATTGTTCAACTGTCATGTTTAGTATTGCATAACTCTGACTGGACTAGGAATTGGTACTAGGTGCCACAGTGTCTTTAGTATAGCTTAAAATTGAATTTGGATTCTTTCTAAAAATACTTTTTTATTGTTAAAATAAAGGTTACATTATGATATTTATTTATTTAGGTTCACCAGCGTTTGCTTACAATAATTCTACAATACAAAAAAAATGCAGAATTATTTAACTAAATGTAACAATATTTTAAGGCGAACACAACATGCAAAGAGACTTACTACTAAATATTACTTACTACTACTTAATTTAAAACTTACAATATAATTTAATTATCAATTACGGTATTAATTCTACTCTTACGCGTCTTCCACGCCTTTACAATAAGAAATTCTTTAACTTCGATATTTTTCTCGAGACAAAAAAACACTTTAAAGATAAGATAAAATTAAGCCTTATCTCCCCTTAAACTATTTACACACTCCCTGTATTTGTTTGCATAATTTTAGTTATTTATTTAAGTAACATATAAGTCAAAACAGAAATAAAACATTATTATTTATACTATTATTTATTAATAGTATCTACTTATATAGTAACTATTTTTTATATTTTTATATATAACAGTATTTTTATCGACTGTTTTTTGGTTCACAGATTTCAGATTTTTGTTATCAAGTTGTGTACATTTATATTGGCCTTGGCTGTTTATGTACCGATTAAAATAAAATAAAATAAAAATCAACCTCAATCCAGGATCAATCTTAATCTTAATCTCAATCTTAAGGTTGTTTTGAGTTTGGCAAATGAACCGAAATGGAGATCACCCAAATCACTACATCCATTAAACAATTTACACAACCTCAGAATAGGAGAATTTGCACCTAAAAATGACTTATGTGTGTGAATATAAAATAGTTTAGTAATTTTATTATTTTTATTTATACGCTAATACTAAATTATGTACCTACTTTAGAAATTCGTTGCGGTGTGTAATTTTAAAGATAATGGCTGCGATCTCTTCGTCAGCGGCGACTGGACGGCGGTCGGTGCGTTCATGCAAGCGGATCTCGGCGTCTTCGGTGGTCGCTATTATAACAGCTCTTCTCAAGGCTACCTCTTATTTCAAACGTCGTAAACAGCTCTTTTTAGGGCTGCGTCTTTTCAGAGAAAAAAGCACCAATCCCCCGCTCCTAACCCAAAGTGAAATGTAAGCTGCCGAACCATGCTCGTCGTGTAAGCCACCTCACCGCCTACGCCTGCTAGAAATATAAACAGTTGCAGCTAGATAAACAGTAGTAAAAACGCGCGACTCTGGTTCAAGTGTATCTCCTGGCGACTTAAAAACACAACTGCCGACAGAAGCCGTGTGGAGTACGATTCAATTCAATTAAATTCAATTCTTTATTCAAGTAACAATATACATTGCGTTTAACATTACAATTATAAAAAATAATAATAATAAATCAATAGAAAATAAAATTAATACAAACAAAATTGATTAACATACAAAATATCAAAATAATAATAACAACATTAATAAATTAAAAATGGCAAAATAAAACAAGTAAACAAACAAAAAGTACATATTTGCCAAAAAATTAAATAAATTACATGATATCAGTCGACATCATTGACATCGAAGGAATAGTACAAGCGACCGCATCACGACCCTGCACATCGAAAACAAAGGAAGAAGATCCCAACGAGACTGCCACTGTGACAACCATGATATGATATGCCCGGTGGTTGTGACTGGTAAGTGAGGATACCTTCAATCGTTCATGCTGCCAAGATGGACACTTCGAGCATAAGTTGGAGCATAACCCGGCAGAGAAGCGGCAGTACAGCGGTCGGATCCGTGCCGGCGGGTGCCTTCATAGAAAAAGATTATGCCAAGAAGTGCGATGGAACAGAAGATGCCAGCGCAGTGGCGTGGTACCTTTCTTATTGCGCTGTTCACAACCCGAACAAGCCGAAGAAACTACGGGTGGTGTTCGATGTGGCAGCGAATTCGAATGGCATCTGCCTCAATTACTATCTGCTGTAGGGGCTAGGTTTATTACAAACGCCTCAACCAACAATGTTCCTGCGCTTCAAAATAAGAAAAATGGAAGATCCAGTACACCACGCAGCGGGATTCTACCTCAGGGTACGGAACAGCAACTGCACCAGTTGATAAAGAGCATCAATACGGAAGAACGAGTCGGTACGAACACGACGCCCCTTGGAGAAGGTGAGAAGATACTGGGATTAGACAAGACGGACACTTCGAAGTTGAAATCTCTTGGCGTGAAGACAAACGTGCAACTGCCGCTGAGCTACAACACAGCTCTACAACGACTGATGAACCTAGAGCGTAAGCTGCAGCGTAGCCCGGCAGAGAAGCAACAGTACAGCAGTCCGATCGGTCCACAATAAACAAGCCGAAGAAACTACGGGTGGTGTTCGACGCGGCAGGGAATGCCGTCTGCCTTAACGACAATGGCCGGATTTGTTACAGATTTCGCAAGGAAGCTTAGCAGTTACGGCAAATATAAAATAAATGTTCCTGTGCATCAAATGGAAGCGAAAGATCAACCGGCACAGATTTTTCTGTGGCGTGATCACCCGATTAAAGAAAAAGGCTGAAGAAGTACTAGATTTTGTCAATGATCTTCATGGCATCTAGCTCTCCTTTTTTGACGCATAGCGTGAGGAATAAGGACGCACCCGGATGCCCTCGCAGTGATCACGGAAGCTCATTACATAAACGACTGGAAAGCTTCCACGACATAAATAACGCAAGTATCACCATCAGTCAGGTCAACGAGCAGCGAGATTCCAATTCGGGAAACGGATTTATGTTAATTTTATTATTTATATGCTTATATAACTTTATGCATCTATTTTAAAAATACGTGATAATGTGTACTTTTATTTTTAAACTATTTAAAGATTATAGTATCAAAGGTATAGTTGCGATCTCTTCGCCGGCGGTGACTGTCGATGGCGGACGGTGCGGTCATGCAAGCGGAGCTCGGCGCGTTGGCATCCTCGGCGTCTTCGATGGCTGCTATTGCTACAGCTCTTTTCAGGACTACATCTTGTTTCAATGACAAATGTCCTAAACAGCTCTTTTCAGTGCTACATCTTGTTTCCAACGTCATAAACAGCTCTTTTCAGGGCTACATCTTGTTTCCAACGACAAACGTCATAAACAGCTCTTTTCAGGGCTGCATCTTGTTTCCAACGACAAACATCATAAACAGCTCTTTTCAGGGCTGCATCTTGTTTCACACGACTCTAACAGCTCTGTTTAGGGCTTCATCTTTTCAGGGCTCAGAGGCAGAAAGCACTATGCCCCGCGCCAAAACCGAAGTGAAATAAAAGAAGATATAATGTAAGCAACTGAACCGTGACCGTCGTGCAAGATAAGCCACCACCTCACTGCCTACGCCTGCATGATATTTAAACAGTTGCAGCTTGATGAACGCTAGGAAGTAGTGAAAAACGCGGGACTTTCAAGTGTATCTCCTGGCGACATAGAAGATTCAACTGCCGTCATAAGCCGTGTCAAGCACAAGGGTGCAAGCGACTGCATCACGCTCTGCTGCACATCGAGAACAAAAGAAGAAGATCCCAACGAGACTGCCCTCGTGACAACCACCGCCACCTTCAGCGATGAGAAACTCAAGATATGCCCGGTGGTCGTGACTGGTAAGTGAGGATCCCGTGAATCTTTCGCGCTGTTTTAAGAGAGCGCAACCATCACCATTATAGACGAAGACCTGACAAGAGAGGTAGGCGCTGATGGCCTACCACACGTCTCCAAGTAAAGGGAATTAACGGAAGACCGCGTGCTTTTAAGACTCTAGTAGTGAAAGAAATAAGAAGAGGCTACTCAGGCGATTCCAGCAAGACACTGAAGCTTGTGCCTGATCTTAGGACCTGTGCGTAGAAAAGACATCTAAGAATGCAAAACCGCGTATCCTGATTGGAACAGTCACCTGGCCTTTGATCGTGACCCAAGAGCTGCGGATAGGCAAACTGAACGAGCCGACCGCTTCCAGAACAGAACTTGGGTGGGTCTTGCATGGAACATTACCGAGACAGGGGCTTCGACGTGGTAACGAAATACTTCGACGGTGAAGAACGATCAACCGGCAGAAACGATGAGACAAGTCGCTGTGTGCCGTCGCGCCAACCGGTCGTGTGCTCCGCCGTCTCGTGCCGCGTCGAGCCCCCCCGCGTTCCGCCGTCCGTGCACCCGAACTTGTTTCTACGTGTCGCTCCTGCTGTGGCGTGCTCCGCGTATGCGTTGAGCCCCCAGCCCGGTCGCCGAAAAAAAAACACCACGCCGCCGCCAAAAACACCACGCCGCCGCCGCGTTAAATCCGTCTCCGTGCGTAGTGACCTCGCCTACCCAAGCCGAGCTTGTTTTTATCGTGGCACCCCCCCGTTCTTGTTTTAGTCTTACACTACTAAAACTTGATTATCTAGTCCACTAGTGATCCTCAACTACAACGTCAAAACTGTAATCTGTGTTGTGAAGTGCTTGTTTTTAAGTGACTTTCGTACGATATTTTGTCTACAATGAGTGGCCCGAAGCCCACCGGCTCCGGAAAGCTCCCTGACCCCCAACCGGGACCGTCGGGTCGAGCGTCCGTAGCGTCGACGAGCTCCGCCCACCCATCCCTTACTCCGACAAGGCCAAACCTCTTGCCGGTTTTCGCTGGTGGGGCGATTTTGGACAGATCGCCTGTCAGCGAAGCCGAACGGAATAAGGCCAAAAGCCGGCCCCGTGTATCGGACGTGGAAGCCGAGAAGGACGACAAGCGTCCTCGAGTCGGGCCCACGCCCCCACCTCCTCAGCACCCGGACTCGCCTGATGAGGTAATTTTTACCAACTTACCGTACACTATCATCCCGGCCTCACCCCAGGAAGGTGGTGGCCAGCACGACGCCAGCGAGCTGATTGAAGACAATCAGCTGACGCCGACCGAATATGCATCGCTGGTGCATGGCTCGGATGACGCGCCCCATTTGACGTCGTACGCCGCGATGGCATCGGCTCCGCCTTCGCCGCGGCGCAATAAATCCCCCCCGCCCGCGGCGGCCTCCGCTGTGGCTGCCCCCCAACAAAGGGCCAGAGGCTACCCGCCCATCATAGCCGAGCACCTGCCCAACTGGACGAGGCACTTCCAGGAGCTCTCGGCCAAGTTGGGCCACCCGCCTAACGCCCGTCCGTACCAAGATGGTATCAGATTCTTGCCGTCCTCGCCTGCGGAATTCCGCATTGTACAGGCGCACCTGACAGAGGCCTCGGCTAGCGACCCGTCGGTACACTGGTACTGCTACACGCCGGCCGAAGAACGCCCAACCAAAGTGGCCATTAGGGGCCTTCCGGCCTCTACGCCGCTCGACGAGATCAGAGAGACACTGGAATACAGGGGCTTTCCAGTGGATCATCTGCGCCACATTCCGGCGCGCCGTGGACGTCCGGGCTGCCTCTTCTTCTGCCAGCTCCACC